>JAWWLV010000180.1:26202761-26218793 GCA_035041135.1 Platyrinchus mystaceus | reverse complement strand
GGGGACCCGGGATTCGAACCTGCGGCCTTGGCGCTGAGAGACCAGCATCTTAACCGCTAGGCCACCAGGGGTCCCCACCATCAATAAATAAACAGAAGTCAAAAAAGGTGGCCACTCAGCATTACTTAACTAGTAGTATCTCCTATTACAGTTTTTATTTATATTTCTTTAAGTGCTTTTTGTCTATGCAAGCATGCAAATTTGCAGAAGCAACAAAGAAAGTCCTCACTTAATCAAAAAAACCCCACATTTAAAATCCAGGACTATCAATATTGCTCTCCAGTACACAAATCTTCATCTTTTCATGTTAAATCCTACAATGCATATACGCACTAAAGAATAATTAAGACCTATTCTGATGCTACAATCCACTAGTACAAAGATGCACATTGGTACATAACTTAGCTATTTCATGCCATGTTTGTGAAATCTGGCATTCCTGGCTGAATAGAAAACTGGCTTCATTTCACATGACAAACATCCCAATGCAAAGGCACCAAGATCACTAGGATCTTCCATCCCAGGGATGAACAAAACACATCCTGACTGTATTTCTCTGAATTGTTATTTAATTCTTTACTAAAAAATTAATAACAAACTTTACACAAAATAAGACATCAACCTACTACTGTTTTTCACTACTTAAACTTTGAGCTAGATGCTGATCTGGTTTTTTTCAGGCAAAAAGAATGAGCAGGGAAGTAGACAGCATGATGCCAACTGTTGCTTAGCAATACAACACTGCTATGCCAGCTTACAGATTGTGAGCACAGGTTGTATGTATATGGCTCCCTTCCTACCAGCAATGTGGCATTTCAGAAAAATGAAACAAGGCAGCCATTAGAGAGAGTCAAAATGTACCATAATTTTCCAGGAGAGAATGACACATGCTGGCTATCCTCATGACATTATCAGAAAGGAGGCATAAATAGCAGCTCCCAGTATTTTTTCCTTATCATAAGTAGCATTTCTTAATAGAACTTTATCACTGTTTCTCTACTAGTTATCTTTCTCTTCCATGGGAAAGGCATGCAAAGGCATAACAGAAGACACATCCTGCGTGTACCACATTCCTCATGACTGTTTTACACACCACAGCACTAAATACAGTTAATTCCTGAGAACAAAACCAGTAAGATTTCAGCTGAAGCTTAATCAAGTAGCACCTCTCCCACTGCTCCTGGAAGGACTGTCCTACACCCAGCTGATGGAGGCAGCATGGGCCGCCTTCTCATTTCAAGCCAAAATTTATTTTTAGCCAATTTATTGCCATTTAGTCTTCTGTCAACAAGACACTTTCATCCTCTGAGTTCATACTCACACCTCATTGTGAATGCAGTGAGAAACGCTTATCAGTTTTAATCTTCACAGGCTGGACAAGACAAATCTTAGTCTCATCTTCACAAAACAGGATGACCCTTAGAACTCTTCCCCCTGCTCAGTGTGTTGAACTTTACTCTTTTTTTTAAATGAATGCTTGGAACACTGATGTTAATATTTGGCTCCATGGTCCACAGGCCAGCTGCTGGTCAGGGGGATAACACAAAGACCAAGTGACAAACTCTGGTTTAGAACAGAGACTGTCACAAGTTGCTAAACAGCACACCTTGTGCATCAAGTGATCCCATTTACAGCTCCCTGAGCTCAGGGTTACCTAGTTGATACTCGTATTTGGAGCTGCTTTACAGTGCCTGCACTCATCTCCATCCTTTCCAGCTCAGCTACCAGTTTCTGAGATGGCACCACATTAGGTACTCTGCTGTCAGGTTAATGCTAAGAAAAAAAGCATGGATGGCAACAACTGATCATGATCAACTCAGTCAGACTGTCACCACGATCACTTGCAGATGTACTTTTGTCACTAAAACCATACCTCAGCAGCTCCTTTAACACATCCCCTTGCAGGTAGTGACTCAGAAAACACAGAACTAGATGTTCATCAACATGACAGTTTGATAACCACAAGCCAAAAGCAGCTACTAGCAGGAAAAGCAGCAAGTAAAACCCCTTCCAACTTGTTTTCTTAGAGAGCTCATTACAAAAAACCTTGTAAACTCAACTGCTTTATTCATTGGTACTTCTAAAAATAAGACAGTCAAGCTTGACTAAGCCTTCAACTCACACCAGGCCTAAGAAAGTCACTGAAAAATTGTTTTAGTTCAACTTTTGGTGTGAATAGTCATTTCTGGGAATCAGGTTTCACACAGACGCCTTGTTTCCAGTCCATTTTCTCACCAGCAGAGTACTAACACCCAACAGCAGGTTCCACTTGGCCCAGCTCTCAGGTCTGAAGCAACCTAAGCACAATCCCTTCACTGGAGTGACTGAATGTCTCTCACAGGATTAGCTGTTTCATTTACACAAAAAATAATTAAAAATACTTGGAAGCATGCAAATCCAGAAAAATTAAATCAAACACTACTACTATAAAAGGGACTCTAAATAGATGGTTTAAATTAAATTCTTTATTAAAGGTACCTTAAAAATAATAGTCAAAAGAAAGACAGGTGTTCACAAATCCCAAAACAAAGGGAAGGCTGGAAATAAAACAGGAAACCACACTTAAAAAACCACACAATTTAGAAAGACCACCTAAAGTGGATCACCAAGTAGAAACAATACATCTCTTTTTTGAATATTTCAAAATCAAGAGAAAAAAACCCTGGAATGTTGAATAACAAAGAAATACAAATTCCTAATCCAAAGTCCCACCAGTGCTTCTAAAGGGAGTGACAAATGCTCTCCTCTTCTGAGGCTTACCACACCTCTTCCTTTCCCTCCCTTGGTTAAAATAATCCTCCAAATTCCCAATCCTTAAGATGAAGAGTCATTATCATGGTTTAAATTCTATAAGTATTCTTAGATTTTTATTTGATTCAACTTGGCACACACTGAGTAGCCACCTACTAAAGAACATGTTTTACATGACCGCACGTTACTTCATGGAGCGCCATTCACTTAATTCACTGAGGGATCTTCTTCTAACAAAGAGAAACTGCTGGTTTGCATACAAAAGATATCAGGTGTCATTTTTAACAAATAGAAAGCAAGATGTACAGCCAAAATTAATTAAAACTGGGTTTTTTTAAAATTAAACCTTCTGTCACTTTTAAAAAAACCCCAAACATACATATATTAAGTTTAATACACCACATGGCATTAAACTCGTTGTGAAAATAATAAAGATGACAATATGAAAGAAAAAGCCAAAAGAACTTCAATGAGTATATTGCAAAGGAAGTGAGACTTACAGGCCTTAAAAGAATTTCAAATTGTATAGGAAAGACAAGCTAGATATGGCCAGCTATGGATAGAGATTAAACACTACCTTCAAATACTTCAGCAGTGCTCCTAGTCTAAAATAGCTGTGAGTCAGGAGATGCCTGCACCACACTTTGTACTTACTCTATACTAGTTTTTCCAGATGTCAGCCATACCCCATGACAACTGTTTAAGTGTTTTGCAGATTTTTAGGTGAAAGGAGCTGTTGGCATGTTTAATCTAATCTCTTATCAGAAAGCAAACTGGTTCCCCTGATAGCTGTAGAGTAAAACCAAAGGCTTCAGATAAAGTGTTTTAACTTTCAATTGCATTCCACAAGCAAAGATGACAGTCTGCCAATGGCACTAAGTGACTGGCCCAACAAAACACCCTAAAAGGGTCCTCAGTGATCTTGTTGCAGAGGAAAGGAGAACAAAATCACATGATCATCATTCATCTGATCTGGGAGCAACTCCTTCCTAAACTGAAGCCTATAGGTTTGTATGAATTTAAACTCGTGTCACCGATCATCATCTGAGAGAGATCAAATCCTTTTTCAGTCCCTACATCCCTAATGTTTAATATGCTCTGACTACAGACTGATGCTTTAGGGAAACAGTGAATGGTGGCAGAAGGATGATGGGGCTGGGAGGGCAAACACTCTTCAGGAAAACTGCAGAAGAGAAGAGAAACCCTCCTGATCATTGCTATCAACTACTAAAGCCAAAGCATGAAATATAATTATACTCTTCCAAATGCAAAAGTATAGCTAAACACAAAGCAAAATTTGGCTTAATTTTACTGTTTTAGCAGTAAAGTGCCTTTTAGCATATTTTAATTTTTCTTTTTAGCCTCAATACTGCCTGATATATGAGGCAGATTCAGACTCACAGATTACCAAGGTCATCAGGGTCCATCGTTTTTTGCCCTGCTCAAACCAAAGCACATTTTCCTCCCTACACAAATTCTAGGAATTCCCATAAAGATGTTATCTATTAGAAAGCTATTTAACATGAATTTAAAATTACTCCCTACCACCCCTACTAGTTTAAATGCCATTTGAAGAGAGCAGAGTTCTCTCTATTTTCAGTCTAACAGTGTCATCCAAAGACAAGCTTTCCCTCATTATTTCAAGATTAAGGCTAAAGCGTGACCATATCAGCAGCCAGTTATTTTCCAGCTCTGATTCAAGACTATAACATTGGTGACTGCATATTGTGAAAGGTGCACACAAGATACTTGTAAAACTTGAGCGACAGAGGTTCAAGTACCTGACGTGCAACACACACGACACCTGCATAAAGCTTCAGAGCACAAACTCTTAAGTGATATGTTTCTGAAACTAAGCAATGAAAATTCAACCTAAAATTCATTTAATATGCATGCATCAAAACGCATGTTGTTCACAGACCTGCTTGTCTCAATTCTGATGTGTTCCCTTGAATCACTCTTCCCTTGTGCCTTCTTCTCACATAAAGAAAACAAGATTGTAGGCTTTTTCTTTCTGCAGTATACAAATCATTCTGAACATGCTGAGCTGCAGTTATAATATATCTGTACACACTGGTCTCTGCATCTAATTACCATGTGATGGTACATACATTCAGTAAAATAAACTGTTCCCATCCTAATCTTACCAGGAAGAATATCCAACAGAAATACAAATAAAAAATATTTTCACAGATACACATTGAATCAATAAACTCAGAATTAGTAACTCAGTAGAAGCTAGCTTAACCTTTAAAGAAAACAATACATATGTATTTAACTGCACTGCCTTTGCATTGGAGATATATTAACAAAAACAAAAAAAGGAAGTGTAATTAGCTGAAAATGATACAAAAATACAAAAACATTTCATACTGCAACAGAGTCAAAAGTAACAGTTGGACTTTATTCTAGGCTATCAATGGAAGTGTTGCATTTTACTTAAGTCATCCTGCATGCAGTGACACAAAGCAAGTGAAATTTATTTAATTTTTCATTGGTAGTCTTTTTTTCCTTTTCAAATTACTATTTAAAGCCTTTATGTGAAATTAAAGATTTATATAAACGTAAATCACATTATAAGAGCAGTTTATACCTAACTGGCAACACAGTAAAAACATTAACCTTTCCCAAGTGAAAGATGTGTTTAATTTTTTAAGTCAGCCCTATTACATAAAGCAAACATATAAAATGTATGACACATATACATTTATAATTTTAGCTAATTAAGGAATGTGAGAATTATTGTACATAGACCGGTGCATTCCACTTAGTATCTTCCCTCCACTTAAAAAAATAGTGCTGCCAAACACCAGATACCAAGAGAAGAACCTAAGGAAAGGGGAAAGGACATCCCAAAAATTCCTCAAGAGCTGGGGGAAGATTCAGCAGTATGTGGCTCAGTGACTTCCCAACTTTAGAATTAAAAATTTCCCAAATGTTATACTTTTCTTCTGCATAACTGCCACATCACCCCATGAGCTTTTATCATCTACAGCAACCTGTGTGAACACCGAGACCCAGATGTTCGCTACCCATCGCAAGCTCTGCTTCTCACCAGTGTGAGGACAACAACCCACAGCTTTGCCTCATCCCTGCCTTCCAATCTTGGAGGATGCAGTGAGCAGTCACTTCCCACTTACCCTCTCCTGCCACTTGTGGTTTTCCAGGCAATTTTGCTACTTTACAGCTACTGAGTCTAGAATTGAAGGTATCAAGAATCAGAAGCTTCTTTCGAGACCACCACGAGAACCAGACAAGGCTTATAATAACAGCAAAATTGGAGTATAACAGTGGGAGCCACTGCTTCCAGATAAAGAAAAGGCTGAGCTTATTGCAATTGCCCAGTACTAGCAGAATCCAATTAAAGATGATTCATTAACAACATAGTCCAAGAACAAACCACAAAGCACTGAACGCTGATCAGATCTCCCAATGTGAGCCTATGGAAAAAGGCTTAATGCTTCAAAGTACGGAGTGTTCACAGACCAAAGCACGAGGTCATGGGCTTAAATGTTAAGAATATGGATATTGCCATGAAAGATGGAACAGGAGCCTGTGCACTCTGCTCCATCACAACAGTGGTAATTAATAACATCAAACCCATCAGTCGTGTATGAATGTCGCCCCTGAGCACTGAGGGAGCTGCAGGTGCTCACACATTTCAGAATAAGGCTCCTGTTTTTGCTAAGCCTGCCAAATTTAAAATACCATTTTAAAGCAGTTCCACATTTCTGCAGAAATATCTTTACTTCTAAGGACTTAGAGCTCTCAACCACATTTTGTATAACCTGAGCTGTACCAATTACATGCGTCTGGTTCTGGTCAGCAACGCTTCATGTATTATCAGCTGTATGTTTAAAAAGCACTCCAGTGCTCTCAGAGGTACACTGGGGATAAACTTGTTAAAAGCCTAGTCTGGAGCACAATTTCAATCAGCAAAAAAGGTAAAGCTACTCCACATAATATTTACTTTCGTGAGAGTTGTGATTTCAGCTTCTGAGCTGATGTGCCACAGGGAAGGGCAGGAGTGTAGTGCAGCACTGTAAATATGCCTCTCATTTTCCTAACCATCTCTTAGGAACAGTGCTACATCAGCACTGGAAAGTGTGTCCAGCGACAGAATTTTTTGTTCTTTTAAAGAATAATTTTGGAACATTTACAACTGACTATTCTTTTTCTTATTAAAACGTTTGTTGCCTTAAATGTCTGTGAATATGGAACATTTGACTATAATCAAACTGCACATGTAAACACACAAAACTAGAAAATTACAAAGCAGATGAAGAATCTTTTTTTTTCCAAAGCTGTAATTCCTTCTCAAGTAAGTGTTTCTGCTCTTTTAAGTAAGAAATTGTGAACATATTTGTACAGAATGCTAAAATTAGAAGTTCAAAGAGGAAACACTCACAGTGCGGTATTTGCAGAACAAAATTATCTAAACTAGCTTGTAATCCTAAGAAATACTTTACTCCATCCAAAATTTGTTTTCTGTCTCAAAAGTCCAATAACTTTAATATATATGGTATGTTCTTCACCTTCTTTTCTATATCTTTTGGGAATATTAGTGTGCCAGCTAAGTATAGAGAGATAAGACACTGTGTAAATAAAAGTAGGTAATAATTCCACCACCCCCCAAAAGGAACAAAAATACCACAATACAGGGGGGCATAATCTGCAATTAAAACACTAAACAGCTAAGATTCCACTATGATTTTGATTCTAGACTTGAGACTCTTGGAATGTGCTAAGCCGTTCCACAAAGCTCATTTTTCTTACAGGAAGTGATCTAATATAAAAAGTACTTTACAATTTTCAATCAAGAGAAATACAGATATGAATGTATTAAGCCAGTATCTATAAAGCAAGACATTAGGTCACTTCCTGCCAACTAATATCTAAAATCGACATTTGCTACTGCACAAAAGTGTGCTTCTACAGCATTAGTTGAAACAAGAACTTGGTATTTTTACAGAGTGGGTATATTGGCTCTGCTACCTCTGTAATCATTGCTGATGCATAATCCCTTCCCTGCCACTCCCCTGCATGTCACCCTCCAACGTCCCTTCAGCTCCAGCACATTTCAGTACACTCTCCTAGTTAGAAAACAAGCTTTTTTTTTTTTTGTTTGGCAGATGCAGAAATCTTTCTGTGGCAAAACCACAGACAGTCCAGCAGTGACTTTAAGAGTGAGATGAAGGAAGGGGTCCTTTTTGTGGTGATGGAGAAATAGAGAAGGGCTGTTTGATTTTCAAAGCAGCATGACAGAAACACCCCCTCAAGAAAAAAAGAGGCCTCCATCAAAAGGGTATCAGTGGGGGAGGAGGGGTCAGACCTGGCAGTAATGCAAAGTCTGGTCCATAACAGGAGGCTCATAGGCTCACAGAACATTAAATATTGATAACGAGCAAATGTACTTGGTCTTTTTTGTCCCTGGTCTGCAACCCCCCAGCAGTCTGACTGAACTGGGGAAACATTAGCAGCACTTATACTGTGAGCATCCTGAAACTTGGAAGCATGTAAACTCAGCAAGAAAAGCCAGTTGTGCCAAAGACCAGGTAGGCATCCATGAGCAGGGAAGAGAGAAACCGGAGTGAGAGATGGAGAAGCTGGAAAGGCCACCCCACGGCTGCGCACGCAGGCGGCCACGCGCCACTGACTCGCTGGGTTTTTCTCAGTACTCAGAGTTTCTCGCTGAACAATCCTAACCACAAAGCAGGCTGTAATCTAAAGATCATGCCACAACTTGCTTTCATATGTTGAACCAAAACTGTGATGACTAAGAAATAAAGCCAATGTTGCTGAACTGGCTACGGCTGCCTTTTCTGCAACATGCATAAATGTAGGCTGATCCTTATCATTTAAGATGGAATTTGACGTTTTTCCCTTCCATATTAAATTCTGTTTAAGAACTGTACGTGGCACAAACAATGATTTCTGATTTTAAGTTTTTATTTAAATACTTAACTTTTTTTAATGTACTTTTTACAAGAGGTATTTTCCAGTGGAGCAAGAACTGAACCAGTGTAAGGTTAATGACACCACAGCTCACAGCTGTCTCTTACCCTTATTCAGCTGTCTTTGGTGGTTTGTTGAGCTCTAAAGCATTGATATTCAGCTCAGATAAGCATGTTAAGAGACAACTACATACATTTAAAAACAGTAACTTCAAAACACTATAAAGACAATGCAAGGGAAAAACAAAACAAAGGAAATAGGCAAAAACCAGTCCAACCAGGCATGAAACTGATTCAGCAGAAACCACCTAAGCTTACAAAAACTTTCTGAAGAAATAGGTGAGTGTAAACTATCTTGATGGCATAGTGAGCAATTTTGTATCCATAAAAAATTACTTAACTGCCTCTCCTACCCAAAGACCTTCTCCTGTAAGCACAGTCATGCAGCGTATTACAACTGAGATTTTTTTTTTTTGGTCCTCTGAGAAGATCAGTGACTGCCAGTCACTAAACTATATGCACAAGAATCAACAACAGTAGTCTCTAAGCCCTGATAACAGAAATCTCACACTTGCTCAGAGAATTTTTCCTGTAATAAGCAGTTTATCCAGAGAACTTGCTTCCTAAATATAACACGAACAGTACAATAAATTTTATGTAAACAACTTTCAATTAGATTTACAAAATAGCTGCAAAAATAAAGGCTGTGTTTATGAATCGTGTAAGTTAGATGCAAATTCCAGATGGAATGGACTCTCCAGAGTTTGAAAGGACCATCAATCCAGGAAAAAAGTTTAGTTTCAGTGGATGTATCATCAACATAAAACTGTGTTCAGGTCAGACTTCTCAACAAAAAGCAACAGTAACTCCACACTCAATAATTTACTGCTAGAAGAAAAGCTGGAGTGTTGTTAAGTGGTTCCTCTTTCACTTTACTATACATTCAAGTACATTAATGAGATGCTCAACATTAAATAGTGTTTAACTGATAACATCCACTCTTCTGAGTATGTTCTGGTGACAAAGACAGTTTAAAATCATGATGGCCTTGTTTTTTATCTTTTTTTAATCACAGCAGCCATCTTTTTCTGCCACGTGTTTAAAACCGACTTAGTGAAATAGGAGAAGTCATATTTTGTTGCTTCATCCTATGTTAGATTCTGAAACAGTGTTTAGCTTAGTCCATTATTCCCAATGTAAGTTGTAAACCCCCTGGATTCTATAGCATTAGAGCATGGTAACTTTGTGGACTTGGAAGGATTTTTAGATGTTCTCCCAAAGAACATAACATGTACATAATTAATTTAAAACATTTATGATTTTAGTTCTATTTTTTTAGCTAAAGATGTTAGTTAAAACTATCTGCCAAAGCATTATACTTCAACTACAAGTCTTCTAGCATTTCATTTCTTTATATGCTGTTTTATTACAGAATGAACAAAGAACCAGTAGACATTTACGTATAACCACAGAACACCTCAAGATTTAGAAGTGATGGATTTTTTTACCTTGTACTCTCACTCTTAGATAATTTAAGGTAACAGGCACACTTTGCCTTCACTCTCAAGTGTGAAGCTGAATACCAGTCACTCTATAGTCACCAACCAAATACTCAGACTTATATCTCTTACTGAATATTTTGAAATAATGATTTATTTTCTATTCTACAGCCTCTACACATACCTATGGTTTCTGGCAGGTCCAAGAGCTCATTGTGCTGCAAGTCAAGGTTGGTGATCTGTGTGCAGCTTCCAATCTCTTCAGGAAGATGTTCAAGCTGATTGTGCGCTACATCCAGCGTTATGAGGTTACACAACTCACCTAAAAACACACAAGAAAAACAAAACATCAAGGTCCTTCATGTACAGCTCTAGGTAATGACCTTCACAGAGATTAACAGAATCAGACAGATATTGGGATAAGCTGAAAAAAAGCTATTGCTACTATAAAGTTACACATGTAAAATAAGGTGTTACAGGACCATAGTTTCATCAGTCAGATCTAAAACACGATCAATAATTTTGAAAAAACTCAGATAAAGCCTTTACTCTGAATAAATCTTATTTATTGATTGATTTTCTTCTGACAGTCCAAGCTATGGAATACAAGTACAAAACCTATACCTCACATTTATTTCAGGCTGACCAGAAGTTTAAAACACCACGGAGTAAATGAATTGTATTAAATTTTGAGAAATTAAGATCTGTTTTTATACCAGTAATTACTTTCAGACATAAAATCAACAATTAGGATACGTAAAAATTATTTGGCTGACAACCTAGATAATCCAAAGTCCCGAGTGTTATTTTTAATCATTTTTAGTCATCACAAAAAAGGCAACATATGACAAGTAAAGTGTATGCAAGTGATCTATAGCAAATAAAAGTTTGAAATAAAAGGTTATCTGCTAAACCTTAAAAAAGAGTTTGGATATGCTTAGAGTTTAGAACTACTGTACACTGAATTGCTTCATTCCTGACATTTACACATAAATTTAAAAGCACAGCTAGGCACAACTCTACATACAGTAGTATCACCTGTTTTAATGACAAACACACTGTGTTCTGAGCAAGAGCTTTCTAGGTTTAAAGAAAACCCCAAACAACTGTGCACAGGAATACAGGTGTATGTTTTCACATTTTTTACATCTGACGGAGGTGAAATTAATGCACATGATTCCAACAGCTTCAACTCTATCCAGTAAAGATGAGGTCACTGCATTGTGTATTAGAGCATGACTCAGTGAGTAACAAACTTGGAAAAGGAGCTAATTCCTTTTGAGGAGCAAATGTTTATTTTTAAGCTTGTGGTGTATCTTTGACACAATCCTTTAAGGATTTTCCCACAGGCCTGCAGGACTAGCTTGGGCAAGTTCTGATGTGTAGAGTCAGATGTCTACCCATTAGATCAGCAGATAATCACAATTGGTGACTTAATAAATCATAAAATATTTATGAATTCAGACTCTGTATTGAGTTGCAGGCATCATGTAGCCACAATACTTACTACATATCACAGAACAAATGTGAAAAGCCAAGAAAAAAGTCAGCCTCAACAGCTTCATTATTCTGTTTTCCTTAGACTGTTAACATATAGCTGAACTTATTTCCTGCATTTATTAACCCAAATTGGGATGTTTTTCCAGAAACTAGACAAGTGGAAATGTAAAGGTGGTGGTTAAGCAGCTCCTCCATCACTGTGATTGTTCCCTCTCTTACTCCAGCATTCAAGTGATTCCAGGCACCCAGAGCCAGCAGTCAAACGTTCTGTATCCAGCACTGCACAAACCACACAGGTCAATGCCATTAATATGCAGAAGAAAGCTCATGCAAGAAAAAACTGAGCAAGAGTTAATGGTCTGTAGCAGGGGCGTCTTTTTATTATTCATGAAAACAAGTGGGCAAAGTATAGAAGGCAATAGAAGGAGGAAGAAAAGCTTGAGAAAGACAAACATCCCTCCCTTAAAACAAACAAACAAAAAAAAAAAGAGCCCCAAAAAACTTTACTAAGGTAACTCCAGAACCTTCAAATACTTCGGGGCAGTAGTTTTCACTTCATGATTGCTGTTTTCATTTGTTTTCACTTCAGACCATAACCAGTGATGTCAAATTTGAAATATGGCATAAATTTCATTTCATCGCACCAATTTCTCATTTACTTGACTCTTCCCACTCTACATCTGCTGAAGCTGAAGAAATACTTGGGTTTTTGCAGCAACATGTGCTGCACTTCATTTTTCCACCTGCTGAAAACTTTGACAACAGCAAGCTACGTGTTTGAAACAAACATCTTACCAGCTAATTCTGGGGAGGGAAAACAGGAAAAGGGATGCCTATGTCTCTTTAGACAACTGAGGGCAAGCTGACACTTTGGTCTAATTTGGATAGCCATACTTAATATTATTACATTAAAAGTACAGGTACTATTTTAAAAAGAAACACTTGTAAACATTTGATAAAAATTTGGAATGTTAAAATAAATTGAGGACTGCCCACAAATTTGAGACTCTAGAGCAGAAATCAACCAAAAGTTAAAGCCCTGTCATGAAATACACTGATTTAAGGAAAGCAAATTCAAAGATATTGTAATAATCAGCTTTTAGTTTGCATTGCTCAGTAAGGAATCCTACTCTTGGACATAATACTTATGGTTTGACAGCATTTCACAAAAATGTTTTTCCCCTCTAACAGTAGAAGGAGAGGGGAGATGAAATGCTGTTGGCACTGAAATTCCTTTAATACTTTAACTGGAATTGCTGAGACACAATACAGAGAGTGCAAGTCAACAAAAAGCACTCGAGGCGCATTTCTCTTGTTGCTGTCCACAACATATGGAAAAAAATCTTGCATCCAGTATGCTTAACAAGGTGAAAAATGTTTAGGTCATGTTGCAGAAACCCATCTTCATATGCAAGGGCAGAGAGAGGATCAGCTATGGGAGTGAGAACCTAAATACAGGCTGTCCAAGTATGGGTGAGAGCCATGAGGGTGAGTAAATGGAAAAGCTCTTCAGAGCACCTCAGACTGAGGGGCCTGAACATCTACTGGGAGGTACAAGAAAGGACCACTTGGGATGGTAAGAGTTGCTATGGAATATTTAGGGAAGGGGAAAGGGAGGAATCAATGTTGTTTAGGAAGCATAAGTGTGGGAAAACAGGGGAATAAGGAAATAAAAGGGTCCGGTCCCTTACACACCAATGCTGGTCATGCCCTATGGCCAACCAGCACCATCGTCCCTGTCTTCTCCTTAAACTCTATTTTCCTGGGTGAGAAGCTCCCTGTTACACATGCAGAGAGGTCAGAGTACCAGGAACACTGCAGGTAACATGACCAGCACTACTGAAAACAGCCCAGTACGAGGGATGAGAACCCCTCTGGACACAGACGGCGCTGCCAGACCAGCGTACACGGAACAGGGGCAGCTCCTTCCCCACCGACTGACAGCTGGGACTTGTCCCGTGAATGAACACACTGTGCACAGCCCTGCTGCACAACAGCAGCTCTGCCAGAAATCACACCAGGATAAACACATGGCAGAAACCATCTATACAACAAATAATGATCTGCAAGAACAAAGAGGCCAAACTGAAGGCCATCTGCATAATGCTCTTCCTAGGAGCCGATGTTCCAGTGAGTGGAAGCGTCCTTCTTATTGTCCGAACAGCAGCAATGGTACTGAAGGAAATGCTTATCCAAAAAAAAAAAAAAGTGAAAGTAAGTTTCACCAAGATACAACTGAAATCTGGCGTTTTTGCTTTGCCACGGTAAGAAGCATATGTGAAAAATCAAAATGAAAGTTTTCCTAAAAGAAAGATTTGCTCAGGTACAAAAAGGAAAACGGTTAATGAGCGAGGAGCTCATGATCTTTTTCACACTAAAAGAATCAACATTTTCACTTTTCTGGTGTACTTCATAAACTTTGCTGAAACACATTTGCATCTTGATTTAACAGAAATATGTCCGCTGCAAACATGCTCCAGATCAAAATCAGCCTTAACCAGAAAGCAGCTTCCTAAAGAAAAACCCATTCCTGTTCATCATGTGAACCGGACACAACACCAGCATCACTCCCCTAAAGGACTGTTCAAACACCCAAAATCACTGCAGGAAGACAATTACTTCTTTTGGGAAATATTAACCACAGGTAAAATTAACTAACTTTTTTCTTATCTATTTTTTGTCCAAAACAGACAAGACTTAAGCTCACAGTGGTGAATAAAGACTTTAAAGTAGAAGCAATGCCCTAGGAAATACATAGAACAGTTTCTCTATACATAACTTTCACAAAACAGTCAGTTACACCCTATCGTGTAGTTTTTAAAAAATTGTATTTTAAAAGGCTCTACAAGATAAAAAATTTCTCAGAGAAAACAGTTTCTGAGTACTCCAAGCACCTTCCAGTTAAAAAACTTATTAAAAATACAGCTAAGTAGTCATCTCAAGAATCCTTAAAAGAGGTAGGGTGAGCCATCACCTCATTGTTGTTCTCATACACACAAAGAATAAACGTTATAGTACAACAAAGCTAAATATACCTGCTGGAAAAGCCCAGCACTATGAAATTACTAATATTTTCTGCATAATGAGGCAGAATTATAGTTCCATTTCATGGCCAACTTCGAAAGCCTGTTATGAAAAGAGGACCAGGTTACATGCCCTGGCTTACATAACTCTGAAAATTCTTTCTGGCCATTTAAAACACAAAATATAGCTTCTTAAACAAATATGAAGGCACACACAAATTAACAGGCATGCATGGAAACAGTATATAGGTCAATAGCAAAGAGGCTTCAGCATCTCCTAATTCACTCAGTGGGCACCACTCTTGGATGGCAAACACAATTTGGAATGTAGCCTGTTTTCCACTGGATTAACGCCGGGCCTTCCCATGCTTAAGCAGATTGAAAATTATGAAATCCTTCACAACATGATAAATCCTGGGCCAGATGACACAGCAAGAGGATCAAGACTCTTATGAAAAGTACAAGGAAGAGGAGAATGCAAATATTAGTGGGACTTCAAGATGGTGTGTTAGAACACTAGTGGGAAGCTAATTTGTAAAGATTAATTATCCCAAATCAGCAATGTTGGGAACAAGTTACAAAGTAACTTTGTAGGTTCTCTGCTGGCAAATAAAAAAAGAAAAAGGAGAAAGAATTTTCAGTCTATAAAACTCTTTGGGACAAGTGCCCCAATCTTAGAAAAAAAAAATTAAAACTATTTTATAGTTTCAGAATCTTTTCTCTCTAGATAAGATCTGAGCACATCACTTGACAGACAGCCTGAGCTCTTTGCTGTGCATTACCCACCACCCAAAAAACACAGGTAAGCAGTCAGAGCTATTCTGAATTATTACTGCACAACTATAACTTACACAGAGGAGTTACTGAGTAGAAGGAATTAAATTTTAATATGGTCATGATTGACTTACGTACCAAAGTTAAAATACTCATGTAAGTAAAAAATAATCACAGTACTATTATTTACAATATGCAGGATGCACAACAGGATCTAGTTGTGGGAACTACTCAAAAACACAGAAATTAAGCTCAACTGAAAAGAAAGACTCAAGATCTGTTCTAAAACAAGCTTCAACAAGACACAACAGCAAAACACTTTTTATTTATTGTTTATAACTGAAAGTAACAAAATATAAATAAAATTAAAAACATGTTCAAACAACATCTCAAACACGTGAAACATGTAGAAAAAAGTCTTAGCAAGTGTTCAAGGCCGGGTTTGAAGTGGACGGTAGAACCTCATTTGAGAGCCAAGACAAAAGTGAAGTCTTGCATTTAGCAGGGAATAACCTTGTAAAGAGGTACAAC
>JAWWLV010000180.1:26168547-26197293 GCA_035041135.1 Platyrinchus mystaceus | reverse complement strand
AGGTATAGCACTGACAATTGTATAGCACAGCTTAACCAGCTAAATTGGCCACAATTTCTTCAGTGTATGTAGAAACACACAGTTTTTTGGTAAACATGAGCCCATGGCTTCCAGTGTGATTTGTTGATCAGCAAAAGATTCAACAAGGCTGTCGAACTGAAACTGAAGTGTCAAAATAGGTGGAAATTATAATTCCTTCGTTCTCCAATGGGAAATTCACAGGATTGCTGAGATGCTCGTGCCAACTCAAAAATCATGTGGATCAGAAAACATACCACATGAACCATTTCATTTTTGCCTAGCAAAAAAGCATTTCTGTGGCTCTAGTAGCTGCTACAGGGAGCCAAAGCCTCAGACCCACAGCTGAGAGTCTCACTGCATTTCTTCACTCCTGGTATCACATTCAACGCTGTCTGTGCCGCACACTGCTGTTAACTGATCAGCAGTTTCAGACAAGTCCAGGAGTTCCTGCCATCAAGAACATGTTATCTGAGGTATCTTTCATATCAAGGTGCAAGAGAAAGAGGCAAACATTGCTGGTTTGAGAAAAATCTGTTAGGGATACAAACAACACCATTTCCCAACCTCTGCAAAATTAGCGAGCACAGGGGCCAACTTCAGTAAGAACACACACACACTGGCTTGGACAACAGGAAAAAGTCCTACATCAGCTTTTAGAAACAGGGCATGGGAATTATTACTCACAGTGTTTTACAAGTTTTTTTCCACACTTGAAGAAAGTCAAGGTAGTTTCTTAACTGCATGAAGTTTATGTTTCCCCTCACCTCAAAAGGACTGAGCTATGCTTGCATTTTAAAACTGGTGATACACATTAAAAAACCTACTGATGACAGAATCCCACTTTTATGGGGCACATACATTGTTCAAACACTTCTGGGGAACAGTGTCATAAAAGGAACAACTTAGAAGTTCTTGGTATACAGCTAGTCCAGCACATTTTTTGTAATAAACCATTTAAATTAATAAGTCACTTTTGTACTATTTCACCATCTTTCATTGTAACAATGTTTGGAAAAACAAATACTAGTCATTAAAAAGTCATAAGAATCATCAGCCATGCATACAACACTTAGTCACTTTAGAGTCCATATATTAATATATTCATGACTTATAAAAGGTAGAGACTTACACAAATCATTAACCTCCATTATTAACTGTTACATCACCCAACAGCCTGCCCATGGTAATAGCATGTAGCTACCTATTCTACCTTGTATTACCATGGTCACACCCCTCTGTAACATGCCCATAATGTGTTTATAACTTGAAACAGCTCATAAATGATTTATAAAGAAACCTGAAAATGAAAAATGCCCCTGTATCTCTCTTTTTTAACCATTCGGGCTCTCAAGACGCAACATGTAAAAGCACAAAGCAAAGATGAAAACAAGATACATCTGATTTTAAGATGATAGATGAAGAAAAACGGCTTTTGGTGTTCTAAAAAATATATGTATCCAAGGTATTGACTACTGTCAGTTAAGCTAATAATGGAACTGTATGATCAAAAGCATAACTTTATGAAGTTTTAAATGCAGGGCAGTTGGAGAAGCAGTAGTTTATACTTATGTTTATACTTAACTGACTTGCAAAGTGAACACAAGAACAGGTCTAAACCTTCAATCAGCATAATCGCTTACCAATTTCAGCAGGTAGTTGCTTGATTTTGTTCTCTCGTATGCTAAGCATGGTGAGTTTTGACAAGTTTTTGATATCCTTTTCCACAGTAGTTATACGATTAAAGCGTAGGTAAAGGGTGGCGAGGGAGCCCAGCCTGTACACCACCGCCGGGATCTCCCGCAGCTTGTTGTGCCGCAGGTCAAGCATGCGCAGCTTCTTCAAGTTATCAAGAGAGTCAGGCAAACTGGTGAGCGAGTTCTCACTCAGGGCCAGTGTCACCAGGTTCACAAGACAGCCCACCTCTGCCGGCAGGCACTGCAGTTTGTTACTGTATAAATAAAGTTCTGTTAACTGCGTTAGCTCTTTGATAGCTGATGGAAGCATGTGTATAGACCTCTTGGACAAGTCCAAGCGCATAGAATTCTCTTCCCGGCATTTATTTAGCTCTTTGATCACCTCAGCGTTGCTGGATTTTTTGCGAGTACCTGTGGCTGGATTAGGTCTTTTTATCGTATTGTCCACTGAAAAAGCTACCCCAGGCTGCGTGCTACTGGAGTCCTTCTTTCCATCTTTGGCATCTTTCCCTTTGGTCTTAGGCTCCTTTTCTTTGCTCTCTTTCCCAAATCCTCCAGAGGCTTTAGCCTCCTTCTCCCTTTCTTTTGATGATGGGACTTTTGGATCCTTCTCTTTACAGTCCTTTTCTTTTCCTAGATTACTACTCATGGTGACTCAACGTTTAGCAAGCACCACATGAAATCTGTTTCCGAAGTCCACAAGAACAATTCACTGCTGAGGCAATAAGGATCCCTAAAACACACAAGTGTTGAACCAAGGGAGGAGCTTCAGAGGTGTGATACCCATTTGCTACATATTGGTTCTGAAGGCACTCTTTCCTTATCCTGGTTTCAGGAGATTCAGCTGTAGAGGTTAGGTCAAATGCTCCGTATTAGTACTTCTGGAACACAGAATGAAGAGAAGCCAAGGTTAGTGTAAATATAAAACTTAATTTCAAGCTAAATGTTGGATGTTTTTATATCAAGAGTGTGCTCACAAACTTGGGTTAATGATTCGTCCTTCCGTTCAACAAATGTCAATGAAAAACCCAGGGCTAAACCAAAAATACTACACATATTGCTCAAAAACCCACTGTGGTAGAAGAGCTGCACTGATCAGTATATATGAGGAAAGAAAAATTACAATTCTTACACATAATACTGCCTTCAGTACTACATCTGAGTCATCGTCTTACATCTTACCTAGTTCTTAGCATAACACTCTGGTCATAAACACGAATATTCTCCCTCCCTTCCATGCCCAATCAGTCAATAAAGATCTGCTACAATTTTAAGTGTCTACCTCTGCAAACAACCCTGTAGAGGCTTCTTCTTTCAGCACAAAAGAGTCTCAATTCTATCTCCAGTGAAATCTAATACACCACAGTAACACAAATACTTTGCCTGAAGATCTCTCTTTTGACCAGCTCTGAACCACAGGTCTCTCACAGCTTTTAATGTAGAGCAGAACACTGTCACCAGCTTCATGTGCTTTGAAGACCCAAACACGAGGAATTTTAAAATAAACTTACCAAAAGCCAACTGCAAGCCCAGAAAAAAATCATGTATTGGGCTTCAAGATAAGAAAAACTATGAAGGAGTTTCTCTTGAGAGTAGGATACAACATCTCTTTAGACAGTATTTTGAATCTTTCCCCCTTCAATGACTATGATGCAGCCTAATAAGTGAGCAGAAGTCTGAAACCTATAAAGCCCCATTTAAAATTTTACAAATCATCGTGCATTGTGGGAAGTAGCTCTGTTTCATGTTTCAATTCAAAACACATGACATGGCCAAGAACTTCACGTTTCTGATACTCTGGAGAAGTTTTTCAATACATCTTTGTGGAAGAAAATAAACAGTCAATCAATGGCAACAATAATTTCATGTCTCCATGTTAGTGTAGCTTTCAGCCTTGTTATGCAGCACTGACTGATGAAGAAAGTTTATTTGTATCTCAGAAGAGCACCCTGTTTCCCCAGACACCTGAGGTATGTTAAAATACCTCTACAGGAGCTGTGCCACTGTCCTGGCATTCCAGTTTCTGCACAAGTCCATAAAGCATGTAATCAAAATCAATTAATATTTTGCATACTTAAGCCATCAGCAAGTACATTAGGTAGAAATATTTTCTGCAAAGTTCAAGTAGGTATATTCTATTGGGGTATCGCTATGCATGCTTACCTTATGTACATGGAGAACATAAAGGTGCACACTTTGTTCCATATATATATATATATATATTCACATTTTCAAGAAAAGGTCAAGAAAATCTATTTAAGGATGGTAAGAAGGACAAGCCACTTTTCCTCAGCTGCAAGTCAAGATGTTTAATAATAAAGCTCGAAAGAGAACCTGCCTCAGGAGGTGCCTTCCAGCCCTGATTCATGCCTGCTGCAGTATCACAAAGTGTGTGCTACAAACCCCATAATATTAGGGAAAAAAAACCAAACAACCAAACATTGCCTCCAGTTACTGTGTTCTGGACCACTCTGTCGTAAGGGACTATGGCCCAATGTTAGCAGCAGCAAACAAAAACAGTTTTTAATTTGGAAATTTTCTGCACTGTTGAGTTTCTTAAAGCAAGTTGGTTCTTTACTGTATCCTTAAGATTTCCACACATCTTTTACACCATCCATTACCCTGACCAATCCTCAAGATTACTAACCTCACTACATTATATTTAAAAACTTGTTCTCTGCACCGTATAATCCACACGCTTGTAAAACTCCAGTAACAGGAGATGTAATGACTCCAAATGAAAAAACACAGCTGACTAAAGGGTGGGAGCCTGAAATGCCTGACAACTTGTTTTCAGTATGAAAGGTAACACAAAGGTAGTTGTAGAGTGTGATAAGGTCTCCAGTGAGCCTTCTTTTCTCCAGGCTAAACACACCCAGCTCCCTCAGCCACTCGTCATAAGACCTGATTTAGCCTGTTTCTTTCCAAAGAAAGTCATTATCTAATACCTAGAATGACTACAACTAGCACTTATAAGAAAAAAAACAAGCTTATGATGAAACCTTTACCAGATGAAACACAGCAGCAGGGGAATTACATCAAAGAAAACACCTGAGCTGGAACAACCTCATATCTCTAGTCCCCTACAGCCCTAAAACACTGGTATCTCTCTGCCCTTTCCTCGGTCACTCACCAGGGATAAGATTCCCAACAGCAGAAGGTCCCACCATGCAGCAGGTACCAGCCACGTTTCACCCCGTTTCTCTGTAAAGCAGTAAATTCCTCTGCCACAAGGCAACATTTATGTTGTGGTGATTCATGACCCTTGACATCCTTGCAACAACCCTTCTTCCCTTCTTTGTTTTAGTTCAGGTGGAAAAAGTCCCAAAGACTACAAGAGCCAGGGCAGAACTGCAATTCATGGCACAACCCCTTCTCTTCCTACAAGCCCCTCAGTCACCAACTTCCACAAGTGAAAGATGTCCAAGCAAGAAGTCTTCCTATCAAATGACATTGACTTACCCCCAAAATTGCCCAAATCTGTGAAACAACTGTTCTAAACTGTCCTGTTCTTGTACCATAACAGAACCTCAACAACTATATGAGATTTGTCGTATTTCTAGTATTTTATAACTTTTAATAGTTGCCATTGCAACCTATCTATAAAACTATTTTTAACATAGCTGCATGCAATATAAATGAGAAT
Organism: Platyrinchus mystaceus; assembly: GCA_035041135.1. Taxonomy (NCBI): domain Eukaryota; kingdom Metazoa; phylum Chordata; class Aves; order Passeriformes; family Tyrannidae; genus Platyrinchus; species Platyrinchus mystaceus. Next base: position 26,191,932 of record JAWWLV010000180.1, on the reverse strand, counting down.
ACATATTTGATGCTGTATGCTGCTCTCAGGTAGCATGCCTAAAAATCTTACCCTTTCATACATTAATGACTGCGTTTTGAGACAGAACTTGGAACATGCCAAAACACAATGCTCAGAACTCAATCTTACCAACATGTATATAAATGAAATGCCCAACTTCACATAAAGCTGCTGTACAGAACTTCTCTTTCTATTGCAGATCATTCCAGCTCATGGGGTTACTCACATACATCAATTCAAGCATGTATGTAAACTTTTGGTGGCCATGAATATAATTACATATACTACAGAGGAAGCTAAATATGTTTCAAAAGGTTATTCATATTTTTCAAGCCCTTTTGGTTAAAGGACAAGAGTCACCATCAATTCTAAACTACAGTCAAACAAACATTCATTGTATCTCAAAAGGAGAGCTTCTTTTAGAGATATTTTTAGCAAAGGGAAATTCAGTGAAATTAGCCAGTTCTGCCAACTACTTCCATTTTCCAATGCTGTTCAAACTGACTTCCTGTCAATATTAATTGACATAAAAACATTTAACTATTATGTCCTGGAGAACTTGGAAAAATTAATAAAACTCTTGCTTGGCACAGTATACAAGGGAAAATAAAACTTTTAGAAAAGTTAGGGAAAACAATCTCTTCCCTATTCTGAATATTTTTTAAAAAGTAAAATATTTGTAAATAGCTATAAATAACAAACATCAGAGTTTTGATTCACTCCTCATGTCTAGTGAACATAAACCAGATGTATTTTTTTTTTGGAACAACTGTAACTGATGAAATTTCAGAAACAGAAACAACTTCAGCCTAAACTATATCACTTTCCTTACTGCCTGGAAAAAGAGTAATGCACTAATGCTCTATATTTTAATGATTTTTTTTTTAATATGTACAAGTAATTGAAAAGAGATTTCAGTTATTCTGAGCAATACAACCGACAACATTTATGCAGTAAATGCTTTATTAAAACTGTGGTATTGTAGGAACAATAATGTCTGCAATTTCTAGGAATACTAAACTAATCACTGCAATTTGGTAATATAAATTCTGATGTTTCCTGGTCACTACCTAATACAATATGAGGCTTGAGATAAAGGATTTCACCCAACTGCTATTCAAAAAATGTTGTAAAAGACCTAACTGTCTCCTACCCACTACTGCAGAACAATTTCACTACCCCAGCCCCAATAAAATAATCAACTGCCAATATCACTTCACAGCTTGGTAAAGAATTTTCCCCAACTATATATTTAATTTAGACTTCATATGAACAAACTTTCAAGCAGCTTGCACGCAGCTCTCTAATGAAACACCCGCCCAGGGCCACCCTGGAGCCAGGGGGCCCCATCCCAGGTGCAGGGGCAGCAGGAATGGCCAAAGCTCACCTTGCTGACAGCACCCAGATCCCTCTCCGAGCTTCCCTGCTCCTGCCTCAGGACAGTGGGAACCCCCACAACGAGGCCATTCCCGCATCAGGTGCTCTCAGCAGTCCCTCAGTGCTCTGAGGATGTGTTAAAGTGTCTTGTGACTTGAAAGTGTATGAAAGTTTCCTCTGAGTTCACAGAGGTGGCTGAAGAAGAAATCATTAATTGAAATAAAATATCCTCCCACAGTTGAAATATTTCCCTCTAAGTGATGAGGCCAACCAACAGCAGGAAAATCATCATGGCACAACATCTTACAACATGGTCACTTTACAGCTCCGCCTCAACTCTTACTGGTTCTTATTCAGTGTTTCAGTAGACAAACCAGGCACTTTAAATCATCAACATTTCCAATATTCTGAGCATGTGATATATAAGGCATCATTTTCATTTAAGCCCAATACACTACACTCAGATGAAACAAGAATTTTACTTCTGCAATGTAGCAGGAAACCTACAGGCCTTTGAAAGGAAAATTCTTTACTACATGTATAATTTTATATCATGGAATAGGAATGATTTTTCTCTTTATTCTGTGTTTGTACTAAACTTAACCCAAAGGGCACACACCACAGCTAGGGCTTTTCAACCTGAGTAACGGAAGAGAATCATTCCAAATATTAAACATGTCAAAGAAATAAGGAATCAGCTCATCGTTGACCCTTCTGGAGTAAGCAGACAATGATTCCACTACAAAATAAAAAAGAAAATGTTTTGAGATTGCAGTTCTAATCTAGGAAATTCTGATTAGTCAGCCCTAAGTGGCTTTGAACAACAAGGCAGAGTTCAAATGCTATCTAGTAATTGCAACAACACCTGCTCACAAACAAACAACAAAGAGAAAAAAAAAAATCTACCTTCTTAGAAGTACTTACCCTTTACTTAGAATAGCATGGGATATATCAAAAACATTTCACATTCCACTACACCACAAACATGAACACATCAATAAGCAATGGATGAAGTTTAAAGCTTAGCCCAAGAGGCTACAATGACTTTCCACTCTCAATACCACATATGCCAAAAAAAAACCCCAAAAAACAAAAACCCACACAAACCCATGGTCACTACTGTCGTTTGGAAACCCAAATAGCTTAAGCCAACGAGTCACTTGCAAACAAAGCACATTCTCTCCTACAGTTTGCTAGCTTCAAACATCTGACCTACAGAGTTTTCATCTGCATAAGTGCATTTCAGCTTCTGCCACTGCAGCCACCACAGACCAGCTGGGAGCAAACTGCTGAATCAGTCACCAGGCGGTTCCGCAGCTCCTCTCAACACAAAACCTCATTCAGAAGTATGGAGACAGCACGGGAACCACCACAGATCAAAAACATCTCTTCATCTATCTCGACAAAAGTAGTGCTCCTGTAATATGCCAGCTACACACCTTTTCTTTGGGAAGAACCTCCATTATTCTGGAGTACAGGATGGTCAGTGGCAGCAGTGTAATACTATAATGATTCTTCCTGACAGCTGCAACAGTTGGCTTGTTCAATAGAGAAGGCTGACCATTAAATTCATCTCAGTCCTGCAAGTAAGTGCCCAGCAGATAGTAGCTAATAGATTCCCAATGTAGCCTGATTTCAGTACACCTGGATGCAGCCCCACTTTCCACCCTAATCCCATCTCACACTGAGGGAGCAGCTTGTTGCCTCCCTGCACACACAGCCCAAGCCTGTGGAGCTGGATAAGTGAGGAGCCTGGACCCTGACAGCCCACTAAGCCTTTTAGGATATCTTCATCTGCCAAAGGACTGCAGTCAAGACCATTCCCTGACTGCCTGCTGCTTCCATGGCTTCAGAACAGCTGAGCATAACCCAGTCTCGCATTCAAGCAAAACCTGGAGGTCGAGGGAGTAACTGAACAGAAGTCAATCCAAAGGGGGAAACAACCAGACCATTTTTAAAGGCTTCCCTACACTTTACTTGTGGTGTCTTAAATCTACAGACACATCTGTAACTGTAGGCACCTAATTACAAACCTATGTGCAATTAAACCTGAAGTTACTATAAATAAGAAAGAGATGCTTGGTGGTTGATCATTTTGTGCTTGCAGAACCAGGTATATCTGCCAGGACATCCCATCCCAGCTTCTGACACAGCCATGCCTTTCCACAGCACACAGGCAGGCACATGGATGTTACTGCTGGTTTCAAAGCTTTGGAATCCATCTCTTCACTCACTGGTCGTCAGATTTGCTGCTCTCTGGAAGTACTTCTCTACACTAAATGCCAGGTCACGTAACAAAGTCCAGAGCTATCAGGACAAAAAGGCTCCACGCTTGCAGACAGCAAGTCACCTACCCCTTGAAGTTCCCAGGAGGTAGAAATAATCTTTTGTGCCCTGCCTTTGAACTCACCTAGCAAGTACAAAAATACACAGACTGTGATTCACTCTGTGCGCTCCAACATTATTTTTATTAAGCATTTTCTCTTTTTCTCCTTTACAGGAAAAACCCCCACTAGTTTTTGGCCAAGTTGTAAAGTACCATTTCATGTTTTTGCAGAAACAGACTCCAAGAGCAAGTACAAAGAATTCTGCTAACTCCATGTGGCAGCTTATTTTTAATATGTAAAAAGGTACTTTCTGCATGTGTGGCCCCCCAGCATGTACCTTTTGAGCTGTATGTCTGTGTTTCCATGGTAACTCGCTGTATCAGCAGACTGTGTAATCCTGCATAATACATGAAATTTGAAAATTGTAACTTGCTGGATGAAACAAATTTCACAGGTTTAGCACAGGTTCTAATATGCCTCAAGAAAAGTTACTCTAAATGGACATATTAATCTAGGAAAACCCAGTTCTCATTTTTGTGCCTATACAAATTCTGTATCTCTCGTGCCATATAACCTTCCAAGAGAGCAAGTGCTTGCTCCCAACCCAGCCTTTGAATACCCTTTGAATAAAGATCACCCTGCTGTAGCAAAAACTTACTTTCCACTACAACAAAACTTCACTATTACCACTACACAGCATCCAGGTGCAACCATTCAGTCCCTCAGCGGTTCCTACTAACAAAGGAAGCAGCCTGACACACACACAGCTTTGGTACAAATTTGACACAAAATGGCACTGGTCCCACCAAAGGTGATGATACAAACTTCAAACCAGCATCAAATATTTTTCTTTCATTCACAATTTCCTCTGGGCAATAAAAACAACTTATCAAAACAGAACCTACCAACAGGAGACAAAACAAGAATGATAGGCAGGAGAGAAAGTAAACACACAGAGCAACAACAGAGTAACATATTATCTACTAATTATCCATATTATCAACAAATTAAGTTATGTTGATCCTACAGAAATTGGGACAAACCACACACTAACTTCCATCTCAGCTAAATAAAACATTGCTCCGTTACTATCTAGGGTAGCATCTCACCCTGGCTCCTACCAGCAATACAGAATTATCTAGCAAAAAAGTAAAAATCTTGTTTATTGTAGCATTTCTCCTTGTTTCTTTGTCTCTGAATCTGATGCAGTAAGTTTGCTCATCTTCTTCAATGGTTTTGATGTAATAATTATAACCATTTCACAAAGCTCAGTGCTGGATGATTCTCAGTCCCTTGAATTTTCTGACCATAATTAGTGACTCTGTAGGTCACAAGATCCTTTTGCAGAGGAATGCCATGCTAGGAAAAAAGCCTGTCTAAAAATCTTCAAATGTGTTTTTAAGGCAATTCTGAAGATGAAAAGGAGCGATGACTCTTTACCTTCTATGTTCTAGCAGACAAAGCCACAACAGCTACACTATGGCAGCTCGGCACTGAACAATATCTGGCCCCTGTTCAGGTGGGGGTTTTTTTAGCTAAAATTATTTGCAGTTCTTGATCTTCAGTTAAGATGAGAAAAGCCTGGATATATTTGTTTTATAAACAACTAGTTTAAATACAACTAATGTACAGAAAAGGAAATATGGAGTAACACTTATTTTCCAACTAACACTGTGAGTTTGGAAGAGATACAAGTGTCTGCCAAAGTCCAAAAAAAATATATATTTGCCCACAAGTTTCCAATTATACATCTCATTTTTAAAATTCATTAACATATTTTGTATCTGACCTGTTCTCAGAAAATAAATACCTCCTTGAACAGATCAGCATTCTTCATAGATAACCACCATAGTCAGCATCAAATTTGCTCCAATCTAAGTGTATATTTTTGCTTCATTGCATCTAAATTAAATAAAATTTATTTGAAAACTGCAAAATGATCAACAAGAGTTGTTTTCTTTACAATGGCATATTTTTCCAAAAGTTTACATTATACATTTAAATATTACAGGAAACCAAAACAATTTTACAATATTCTGAATGAAAAATCAAAAATATCTACACATCATCCCCTATTACTGCTTAACCAATGATTTTTCCAATTAGGTTTTTTTGTTTGGTTTTGTAATCTAACTCTTTCAGATAAATGCATCTTACCTGGTGAAAGCAAACCAAGCCAGGTCAAGTTAGAATACAGACAGAACACCAGTAAAAGAAACTGCTGGGTTTCAGATAACTAGATATAAGTTAAAATACTCTCATCTGTTTTTCTGAGCAATCATTTGCCTAAACAATACATGACAGACCATTTCTGCCCTCCAAGCATTCTTATTCAGATGCAAGAACCACAAACTGCCTAAGAGAAATGGTGGTTTTCCTGTACTATGTGTGTCCACTCCAGCTAGAGTCTCGTTTTTAACCCCTACATTTCTAAGGCTAATTGCATTCTGCCCACCCAGATTCTCCCTGCAGTTTCAACTGGATTTTGCATTATTCCCTCCCTGTCCTTACCCTCTTGTGCTGCATTACTGCACATGGTTGAACAGCTTCCATGTTCCAATGGACAGACCACTGTCCTGCACCACTGCTTGAAATGATGCTCAACCACAGCTGGAGAAGCCAAAGCAACTTAAAAATACCTTGGGGAACTTTATAAATTAACAGCACCACAGAAATGTGGGCTCATAACAACACACTCTGAGGAGGTGATGAAGAACAAAATTGCCCCCAAGCCTAATTCAAAGCTTTCAACTGTTTTGCCCCATTGAGCATTAGAGAATTAAACACAGTGACGTAAAGCAGTGTACTATTTAAACAAATAGATGCATTCTACAGGTAACACTGTATAACAGCTGTATACAGCCAGCGCTCTGTGGCAAAGGCTTCTTCAATCATGTTGATCCTTACTGACTTCATTTCTCAAAGCTGATGTTTACCAGCATCTATCTGCCAGCCCTTGGGATTTTTCAGGTTGTTATGGGGTTGGAGAGAGGGGCCTTGAGGGGACATAAGAATAAAGGGAAAAGGTAAGATAATTTATTTGGTTGAGCTGGTTATAAGACTGACAGCTGTTAAAGCACATTGCTTTGTTCATGTTGAAGGTAATTTTAACACCAATTTTGTAACTGGCATTTTGATTTTACAGTAGGGACTTCAAATCTGTTAAAATGTCTGGTGCCACAGTGAATTTCACCACATATTTACTCCTGGCCACTTTGAAACTCTAATGAGAAAACTGCAAGGAGTTCCTCTGGCAACAAAGCACCGAGTATTTCATAAACCCCAAGCCTGCTTCACCTCCTCAACTCCTACATGCCAACAACTTCTGATACAAGACATTCCCACAGAGCAAGTCAAATACAGAGTGGCCAAACAGGCCTTTCCTTTCAGCTGAGACACCCTCCTACTGTCCTCCCCACCTTCCACTGGATCACAGCAGTCAGGCAGAGGAGAAAAGCTCCTGCCTGGAGCACAGGCAAGCTGAGAAACAGGCAGGAGCTACAACAAGGACTGGAGGGAATGGTGGGCAAGAAGCAGCTGATAAGAAACTCTATATAAGAGAGTATTACAGACATAAAAATACTGAGAAAGTAATCAGTCAACAAGCACCACTCCTGCTCCTACAAACTGCAGGCAGAAGGGGTCTTAAGAGATGGCAAAAGCATGTAGTGATTGGAGATGGGTGAAACACATTCTGACAAGCATGATCACCTAAAGCACTAGAAGCCACCTCATTCACACCTAATTTTAACTGCTTTATATTGCAAACTTAATTGAGTATTTTTATTTAGTTTTTTACATGTTCTTTCCCCCCCATTTAACGTTGAATGCATTAGCATTACAAAAAAACCAAAAATGGCAGCATTTGAATTTGTTGCAAGTTCATCCACATTCTTACAGATTCCCAAGATGATCCCAGAGATTTCTTTCCCAGTATAGAAGATAAAACTGAAATAAACACGGAAGAGAAAGCAAGCTCTGTTCACCTTCCTAGGAAGAACCATGGAACATCCAGATCTGCTATGAATACTCCTCATGCTCAGCCCTATCAAAGAGCCTGATGCACAGAACACCTCAAGCCCCAGCCTGACACCCAAAACACTACAAGCAGCACTAAATACTATTCTGCTCGTAACAGTGAGCCTGATTAAAAGATTATTTCACATATACTAAAAATTCTGAAAAATGCATGATAAATTGGGTCTCTTCACAGGAACAAGATGTTTTCCTTCAAAAGAAAAAAAAAAAAGAAAGAAAACCACTATGATCCCTTCCAAGCAGATTCTTCAAAATCTGTTCAGATGAGGCATCCTTTTTTTCTAAAAAAACAAAAGGTCTCCAATGACATTTTTCCTAGAAACAGTGAAAAATATGATTTCTGCTTGTCAAAAATCAACTCGGTGATACACTCCTTAGCACGCTTGAAAGGCTTGTGTATTGTAAAAGTAGAAAGTAGCAGCAATGTTAATCTGAAAAAGGTGACAGAAAAAATTTAGACACGCAATCTGAACTAAACAACACCGCAAAAATATGATGTAACAATAAGCCTTTTATCTCATCACTTTAAAAAAATAATAAGATAATGGAAATCTGAAAAAAATTATGAAAAAGCAGGCTAGCTTAGAACTGCATGAAAGTTCACATCCCTGTCCTCAGAAAATTAAAACCAAAATTGGACTGTATGCCTATTTATACTTAATTACATTTTTGCACCTTATTGCCCTTTGTTTTAGGCAAAAACCACATGTCATTTACAACTGACTAAGTAATTCAGCGAGGAATCATCTGATCTGTTTGTGAACATTTAAAAATGCAACCTTTACACCAGCTCAGGCACAACACAGTGCCTCACCAGACCTGCTGGTCTCCAGACACTTGTGCCTTGCAAAATCTGTTCATATTAATTAAATGGACCAGAGGATTGCACTGGTCTGTGCAAGATGAGAACAGGTGATTCACAGCATTAGGATTGCCCACATCTGCTCCTCTCTGAACTGGTCTCAGCTCCTTTCAGGAGTAGTACAAGTTGAAGTAATCCAGATTAAAAGAGAGATAGTCCTTTTCAAACCAAGCCCTCAGAAAAAAAGCACACAGCCTCACAAATTGACTAGAAGGACTGAACAAATTTTAGTATGACAATATGCTCCAGAAGAATATGTTCAAAATGAGGGTACTGTATTTATACATGAACGGTAAGAGGACACAAGGAAAATATTTGAGGATGTGAGAAAAGAGCTCCTGAACAGAAGGAAAAAGAAGAAACTGAAACACTGTAGAGGTACCTGAACCTCTAAAAATAAATAAATAAATAAAAATCAGTTTAACAAGGAAGTTGATTAACTAATTTTAAGAAATATTTGCTCTTTATTTGTTGCTTTTGTCAACCATTCTCAAAATAGTGGGAAGGGAAGATAAAGCACAGGAATGTCATTCCAAGGAAAACAAAGGATCAGAAAAAGAGAATGAACACAAGTACAGGTAAAAGAGAGATGACAACCATCAGCACTTACCTGAAGCAGGACAAGAGCACTGGGTACAGGCTGCAAGCAAGTTAAGTATGACAAGGCACAGGAATAATAATCAAAGAGCAGCAGCAGACAGACAGGCAGGACAACAGAACTAGGTAGGAAAGATGTGTAGCAGGACCTGAACTGGTGTGACCCCTGCAACAGGGCACGGCCAATGCCACCTTCCCAGCAAGGCACAACATGCCAGTGCTGTATTCCTCCATCCTGTCCCAAGCTTTACTCCATCCCTTCCCTTTGCTGCAAGGCAAGAAATAGACACCAATTACATCAAGGCCTTTATTCCTATGCAGAGTTAAGGATAAGCAATTGTCTGATGAAACCTTCTCCCTACCAGCTTCCAGCTCCTGTGATTCTTGGACATAAGGTTGTGCAAATGGGGGCAGCTTCTCTTCCCCTCAATTCCTCCTTCCTCCCCTTCTTACATTGTCTGACAATAATTCCTCAAACAGAAGGTAGAGAAGCTGCAATCTGAAGAGCTGAATATCACTTGTCTGTATTGCACAAATTCCTACCGAACCAAAAGCTTCTGTAATTGTTACACAGAGAGTGACATAACTAGTCTGACTATTGTCAGTATTGGCTTAGTATTAAAGTACACTTAAATGCTATAAACATACATTTTTTTATTCTTTTTTTAAAGAATATAAACATAAAATCACTTCAGATATGATGCAAAGAATGAAAATTTTAATTTTAAATTATTCTTGTTTGCGAAGTCTAAATTTGATCTGGGGTTGCGAGAACTACCAGTCAGAAACACAACTGATAAAAAGAGGTTTTAACCACAGCCTCTGTTGTTTGACACACTGTATGCTGTCCTCTAACTCCTAAATTGCTCATGTCAGACCTGTGCAGATGATACTTTTTCACTGCTCACTTCTCTCACAGCCCACCTCTAGCTTATTTTACAGAGCAAACAACATTACCACTAAATGCAGGCCAGATGATCCCTGCCAACAGTCAGGCTCATCACTGCAGGCTGCATTCAGCATGATCACACAGACCACCATCTCTTTCCTACTTTCAACATCTATCAATAAATTATAATTTTGATTTGTGCTCCCCAGGAGAATGTGATATCTTCAAGGGATGCTTTTATGGATCCACTTCCTCCCTTATTTTTACAAACACACCATAACTGTAGGAATCTGCTGGAAAATTGTCTATACCCTCTATCCTTTGGTCATGCTATTAGTATGTCTAGATGGGGCTACAAAGTGTTATCCAAAAAAAAGTTCAGTGCCCGAAGTATTTCTTGCCCAAATAGACCTTTCACCTGTCCGTCAGAAAAAGGAAGCAAATTATTGTCCTGCAAAGCAGTTCTGACCTGTGGACTGCTACCAAGTTATGCTGCCCTGCATGCTCCAACATAACAGCCATGCTTGCACATACAATATATGAAGCTGCTAACAGAGACACAAAAGACTGAATACTAAATAAAAAGAGCTAACACAGCAAATCTAAATTAAGCTGAAAAAATACCAACTGTTCCTGCTACAATTTCTTCCTCACCTGTATTATCATAAGGAGCTCTCAATTTGTTATTTATTATTTCTAAATATTGTTTCAAATATCAGAAGACCTGCATAAAAGCCACATTATTTATTCAAGAAATACTACCTGTCATCAGAAGTACCAATATAAAGCTGGGAGTGATCCACAAGTGAGTTTGGTGAACTTCACAAATAGTGCAAATTCTGCCCACCTCCTTTAGATATATAGATGTGTATATATATATTATATATAAAATGGTATAATTACAATGGTGTCAGCATATCTGAACACCTCATACTGAAAGTCACCCTTAAAGGCAAACAAAAAGCTTGACTTAAAAGAACCAACTTCTTTGCACTGGCTAATTAGTCTGCTCTGTGATCACATGTTTGAGCTTTCATTTATCACTGCTTTTTAGCTGGGACATTTTATTTACACTAGACTGCTAGCACTAGGCAGTGCTAAAAGCTGCATATTAATAATAATAATAATCAAAACCAAACAGTAGTCTCAAATATAAAGTGCCCATGATCAGACCAGATTAAGAAAACAGACCATACAACCAGTCTGATAAGAGAACTTACAATGCTTGCTAGCTGGCAAGGAAAATGAGACTCCAAACAAATCCTAAATGTTGGGGTTTTGGAATGATCATCTGTACAATGGATCAATGAAAAACTTATTCTGGAGTAGCTACCTGAAAAGTGCCCAAAAACTGGGCAAAAGGTAACATTTCCAGAATAATTAATTCTATTCTAATAATCAAGTTCTGTCCGTTCACTTTTGGTAACTGAAGAGCAGCACATTTGTCCTGTATGAATGTATACACACACCTGCAGTACACGTGGAAGACCTGCCAAAGTAGAACCCCACAAAAGAAGACTTGTTAACGAGTTCCTTAGTCTCTCATGTAGTTCATAAACCAGATTATACAACACTGAATTTGCAGAAAAATCATAACTAAGATATCCAGGGCTGTTGCCAATCTCACCCTCCACTGCTTAAGAAAGTTTCTTAGAGAAGAAAAAAAGCTTAGTCCTGAAAGGGATTTAAAGGGTCTGAGCAGTCATTTTACATTCTGCACTTAAACAGACAACTTGAAATTCCATGAGCTTTTCCAGCCGCACACAACCCAAGCAGAACTCTCTGTAGCTCATCATCCTTTGCTCTTCACGACATACAAGTCACTGCTTTATCACTGAGAAAGTGCACAAGAAAGTTCAAATCATTACCAATTTCTATTCAGAAACAGCATATTGAAAGTAGCACTCACATACAAAACTGTGATGCTCTCTCCCCCCACTTGTGTTTGAAAAGTTTAGACCTGCTAACAGAGTGATTGAATGGTGGAAGCACAACAGTTACTTGGAAAAGGTTCAGGCATGCACACTTACCTGATGTGTGCATTAAGATGAACAGAGGCAGGATACCTCATGTTACCTCAGGATAAGGGAACACACAAGCAGTAGCAATGAATAGTTTTCAGGCTCTATATACCCATTTGCCTTGCATTAACTTATTTCTTTGTCACAAAGTAAGACATTTACAGCCAAAATTAAATAAACTTATTCTGGCCCATTCCTTTTTGTTGGAACTGAATGTAATGTATTTCCACTGTTAATTATGTGTCTTCAAACATGAAAAGGGACCAAACTTTACACTGAAAAAGTACAAAACAATGAGAAAATCATTATAGCAGCAGCTCTAAAGCATACTTTTAGATTATCATGGTATACAACTGATCAGTTTATATTAAATATTTTTGAAAGACAGCCAACAGGCTGGTCCAAAGAATCAACAGTGTGCAAACTGTGAACATCTCCCTGATAACATAATGCAGGTTTAAGTGGAAAAGAGAAAAAAAAACCCCACAGTTTCAGTAGACACTGAAAATCACAGGAGTGAAAGCTGTGACAAACACAGATTTCTCATTCCAAGACTTTACAGGTTGAGAATAACACATAAATAAACATTTGCCTATAGAGACTGAGGTAATATGCCCATAGTTTATACACCATTAGCTTTGAAACTAAGATGAGAGCAGGTTTCTTTTAGTATTATTAATACAGAGGATCACTAAAGAAACAAGAGGTCACATAAAGACTACAACCACTTCAGGATCCTTTAAGGCCACATGACTACTTATTACCACACTGCATGTTTAAAGATCTGACACACTAATATCCAGCAGTAATGGTTTCACATCCATTTGCCCTGCTCCATCTTGCACTTATCTGGAAGGAATGAGGAGTTTGGGGTTGGGATCCACCTCTGTTTCTTAAACATGGTGACCCTGGCATGGGTCACTCGTCCAGACAGGCTCCCCAAGGCATGTGCTGGAACTGGCTCTAGGTCCCACCAGCTCATAGCAGGGAAGGCAGAGCAATCCCATTGCCATTACTGCTGATAAAAATCTTTCCTGTAATTTCTGTGCCTTGGTTTCTCTGCTCTAATGCAAAAGGAATAGTGCATATCATAGTAAAAAGGCCAGAAAGTTAACTCAGAACTATAAATGGCTACAATGGTTTTCTGATCCTGCAACAGCAACTTCAGAAATAACTATGATTTTCTCAGGGCTTTTGAAGCAGAACATTTCACCAAAATCGAACGCGCATCGTGAGATGACAGCAGCTGCTCCAGGAGAGAAAAACCAGTTCCTTATTCTCCTCTCTTTTATTTTTACACAACCTGATTTTGAGAAAAACACTTGGATTTTCATTACCACAGGAGGGCAGGAGCATGTAACGCTACTGTGGATTTCTTCTTAGAGAGAGCAGAACGAACAGTGGGAGCTGGAATGCCGAAAGAGCCAAGTCAGAGACCCGGAGCGTGATGAAAATTCAGTCGTACCAGCGGAGTTAACTGCTTGTTAATGAAGGCGTATGCATCCCATCTGCTGACTGCAGAAGAGCTGGAATGGTTTCAAAAACAGTCCAAGACAGGCATACCATCAAATATATGATGCAAATGTGTGATCCACGCTCAGAAGTTTACCCCACTGATTTTGGCAGGGCCGAATACAGACCCAGACACACAGGGGCACTGAGGTTGCAGGGTATGAACCGCGTCCTTGTCACACGTTAACTGTCGCTGCCCGTGGAGAATAGAAATCCTTCCAGTGGAATTTGTTTATTCATTAGTTCTGATTTCAGGAGAAAGTTCTGGCTTGCACCCAACAGCTAATTGGTTCAATAAACAGCATCTCGGTTTAGAAGAAGAAAACATGATACTACAGTGAGAGCATGTAACTGAAACCTCGGTATCCGGGTATGACTTAGGGCTTCTCAAGAGAGCTGGACTGCAAAGGGACAGTTTTAAAAGATAAGACAGAATACAGTTTAAATGCAAAAAATAACTACCAACATTTATCTGAAGACTTCTTATGGGAAAGAGAGAAAAGAAATTACTGCTGTAAAAAACGTGCCTAATGATGGCCTAAAACACAGAAAATAAACTTATGGATGAAGCCATGGGAAAAAAAAATCCAGGTTGCTGTATTTATAGCGTGTAAAATTACAACTCATGGGCATAGTATTTAAACTTTTGTTCCCTCCTAACTAGGCCTGCCACACACAATATGCTATAAAGCAAGCTGCCAAACAGTTTTCTGAATATTCCAAAAAGCAAATATGTAGCCCACTATGAAAAACAAATATGATAACCTGAAATCTGTCATCATCTGCACACTGTCTAAGAGTTCAAAAGAGCTAAAGGGACTTACTAAAACAAAATCTGCTGCACAAAAACAAGATCCCAGGTATTTTAATTCATGCTATTTACTAACATAAATTTCCCTTTACATGAAAAGTAATCATCTAGAATTTTAAACTCAATATAGCTCATGTGACTGCCAGTATTATAAAATTCTCTTTAAGAAGAAATATTTTAGGTTTTGCAAGGACTGTACAATAGCCATTAGATCTTAAGAACTATTAGAAAAGTAATAGTCATAGGTTTAGTATATTAACAAGAACATTTGAGCTGAGGCTTCATTTAACCCATCCATCCCTTCAATATGAAAATTATTCAAATTACTCCAACTTATGCATATTTTATAGGATTTTTCTTGGCTTTAGACCCTTTGATTGTACAATCATTTCTCTACAAGAAACATTTGTAAAAGTCATATACTCCAAGTGCTATGTCAGAAGCAGCAGCAAAATGGGTTTTCATGGTAAGTCCTTCATATTCCACTATGATCAGCATTTTGCAGGACTACACAGATGGATTCTCTGGTAGCCCTTCACTTTCTTGTTTAGAAGGTCACTTTTTTGCACCATTTCTTTTTATAAAGATCTATTTTTGACTGCTGTGGACTTTTGTTTACATATTAAGCCACCTGATGCCTCCAGGAGCCATATAGTTTGCCAGTGAAGTCATTTTCTCTCTGCTGCCCACAGTGACCCCGTGCAACTACAGCTCTAAACAGGAGCTGGTATTTACAACAATCTGCAAAAGACTCCTGTCTGTGAAGTTACCCCTTAGAATTAAAAGAAATGCACAGTTCCGCTTTTATGCTGGGGAGGGGGAAGGGGAAAATAAAAGAGCATAAAACTCTAACATCACAATTTCAGAAATACAACTGTTCATCTAATGAAGAGATTAACAATTATGCAATTATTTCCTTGCCTTGGACTGCTGAGGGTTGATGGGGGGGTTGTTGAGAGAAGCATTGAGAGAGATTATAAGAGTTTTTTAATTTATTTTTTTATGAGAATGGAACAAACTCCAGTATTTTGCTAGATTAATTCTAACATGAATTTAAAAAAATGACAGTGCAGCTCAGAACCTGAACCTTTCCATGGCACAATGCACTTTACTCAGCACCTGCCGTTGCACTCTATGCAAGAACTTCAGCCAATCACCCACAAATTTACTGCAACCTTCACTACTGTGCTATACAAGCTTTAAGTTATAGTGTCACACTGAATTGCTTCGTTAAAAAAAAAAAAAATCTATGCAACAGTTCAAACAGGGAAAAAAATGTATTTTTAAGTATTTTGACACAACATGAGTATTTCATCCCATGATAATTCTCAATAACCATGATTAATGGTGTGTATTATAAAACAGATTATAACTTTCAGCATCCAAAAAATTACAACAGTGAGAAATCTTATTATACAGAAGACTGGACAGTTCACATGCTATAATTACACAGACTACCACTACTGCCAGTCACAGGACAGAAGCCTCATAATGAACAGAGAGCAAAATCCCCTATTTGCAAAGATTTAGATGACTGGGACACAGGCAAGAGAAAGGAAAAGAGAGAACTCTGACTCCCCACAACCAGTGCTTCACCTCGGCTACAAACAAATATCAGGCCCTGGTCGTTTTGGCTGCCAGTCAGGTATTTCTTCATAAAAGTAATAAATACACTTCTTTTTCTTCCCAGTCAGCACAACATGCCAGACCAATGGATCACTCTGACCATTCAAACTCTCATGAAACAACTCTTCAATTTCTGACTTAATACAAAGTCCTACTAGGATGGAGACACTGAAAACACAGATTTAAGTACAACAACAAATCCTAAAGTAGCTTTGAGATACTAAACCAACATTATCTGTAATAACTAATGGATAATTAAAATCCATATATATCTATACATGAACTATAGATATACTACAGCTTAGGGTTCTCAGGTGTCAGGGTTTCAAGATTTTTTTAATTCTTTCACATAACATTATTTAACCTTGCATTTTCATGGCCATCACTATAAATAATTATTCTAAACCTCTAGTAGACACAAGTTTTTGACAGAATAAGTGTTAAAAATACTGTATTACCGTAATACATATGTTGTTTGCAGCACTACACAGAATACTTCATAAGTACGTGAAACATCAATCATCATATAGAAATCCTAAGTAAATTTAGGATTCTTGTAATACTATCACTTACTGTTTCAGAAAGCTGTTTTTTAACTTTAATTCTAATGTCATTCAGCTTATCCTTAGCCTGAATAACTATTCCTACTTTAATATATGCAAACAAGTGGAAGACTGACAAGCTACTAACATCAGATATATTAAAAAGAAATACTAACATTTTATTTAAATATAGCTTTCTTGCTGCAGTTCTCACACACTAAATCACATAAAACAGGGCAAACCCTAGGATTAGAACTGATTAGCCAAAAAACAGAAATAAGTTTCATGTTATTAATATAATGTGTCAAATTTTGGGAAGGGTAGTACAAGACTATAGCCACAAAAAATTAATTCACATCTTTAAAAGCTGGCATCCTGCGATATTAAAAAGTCTCTATGCATCTACTAATCACTAAAAGTCAAGTACATGATACCAATCACTGCTCTCTTTAACAACTCTGTAAAGCAAACTTCTGACAGATAGCTGATGGCAATCTGCCACCAGTTCCCAAAAAGAGTGTCTGCTTTCAGTCACATCACTGTATTGACACGTTCAAGGGAAATTTGGGGTGCTTCTGGCATAGTTAGTCATAAGCCAACAAACGTTTCAGCACCAAAACAATGGTGGCACAATGCTTCACATTCCTTATGCACAAAATACTCTCACAGACATCCATAGGATTTCTGGAATTAATGCAAAACCAAATCTCAAGCAAACATGTTTTGCAATCCCAAATATAGCGAGTTTAGAAATAGTTGGTAAAAAACTGCTCAAGCTTTAATTTCTTTTTGCCTCGAAGTGCATGTATCAACCTGTGGGCTGAAAGGAGTGGGAGACTAGAACATGGCTAAGTTAAAATTGCACCTCATCGCAAACAGGCTTCACTATTTAATAAAGATGCACTTCAGAACCCCTCTCCAAAGCAATACCAACCACGAACAAGATCTGTGCTACAGAAAGAACCTATTTTAAAGCCTAGCAGTCAAAGCAGTGAGTGAATTGAGATGTGCTGCAATATTTATGCAGCCATTATAATGCAAATGGTAAGGTATTAGAAAGGCTATTTGCATTGGTGCACAGCCCCTTCAGTCTACGTACAATGCCAACAGAAGGAACAATTAGGATTCATGCATAACAAAAAGCCTCGACCACAGGGTAGGCAGGTCCACTGAACCGGATACAATATCTACGGGATCAACCGGGCTCCATGGAAATACTGCCTGCTGGATCACACCATACATCGTGTTCATACTTAGAATATGAAGCGTTCTTAGACACAAAAGCCCGTAGAGGATTAGCATAGCAAAGATAAGAGCAAGCTACAACCAATTTAACTCGAGCACCAGTCACATGTTTCACAGGACGGGCAATAGGGCTGGAGCACAGCTCCTCTCTGCAAAACCCCACTAACAGACAAGCAGTAAACTTTCAACTAGGCTAAAAAATAATAAATGAAAACGGGGTACATACTTTCCTGTGGCAAAAAAAACTCTCGGCACTTGCTGAAAGACAAAGGGAGGCAAGAGTGGAAATCAGCATCCAATGAACATCCACTTTGAGAACACAGAATATGCTTTTGCAGAGAAAGCAAAACACAAAAAAACAGGTTCAAGTATTTGGGGGTTTTGTTTGTTTGTTTTTTTAACATGTACACCTTAATGGTAAAACAATACTAAAAGAACCAAGTATACAGGAATGCCAGACTATTTTAAGAAGTTCTTTGACCGCGCATCCTAGTATTTATCTACACCAATTCACAGCCCCTTAATGTATCCTCACTGTCTACAATTATATGATGGGCTCTGTTCTCCAATGTATTTCTCTTGCAGAGCAATACAGATAAAGTACTTCTAGAGCTGCAACAATCTTAAAACAGTCTAGAATTACTACTTGGTATAAAATCACTTTTTAAAAAGTGATTATAAACTGTACATAATTTCTGTACAAAATATACATTACCTAGAGGTTAATGATGGAAAAATTCTTAGTAATAAAAATTCCCTTTTCATCCAGAGACCTGGATATGCTGAAAGTGCCTTTACTGAATCAAATTTGATGTCACAGAATTCCCTCATTTAATAGTACGTGATGTATTTCACAACACAGTCAAGGCCAAGCAGTGCAGCAAAAAACAAGCAAATTAAGGGTAATGGCTAATACTGCAAACATTACCTGCTTATTATAACGACCTGTTACATTTTATCCCAGTCCATTTTGTAACACAGCAAGACTACTGTATCAAACAGACTATGTCAGTCAGTACAATTTTCACATAAACAAGGGAGTTTTTTATCTGTACAATCAGTTATAACTGGCTGTTCAATCTTCACTACAGCATCCTCCCCAGCCCTCTCACATGCACACAAACCCACCAGAAAGGGAGAAATAGAAATATCTCCTCTGAGATGCAGTTGCAGGCAGTAAAAATAAATACAAGGTATTACGACGGCAGAGCAGAAAGCAAGCGTTGCTTCAATTAAAAGAGCATCCACAAAGCTGTCGCACAGAAAGATGAAATCAAACGCAATGAGCCTCGAAGCATTTTGAGTGGGAAATGCCACCAGCCAAGCTGAGCAGGAGGGTACAGCGGGCTGGATATGGGTACACACTCCTGGCTGGGGGCCAGGAGCTGCCCTGCATCCAGAAACGCACAGAGCCACCCAAAACTCGGTGCTGAGGAGAGCAGGGGCGAGGGGGGCATCGCAGTGAACCATCCCAGGGGTTGCAGCAGGCCATGAAAAGGGAAAAGTGATGCCCTCCCCTCCTGCACACACAAGTTTTCATCTTTCTTCAGACAAGAATAAGAACCTGCTGCTAGAAAGAAACATCTCCTTCTTATCATCCACCCAAATTCTCCACGATGGCATTTTGGAACCGCTGAGATCTCTTAACACAGTTTTATTTCCTTATTATCACATTAAACCTTCCCAAAAGAGAGCTTTGTTATTTACTGGGCTTCCTCAGGTTTGTCAAGAAGGGATCACAAAAGGTGACCCTTCTGATTCCAAATACACAGAAGATACTTTGAGAGCCCTAATTCAATTAGCACACACGGGCACATACAAACACCTATTCCATGGGGGCCATACACAGGCTGGCAGCTGCCGGCTCGCACGGTGACGAGACGGGACCGCCACACACACCCTGCTCCAGCAGAAATACTCTTTTCTAGAAAGCCACAGCCACGTAACAATCAATCCAAGGGTTTCCTAAAAGGCACACACACAGCAGTGATCTTCCGAGCAATTAATTTCTGTACATAGGCTAACAGTGCAGAAAGACAGCTGGAGAAAATATTCCTCGTCTGAAGGAATCCCTTCAATCACACAGAATTCCTGGAGGAGAATACACCCGTCAGTGCGATTTAAGTGTCAACATAACAAAGGAACGCCCCTCCCAGCACCTCCTGCCTTACAGATATGTTACACTGGAAAGGAAAAACTAGACCGGGAAGAGCAGCGATTGGCAATCAGCACTGCTCATCGACCCTACCCTTGCCATCACCCCTAAGAAAAAATGCTAGGGGTTGTTTAACGTTTCTAGCAACAGCAGACAGAAGGACGTGGAAGAAGACAGCATCCTCTTTGAGGATCCCTCGCTATTCCTCAAAGGAAGGCTGTGGACACAAAGGAGAGCTTTGTCTGGACTCATGTTTCTGTATTACAAGATTACATATAAAATTAGTTTTGCCTGATGTACATGTTTTGCCTTGCCACACGTACAGAAATGCTGACAGCTGACAAACAGCCTAAAATTAAAGGAATCTGGCTTCAAATTAGTACAATAATCTCCCACTTTACTCATCCAGAGCAAAGAATAATTACATAGAAAACCAAAATAGTCAAATCCAAATCATTCAGTGGGAATTAAGAGGATAAGGGTGTTACTAAAATTAAAATGTATGCACAGCAGTGTAATAACAAATTCATAAGATACAGTAAATCTTTCCCAAAACCAGGCTAGGATTATATCAAGATCACCATACAACATATGCCTGAAATATGGCTGTAAATAAGTGTGACTTAATTTGACCACCACCTACTTCAAGCCCTTGATTATATAAATAGAAGTATACCATAATGACTAGTGATTAAAAAGAAAAATAAACACACACACACAGTTTAGAAGGTAAAAAAAATATGTAAAGTCAAATGTGCAAACAAGAAACAGTAGAAAATTAAGACCCTGAAGGTAATTACTAAAACCATCTTAATTTCTATTTTGATAGTCAAAAAAAATCCCAAGTACTGCAGCAGTGACAATACACACAATTACAACTCCTTGATATGCATATTCTGCCTCAAAAGTGTCTGCACATGAGCAGAATTGAATGCTTCCATAGTCCCATCTCAAATACACAAAAAACTACCAGCACTATGTCGGTACTCTGTAACTGTTTTCTCACACATTGTGACTTTTTATTCCATGTGCATACCTGCTCCTAAATGAGATGGACGCGTCAAGCAGCTACCCAGTTTCACCAAACTTCAGTTCTGCCGAATTTTCATATCGCTCACACCCAGTCGCAATTTTAGTCAACACACTGAGCCGTTCACCTTACTAAGGTTACTACAGCTTTTGAGGCATTGCCCAGAGAGATACGTACAACTCGCTGAAAACGCCTTCTCCAGCCACAAATACACGCGGGAAGCTGTCACACCGCTTTTCTCCGTCACACCTCTCTGCTTTAAATACCGGGAAAATCACCTGGCTAGACAGGAAGGCGACGACTTTTGAAACGAGATTCTCTCTCTCTGGCTGCATCAGAAACTGCCACAATAAATATATCGTCTGAAACAGGAAAAGAGCCTCACGCCTATACGAGGGTGGGGGACCGCACTGACACGGGCAGAGGCAGCTGTAATCATTACCCCAACGCCGGTAATCATTACCCCGAGCGCCACTGCCACTACACACACCACAAGTCCCTTAAATGTCTCTCTGCCCGCTCCCGGTACCGGGACCCGGAGGGGAGGAGGAGAGGTGAGGCTGCGAGACGGAGCTTCCTCCTTTCTTTTTTCTGTTGTTGTTGTGGTGGTGGCGGTCGATGCCATCGCCCGGCAGCGCGGGGGAGCGGGGCAGCCCCTCCGCCGGGGCCAGCGGGGCCATCGGCCGCCCCCTCTGCCCCGGCCCCGCCGTGCCCAGGCGGGGGCGGGCACGAACACCCCGCCAATACCCCACCTGCGCCCCGGCCCTCCCCGCCTTTGTGCCCGCGGCCTCCCGCCGCCCCCGCTGCCCGCCGAGCCCCCCGCCCGCCGCCCCCGCCCCGCACCGTGCGGCTCCGCCATCCTCCCGCGGCGCGCTCGGCACCCGCTGCCTGCCCGGCCCTGCCCTGCCGGCCACCGTCTGTGCGCACCGAGCCGTCACGGGACCGCCCGCCCACGGCCCTCCCGCGGCACTCGGGGCGGGACCGCGGACACCGAGCGCTTCCAGGTTACGGCGGAAGCGCCGCGTTGCCCCTGGCGACGGCGGGAGCGGGGCGGGAGCGGGTCCGTGCGGGCCCGGCGCTGTGCGGGATGCACCGCCGCGCTCCCGGCGCCCGCTCCAGCCTCCCCCGGGCTCCCCGGGCAGGTCTCCCCGCTGTCTCTGCGCTGATCCCGTGTCCCGCAAGCCCCGCACCCGCCGGGCAGCCTGGACGGGGACCCTGCGCTCCGCACATCCCGGTGGAACCTGCCGTGGTGCCACCTCTGTCGAGATCCCGGGTGAGGACGACAGCCCCACAGCTCCGCCGGTGACTGACTGCAACTCGAATTAAAGTATTGCAACAAACAGGAAGTGTTTTCCTGCCATTCCAACAGTTTAACTGGAGAGTTTGCCCCCAGCACAGGCGGGATCAGAAATTCTGATACAATGACCTGGTACGAAGTCTCTCTCCCCAGTGCTGTGTGTTCATCGCATAGCCACCCTGCTCTTGCTGCAAGTCACCTTTAGGTACTGAGACGTGGCCAAAGAGATGGACGTGGGGACTGTGACACTCCCGCATCTCCTTTTTCGACAAAATGGGGACTATCCCCAGTTGGCAACTACTGTGAAACTACAATGTGCTGTTTTGTCTGTAGGAGATATCACAACCAAACTGCCCTTGCAAGGGATATGTGGGAGCTGCAAGAAATGGCAGCAGACATTCAGAAAGTGGCAACCATACCTCAAGTGTGGCAGAGCATCTGTGCTCACTCCTCCTTTGATTTTTGGATGGGATTTTAAAGCAAGTTCTTTGACTTGTTATAACAGATCTTTCGGTATTTTGCTGAGAAAGGTTTAGCTTTTTAATGCTAAATTCTCAGGTGGTTGCAATCAGTTCCTCTTTCAAACCTAGACAGATTCTGCACTGCAGTAGTATCTTAACTTTCTAATTTCTAAAACACATTCAAGCTAGTGGGAGTCTACTAATTGATCTCAGTACTTGCTGGTCCAGACTCGTCCCACTGGCTCACGTTTGAAAGGAACAGCAGCCACCTCGGCTGCATCAAAACCATTTGGTAGCCATTTCCTACATCAGATAGTCAAATCTGAGATTTTTCTATTTCCATCAGGTTTTTTACAACTTTTGGCAGCCATCTAAGGCGGTTTCAGTGAAACAAGGCTACCCACATTCAATTTTTTTGGGTTCTGCCAATTTCCTTTTGAATCCGAAAAATCGGGTATAACAGACCACTCAGAGACTTTTGATCTTTTGAGCAGCAAAGGTATTTATTTGCAGCTCTGGAAAAACTTGCTCGAAGGTTTTACACAAAATCATCAGCTTTTATACAATTTTCATACACGGTTAAATGCATATTCAA
>JAWWLV010000180.1:26061353-26168447 GCA_035041135.1 Platyrinchus mystaceus | reverse complement strand
TTAATTTATTACCTCTAGGCCTATTGCATGTTCCTCCTAAGTTTTGGTCCAGTTAGTAGAACAGAACAGCATAGATCGTAGAACAGCATAGATCGTTTTGTATGTTAGTGTCTTATTATCAAACCCGGATTTCTTAGTTAACTCTCTCTTGGGCCTGGCCTCCTGTTTCACTTTGTGTGAGTCTTTGGCAAACCAGGCAGTTCAATGTGGTTACATGGGGTTTTACTAATAAATTATGCAGCATTAAAAGCAGAATTGACTTTTTGGCATAGTGGGTCACAGGGCAGAAACCAAGTGTGACTTCCTAGTGACAATATTTCTTACAATGACTCGATATTTATTTGTTGTTATTACTCAGTAAAACTTCAGTGTGAGCAGCACAAAATCCTCTACAAGACATGGAAATACACGCTTTGCCCTGAAAGCTTGGAATCTGAAAGAAGTGTTTCTTGTGTGACTTATTTGAACACACTCTTCTGTAATAAAGACTGTAGTGTGTATTCACCAGACGTATGGAGGATCTGAATGCTTTGTTGACCATGTACCTTTACATTTCTCAGGCTCTTTGTGTGCAAAGTGCCACTGCCCAGTTGCCTTAGCATTGAAGTATTTACAAAGGATACATGTTACTCTGGTTCTTTTAGAGATTCTATTTCTGTTTCTACTATCTTTGCTTTCAAAAATATGATTTGAAATCTAAAAAAAATGTTGCTTTATACTTTATACTCAAAACCCCTGATTTGCTCTTTTCATGACAAAACATATAACTGAAAAACTGATATAAAGCAGAGCAGGACAATTGTCACTTTATGAGGAATCAGCCAAGAAGTTTACACTGGTAACTCCACCCTTCTGCTGTAATCCCTTAAATATGTCAAATGAGATTAGATTATTATGGTAATACTTTTGCCAACAATCAGAACTAACAGACATTTTTGCAAAGGCAGAATTCATACACACAAGATTTGTTTTAATCTGCACAAATGGAGTAGTTAATTTTATACCCTCCTACTGGATGCTGGAAAGCTCAGCTCCAACCTACTCCCAGTCTCCATCAGTACTGTTTGTCCCCAGATCTCACTGGTGCAGACCTGTCCCAGTGCAGGAGGGGAGTATGAGAGTCACAAACCTTACAAATTTTACTTAAGGGTCTCTCAGGATCAGGAGACTATGCTGACAGGCCCCTATTTTGAACCTTGTGGTACAGTGACTGAGTACCTCTCCTTAAGATAACTCCACTGACAGCAAGTCAGACGTTCCTCAGTCTTCATTGCCTCAGAAAACCCACTGGACTGTGTAAGGACCTTGAATTACTGCCATCCACACTGAAATGAATTAAGGTTCTGAATTAAGGTTTCACTGGCAATTTCATTTGGACGTTGCCTAACTTTTAAAGGCTTGGCTTTGCAACCTTCCCAATGTTCCAGTAAAACCGGTAGCATTTCCTGTGTTCCTGAAAAGGACAACTGTCAGTGCAAGATCATGCAGCATCATAGCACCTCTGTGGGTCATCAGCCATGCTGACACCTTTGTGTGCCCAACACAGACTTCTATCCCTTTTACTCAAAAAGAAGCAGCAGCACAAGACTGTTATCCTCCATCTAGACCAGCAGCAGAGGGGGATGACTGTTGGAATTTGGATTATTCAATGGATTCATAAGACCATTCCTAAGGCTATTTAGTATTTACACAGTTGTTTCAAGCATATTTCTACTAAGTAGTGTGATTTATTAAGAGCTAGCTCTTACACAACAAACTAAAATAAAGCAATTAATTAGTTAAGCTTGCTTAAGCCAACCACAAGATCAATCTAGCAACTTCAGAATCATGTTTGACTGAATTCAGATTACCTCTGATATAATAGTCCCACTTGCTTTTTCTTAATTTAGTGGCTGCCAGACTAATGAATTGACCCTTTCTCTCTTGGTCATGTGGCCTTTTCACTACCCCCTCCCAAATGTAAAATTTTTGTCATGTAACTACAAGAAAGGCTGCTCTCCTCCCCCAGGCAGGCAGCTCCCACTGCCCTGTCCAAGGACACTCAGCTCCAGTCGTTTCTGTACCACAGGCTGGGGCAGACAGCACAAGAAGCCAATTCTTTGCTGGCTGAGCCAATATGAAGGCCAGCCTCAGGGAAGCTCTGTTCCACTTCCAGCTCTGCAAGTCAGGATGTCCCAGCGAGCACAGCCCGTTGGGCCCCTTTCCACCCACATACCCCTCTGCTCTGCCCTGTGCGGGGCTGCTTCCCACAGCTCTCCCCTGCTACTCCATTATCTCTTCCCTTTTGCCTGTGCCTGGCCTCCACTTTCAGGGTTGGATCACTTGTTCCTTCCCCAGGCTGCCTCTCCTTTCTTAACTTTCAAGAGGGTTTCCAACTTTGGTTCCCTATGCCACGTCTTAGTTCAGTCTCTTACCTGGTTCTCCATGTCACTGCCTATCCCCCTGACTTTCTACATTCTTCTTTCTTGTTTCTTGTACTGGCAAACTGAATTCTGCCAGTTCTTTACCAGCCAGTCTCAGCATAAAACTCCAATTCCCAGTTTCTCTTTCTTTGTGTATCTCAATTTCCCTCTGTGCCATCTCAAATCTCCAAGTTCCCTGTCCTAGGTTTTTATCTTCTTCTCATCTACACCTCAGTCTATCCAGATCTTCCTGCCCTATCCTATCCCTTTCCGTTTTGAATAATTGCTTTACCAGAAGTTTGGCTTCAGTCTCTTAGCCAAGGTTTGTAATGGGTCTCTATTCTGGGGGAGAGAAGCATGTTTTGAAAGCTGATGGCACAACAAAGCCCACTTCATTTTGTGACCATCATACCCATCATGAAAATAGTGTATGCCTTTGTCATTCTTTTCTGTCTTCCCCTTGATTGTCACTTTGGCTCTACTGCCTTTATTATGAGTATACAAAGACTGGGAAGGCTGGACCAGTTGGCACAACTCAGAAGCTGAAGGGTAGAGAGGAAGGCACAGAAACCATACCTGAAGGATGCATGTGGACAGTCAGAGCCCTTGTCAATGTCTAGAAGCTGATATTCCAGTGGAGTGGCTGACACCAAGCTCTGTCCCATTGAAAACAGAGATTGCCTCCCCAGAGCAAAAGATCCTGCTTGGGGCAAGGTACCTTTGCAATACAAAGGAGGATGCAAAGAAGGGGAACCTCAAAATGTGGTTCTCTGTTGAAGGACTCAGTACAGTAAGATGTTGCTATTTTTACTCTCTGTTCCTTTTATATGTTCAGAGCCAGGTCTGCTTACTTGAAGTTATTTTTGCTTTTTTCTCCATTTTTTTTCTACAAAGCAAATGTATGATAAAAGGATGTGTTCTCAGAAACAAGCAGCATGATTTAGGGTTTTAGAACTTTGTGTAAAAAACAATTTTTGTCCTGCCAGCTTCAACCTTCAACTCATTAGCCACCTATCTATGTCTGTTAGCAATTTTTTTTAAGAAGGCTTCCTAGGTCTTACAGGAGCTCTTCCAGGTGGTAAGACAGGACACATCAACACTAAAACAGCACATCCAGAATGTCATGCATGAAGTTGTTTTCTCTTATTAACTTGTATGCACATAAACTTTTTCCAGGATGCATTGTGTCCTAACTGCCCCTGGGCCAGCAGTTCTTCAGTTTATTTAGTTCAAGAGAAAACTGCGAATCCAGCAGTCTATCAAGAAGCTAATCTTCAGTTTACAAATGGAGAGTCAACCAGTTCAAACAATTTATCATTCAAAGTCAACAAGACAAACAACACAAACAAGCAAGAGCTTTTTCATTCACAACAGACAATAAACTGTATTTTTTTAGTGTAGCTATTCTATACAGGATAGTATCAGCTGTTAGAAATTCCTACTTTTCTCTGCAGTGAAAGACAGGGCAAATTAAAGGCTTCAGTTGCCTCTACTTTAAAAGGGGAGAAAGGCCAGAATGAAAAACTCAGTTAAACTGAAACAGATGTTGATTATTCCAGCTCCAGTCAGGGCATTCCTAAAGAAATCAACCTTTCTTGACTTCATTCTTCTGGTACTTGCAAATCCATTTCTGACAGCACAAGGTAACTCAAAAGGACAAAGCAGGATCCAACAGGACATTCTGTGCTCTGGTACACAAGCTTCTCCTAGCTCAGGTTTGCAGCACCTCAATTTCAGTGGGCAGTGGGCCTACCAAGGACTAACCATGTCCAGGACTAGTGTAAATCCCACAGTTAAGGGGCAAAAGGGGATGGGTATTCACAAAAGCTAGTTTACATCTACAGAGGTTGAGCTTTGTCTGTAGTCAATAAGATAAGACTGTGCTTAGGCACTCTGAATCATATTCTGAAGAAATCACTTTTTCCATTGACCTCATTCAGACCCTGGGGAGTTGAGCTTTCCAAGGGAAAAGCCACTTCCTCCCCAGGAAAGTGCATTCAAGTCTAAGTGGCCCTGGGTTCACCAGCTCTTCACATGCCGCACGTTGCTTTTGGACTCAGATGCTGCACAAGTGCTGTGGATCTGTGTGCCTGCAGGTGGTACAAGGCATCTCCTACCACTGTACCTGTTCCATTTGGCTCCTGTGTCAGTCTTCTAAAACTGGCTGGCACCAATAATCTGGTATGGTGTGGCTTAGATTTCATTTACACTGCATGTTGTTTCACGCCTTCAAAGGTCCGTGAAGATTAGTACCAGGCTGACTGGTATGGCATGGTATGTAGGAATGCGAGTGTAGCCCAAGTTTTCCTCTGATGAACTTCATACAAGGGCATATCCTGACTCTGTTCCACATAAAAGAGGGAGCAGGCTTCCACTTCCCTGCGTTCCTCTCGGATCTTCGTTCTCAACAGTCACAACAGAGTGGCAGTGTAGCCCATCCTTCTGAGGGAGAGCCTGACAACAACCAGGTCTGTACTGGATCATTTTCAGCTGATAAAGGTGAGAAAGGGGAAAGGTCTTGGGGAATGGTGGCTTCAGGAAGACAGAACAATTTTATTACAAGGTTTTTTGAGATTGCTGTAAACAACTCAACTGGGTCCTAAAAGTGACTGGGAGTGGCAGCATGTCCATGCTGAGCTGTGTAAAACAGCTGCCCCATGCCCAGGCACGTATCACTGCCAGCAGGTTAACCAAGGCCACAGGCAGAGGCAGTTTTACTTGGGATTACATCTTGTCACTGCTGCAAGCTCTGCTATCTGAAATGTGGGAGAAGATGAAGACTGACTGAATAGGAGAGTGCCCAAGAAAACAAACAAACAAACAAACAACCCACATTTACATTCCCAGAAACAGATAAATATTCTTTAAAAGTAACCCAGGAAAAAAAGTTGAGTTTGAATAAAATATTTGCGTGTTGGTCTTAATAGCTGCAGCTCTGCTATTTTCTCTTCCTCTTCCAGACTGTCAGCAAGGATTGAGTGTTCTCCTAGAACTAGGGATGGGTTTCCTGAGTGGTGACAAATAGCAGTAAAGCCTGAAGTCAGTTCCAATCCTAATATAAATTGCTCTTTCCTGCAGAAAAGAGAGGGATGAAAAATAAAACAAATCACAAAATAGTATGTATTGAGTAGTCTTACAGTTCAGTTAGAGGAAGTGAAAAGAATCACCCCAACAATGATGCTGGCTCAGTTAAGGAGCCAGGCATTATAGGAAGGACACCTGTAGAGGAAAGTTTCAGCTGAGGATTTCTAAAAAAAAAAAAAAAATGAAAACCAGATCATTCAGGTTCAAATAGATCTTCCAGAAGGACATCATGACACTCCTTCTGGCCATGAAACGCAGAGCAGAGCGAGTGCCAGCAACCTTAATACTTATTATTTTTGTAGTGCAGAAGAGCCTTGATCTGTGTGCAGGGGGCTGTGCAAGAAGTGTTTCAATTCAGAGGCTGAAAGCTAATGTAAGACCAGAAAAATGACATACATTTGTCACAGACACAGGGAGCAGGAGGAAAGAAAAGCAGTCAGTGTGCTGCCAACTTTTTTTATAGGCCATATGGACATGGAGAGTGTTGGAGAGACCTCTGAAAGATTATTTTTTCAACACACATTAATAAGGGGCTGGTTGCAAGGCTAGGAGGAAGCACAGATATATTTGAAATGGTAGCAAGTTGGCAGTGGAACTGGTCATCACAAGCTGATCTCAGGATAGAGCTGACAACCCAGTAATAGTCTGGAACAGATGAAGAGGGATGGGCTAAGGAAAGATGGGTCTTGAAAAGGAAGGCATTTGACACACACAAAAAAGAGAGAGTTAGTAGACAGAAAAGAAAGAAGCGACACAGAGCAACAGGCTAAGAACAGTCCTGCATTGTGAGGACAAGGGCTTAGTTATTCAAGAGTTTTCTTTCCCTCTCTTGTTTCTCAGAGGGAGGAGTAGTGTTTCAAGGCAGAATAATACAATCATTTGTCTGTGTTAGGAAATTTATGGTTTGACTTTACCATGTGTTAAAATACTGATTCTCTTTCTAACATATGCTTTAGATATTGACAATAGTTTTTCTGTATAGAAGACTGACTTCTGCATACAAAAGGTAGGACTTCGTCACAGGATCCAGCAAAGATGAGTAAAAACGAAGTGATGTAATTGAAGCACAAGTTTAGAATTTTTTCCACCCAATTAAATAAAGATAGCAAGAGAGACACTGAGCAGTGTGTGGCGGTAAGAAACTGGAATAATTAAACAATAATATGACAGACGATGCATTTACGGGCAATTACAGCATGCCTCTGCTGGCACTCCAAGGCACAGGGCCAAAGACTTAAGCGATTCAAACCTCACAAGTAGAGCAGAAACCTCCTAGAAATGCCAGGATAGAACATTTGGCCTGGGAGCCCAGGATGGAACTTACACATAGTCAGGTAGCGGCATTTACCAGGTGTTAGCAGGAAGAGCAACCTGTCAAAAAGCTGGTTTTATGTCCCTTGGATAATAGATTTCCAGGCACTTTTACGTACATAGCAGTGAAAGGAAAATCATCACACTGAATAAGGTCATTTCCTTGCGTTTTGCACAGAGCTTGAGGATCCCACTGCATCAAAAAACAAACTTAAAATAAGCATATTCTGAAAGCTCAACTAAAAGAAAACACTCATCTGTCAACTCCCTTTCAAAAACAAGGACTGGGTTAAACACAAGCTATCAAGCTTCTGGCTCTGAAGGCATTTGGGATTCTTTGGGATTCCCTCAGGGAGTCACACCAGGCTTTCTGTTCCCCGCCTTACCCCACCCAGTAAACCCAAACCACCTTCCTCCTGTCTCTGAAGTTGGGCTCTGTGTCCCATGGTACCACTCAGCAGCTTAAGGAGACAATTGCATGAAATCTGCACCTGTATTTCTGAAAGCATCGGTGTGCATTGTTCTACAGAGTCACGCTGGTACACTGCACTTCTGATCTCCTCAGTATGTGTAGACGTGAAACACACTCTAGATTTTTAGAAAAGAAGAAAAGAGAGAGAGATCTGAGTGGAAAACAAACACAGATCAGGTGCTGTTAAAAGCTTCTTAAACTGTCAACAAAGTATTTACTTAAACTCCGAAGAGAAAGTCACCTTCAAGACGGGTAGTTCTCATCAAAGTGGCTTTATTTTTAAACACCCTTTGTCTGGAGCTACATGATTATACAGGACTCTGAACCAAATTTTTGTTTTTTAAAGTAAGGACTTGATTCCAGACTTTCTTGTTATATGGAAAACATGGAAAACATGAGCTTGAAAGGCTCAAAAAGCAGAAGGAAAATAAAAAGCATTTTAAATGTACAGAGACAAAAACCAAGCCTCATAAACAAATGGGACTGGCAACATTGCTTCACCTAAATGCTTTTTTCTTCTGCTTAGTAGATGTTTCTCAAGACTTGAAATAAGTGTTGTTTTGTATCTGCAGGGCTTTCAGCAAGTGGCTGCCAAATTACAAAACCCTCTGGATTCCAGCAATGCACATCTCTGCTGTCTGCTGCGTATCTGGGAAGAGGAGGAGGAAAACAAGCTTATCATTTATAAAATTATTGCTGCTTTTGTGGTTGTGAAGCTCTCTGCAGTGTACAAGAATAACTTGTTTGTGACATCAGTAAAATAAGGATGTGCAACCGAGAGTGTGTTGTCCTCTCCATGGATACCACACTCACATTTTCTCTAACACTGGGTTTTATCTGAAGGTCAAGTCTCAGGACTTGGGAAGCTGCATGCCATGGGGACACAGCCCGAGACCTGGGCATCATTATGCTGTGGTCTAGTTCTGACTTCCCCAGCCACGTGGGGTGACACCGAGACAATGCACTGACTCAGCACAGACCCACTGCAAGTGCACAATGCTTTTTCCCAGATTGAAAGGTTTTGGCAAATAACTTTCTAGCTATTTCTGGAAACTGGAAAGGTCCACGAGAGAAATGAGTGTATGTTCAAGCATCCGTTGATCCCAGAGGCCAAAACTGGCAACAAATGGGGTATAACTATGTTTTCTTTAGCAGAGGGAAAGATTTGATCCCTCATCTGTAATTAGAAAAGTCACAACTTCTTTTGTTGCTTCTTTTCCAATAAAACAAGGGGAATTATGTCCTCTATGACATGCTTTTCCCTCTTAAGTATAGCTATTACCACTCTAGGGAAAAAATCAGCCTTACTCAAAACTAAGCCCAGTACTGCTTTTAAGGCACTTTGAAAAGTAGGATATTAAGCTGCAGACAATGCCCATGCCTCTCTCCTTTCTCTCATCCAGACCTCCCAGTCCTGAAGGTGGTAACTGTGGGTTTTTTCCCCAACTGAGAGAGGTGTCTTAAAAGCAGACTTAAAAGAGAATGTTGAAAAAAACCTCCACAGTCATGCCTGTCCCAGTGCTATCAGCTTTCCAAATAGGCTGCCAAGCTGGCGTTTGAGTAACCAAGAAAATGGATTTAGTATAGGATGCCAGACTCCACTTCTCAGTCACTAAAATGCTCATGTAACAAATTGAGTGGACCATTGTTTCTTATCACCAAGCAAACAAACCCCGTTGGCAGGAAAACTGTGTTTGGAAAGTGATTCCCTAAATGACTGAGACGGGCTCCAAATGCCCATCCTCACATAATGCTGGACTCCAGGTGGTCATTGGCACTGTGAAGGCCACTGGCAAAAAACCTGGCCTGCAATTTGATTTACAACATCTTGCTTTCAGTTAGTTTCTGTTGTTCCACAGGCCATATTATTTTTACCATAGGAATAACTCTTGGTTTCACAGTGTGAAATAACTGGCTGTCTTTTATGTTCACTTTCAACCATAGCCATACCTAAGATGCTGGATTGGTTTTTAAAAACAAACAACTACCAAATTACTGATCTGCAAATTGCATTTACTGTTTAAAATTCCCTTCTCCACAAACATCCATCATAAATTCATCCCTAGGCCCTTCCTTTGCAGTCAGTACAAAATACTAATTGGCACATGGACTAACACATCAGATGAATCTTTTCCCACTGAAATCAGTAGGAATGCTTCTGAGCACTTCAAAGGGTAGAGAAGGATGTCCCAAGCGAGCACGTCCATTTTACAGCATCATCAATGCCAATTTTCTGACCTGAGAGCGGAATATGTGAGAAACAACAAAAAGGGCCCATTTCTGCACTGTGCAGGACCAACCCAGAAGTGTTATCTTTGGCCAGCTCCACAAAAGGCAGGAAGGAGGAGACCTACTGTCACCCTCTGTGGGTTCTGCTGGCCTCCAACCCACATCAGGCGAGGCTTCCAGTGAGGTGAAAGTGGGTTACCTGAGGGACCATCAGCTTCCTACTCTAGGTTGCTTAGAGGAAAAAGGAAATAGTTCTGGAACAATGAGAGACTTTAAATAACTATCAGAGAGGTGTCACTTACTGGAACATAAACGTTTTATCACAGTTTTATGTCCCAGCAAACCTAAGCCTTGGATCCCACAGCGGACAGGTCCAGTGTGGTGCCTGAGTTTGCAGAGGGGAGCACGCTCACAGCCACCATCAAGGCAGAATGGAAAAGAATTATTAGCAAAAATAATTTTCTCCCTCATTGTACTCATCCACGGCCAGTCTCTGTGCATGGCAAACAGCCAGCTCTCAATCCTAGAACAATTAAAGGAGTTGTCACCACCTGCCAGGGCCAGGTTAGCAGGATTACCAGGCTGCACTGCCAATCCCCAAGGCACACAGTGTGTGCCGGGCACACAGGCAAGCTCATTAGCAAACTCTAAAATTACAACACGTCCCGGAATCGGGGCTTGCCGGGGCATCGCAGAGGCTCAGGACAGGCGAATCCCTGTCCGCCGACACCGGGTCACACCGCGGCTCCCCGGGGGGGGTTTCCCAGGGAAGCTGCTTCCAGCGGCAAAGATCTTCCAAAAGGCGAACCTCTCCTCTTGGGGGGCGCGGGGGATCCCGGTGCACTGGCCCATCAGGTTCGGCGACATTTAATCTCTCGGTGTTTAGAAAGACACCGGCTTTTACTGCTGTTTACACGTCAAACAGGAGCGTGATTCACGTCGCAAATCCCGAGGCCATGCCTGGAAATGAACACCGGGACGCGTACGCCCTGGCCACGCCTGTCTGCTGGACGGTGTCTGCTGGGGATTTTCTTTTTAAAAAAACCATAAAATAAACCATAAAAACGCCCCAAAGCCCGGGTTTCAGGCGAGCGGGGGGAGGCGCGGCGGGCGGGCAGGCAGGCAGCGGCTCGCCGGGGCCGGGCAGGCCGGCGCAGGTGGGACGGCGCCGCCCCAGCGCGGAGCTCGGCGCGGCTGAGGCAGGGAGCGGCACCCCGGCATCCCGGGACAGCCCCGGCGGAGCCGCTCCCGTCCCGCCCGGCGCGGCGCCACGCCAAGGACTACAATTCCCAGCGCGCACGTGGGCAGCCGGCGCTCCCGCCAGGCCTACCGCTCCCAGCATGCACAGGGACACACGGCCGGCGGGGCGGGCGGGGGCTCCGCGCGGGGCGCGCTGGGAGCTGTAGTTCCCTGGCGGGCCGTCCCGTGCGGAGCCGCCATGCCGGAGGGGACGGGAACGCTCCGGGAGGTTCTGCCCAAGCAAGGTACGGCCCGCGGGCGCGGCTCGGCCCGGCCCGGCCGGCCCGGCGCTCACGCACTGCCCTTCTCCCCCCCCCCAGGGCAGTTGTCGGTGGAGGACGCGGCCACCATGGTGCTGTGCAAGCCCAAGATCCTGCCGCTCAAGTCGGTGTCGCTGGAGAAGCTGGAGAAGCTGCAGCGGGCGGCGCTGGAGGCCGCGCAGCCGCCCGAGGCGGCCCCGCCGCCGTCCGCGGGGGCCGCGCCGGCCCGGCCGTAGCCCCGGGCGGGGGGCGCCGAGCCAGGCGGAGCCGAGCCTGGCGGGGCCGCACCCGGGATAGAGGTAGCGCTTTGTAACGCGGCTTGCGGATTAAAGTCTGGCCTGGAACGCAGGAGGTGGTGCTGCGCTGGGCGGGGGGGGCCGCGCGTCGGGAGCTTTGCCTGTAGAAGTTCCGCTGGTCGCTTCCAAGGCGAGGTTTTAGACGCGTCTCTAGAGGTACCAGAACCCCCCGCCGGAGCTGCTCTGAGACGGCCCCGGCAGACCGCGGGAGGAGCCGAGTTACACAACCTCGCTGCTCTAAGCGGGGTTTACCGGACCCGCTTAAGCAGGGCATCGCTTGTCTCCTGGAACACATCGTGTTCCCGGGCTTGGAACAGCTACTCGCAGCACTTCTGAACACCTCAAATCTTGACATGAAAACTGAAAAACACGGGAGAGGCTCCACTCTGTTTCTGTACACGAGTCTTCCTTACATCCATCTTGTTGAGCAAGGGCTTGGCAAAGCTGTGCTGTACAGACACGTTCACACTTGTGCCAGCCTGGACGCTCCTACGCCAGGCATTTGTGTTTTCAAAAACAGATCTGGTAAATACTTACCATGAGTTTAATTACTCAGTGCTCTCATGCTGACTGCAATACCAAAGGGCGGTGTTAGATGTACTGCTGAATTGCACAGACTTCAGAGATCTGAACACAGTTAAATTTGTTCTGTATAAAAGAAATAAAAAGGAGCAGAAACAATAGCTTCACAAAAAATATTTTTAATATGTTTTACCAGAACTTTTCACTTTTCCAGTTACATAGAAAAAAAAGACAAGCTTGGTACACGGGGGGGTGAAATCAAACAGTGTTCTCCCCTGAAGCAGATGAATTTATCTTTATGATCCAACTCTTATTTTCATGGGCTCTTTAAAACAAAGAAACTTCCTTTTTTTTTTTTTTTCCTCCCAAAGCACAGTATTTCTTCAGCAGCAATGGAAATGGGATCACAGCAGCTAAACTTGACCCTTCTATAAAGCTTTGTATAAACAGTGATTTTATGATGGCAGCACTGTCCTGGAAAGAGCGCGCAGCAGTCGGACATGGATGCACATGGGGAATGATTAGGTCATAAACATGGCACGTACAGAGATAGCTTATTTGAAGGCACCACCACAGCAGTGGCCAGTTGTTGTACTATTATGCCCAACACTTCTTTCTGAAATTTACAAAACTATTTAAAAAAAAAACCAAAACAAAATAACAAAACAAAACCAAAAAAACAATTTGTACCCAAAACATGTGCTTTTAAAAAAATATGAACTGTGCTAAGCAACTCTCAGATTTGGTATATTATATATGTGTATACATATATACATACACACACTGAAGAAGCATGCGTGTTTGTATATATAGATAGCTAGCTATGTTCCCTTTAAACTGGTAAGGCTTCAGGAGTCAGTTCTCACATTCAGTAGCTTTCCAGCTTAAGACGACCTCCATCTCCTTCACTCACAAAACGCTTTCTGCCCCTGGAAGAAAGTAGAAAATATCTTTTCAGGAACTGAGAGTAGCATTGCTTGGTTTTTATCCCTGAGAAGAACCTTCTTGGGAGTCAAGTGTAAGGTGTGTGAGTTCAGCAGGGTTATTAGTAGTCACAGTGTCAGCTCAACTGCTTAAAAATGCAAGTTTGAAAACCTAGGAATGGCAGTTTTCTACCCAAAACTGAAGCAGAAGCACACAAGCCAAAAATGCCTCTCAGCATACTAATGGTAACTGAAATATAATCAAGCTTTTGATGCAGTGATGACTCTCAACCCTCCCACACCCCAAACTTGCAAAGCATTTGATACCAAGACACAAACAGTTTTAAGTGTAAAGTTCGCAAATGGAGGCTGTTCTTGATAAAGACACTAACATTTCAAGATCCAAATTTATTACAAGCTGTCAAGGTGGTTTAAGAACTCTAACAAAAGACCCAAACTGGAAAAGATCTATCAAATAAACAGTATTCCCAATGCATAAAACTCTGAATAATAGTTCTAACATCACATTTAAAAATTTACATGTATTTACAGGTACTCCCCACAGGAAATGAAACTGGTTAATTGTATTGTGACCAGTAAGGAGAAAACAGCAGACTGATTAGCTACAGTTCAAACAGCATCAATTATGGTATAAGTAAGTAAACAACAACAAACTGAAAGCACTATACAAACCACATGACAGACAGATAGAAGGACTGGGTGTATGAGACTTATCTCACATGAGTGTCCTGACATAAAGATTAGAACTGGTTGTCTCATCTTAGAACTCTACTCATGCTGTTTGGTAAGTTTAAACAATTTTTATTGGGTTTGGGATTTTTTTTTGGGGGGGGGGGTGGGTTCCCCCACTGTAGCTGACAGTTTTCCACTGTCACCTGCATGGATCATTGTGACACTGAATCTTCCACCTCCGTGCTGCACTGATTTCTACCAAGCAAGTCAGCAATCCAGAGGAGAGGCAGCCCTCATCCTTTCGGGAGCACTGAGGTGCTGCCTGGGACTCCCCAGAGGCTGACTCTCCTCCAGTATTTATCCCAGCCTCCACAGAACAGGTTTCAATCAGTGCAGCTTCATAATAAACTTTTTACCAGTTCAACTCTCTGTCCATCCTCCATAGTTTCCACTTCCAATCTGTAATACTTTGGTCACAAGATCCTGCTTTCTGTTACCCACAATGGGAAGAAAGCAGTGCCTATCTACAATAAAACAAGTACCTTGAAGGGCAGAGGTCTCTCAGTGGTTTGGAGATTATTCCAGCCTGAAAGCATTCCTCTACAAACCGCTCAAGCACGGAATAGGAGTGTGGCACATCCAGGTTAATGTCTGGGATTTCACAGTAAACTCGTTCATAGCCCTGCAGTACAAGCATTGAAATAATGATCTGGTTATTCTATGATTTTATTACAATTTTTAAATACCCTTCTGCACTCAGAGGATTTATTTTTCAATATGGTTTCACACAAACCTGAAGCAGAGCAGCTGCCAGTCAGTGAAAAACAAAGTATAATACCAGCCAATACCATGGTATTGTACAACTACCTATCTTCATAAAAACACCAGCTGAGTGTTTAACTTCCTTAGAAGTCAGAAATCCAGGCAGTACAAAATCTGTATGTTAGCCTGGCTGCTACCACATGGGTAGTAACATGGGAAGAAAATTTGGTATGTCTTCCATGTAAATGAACAAAACGTGGCCACAAATCACCACTACAACAGTTTATGCAGCAAGAGAAACAATGGTGACAACCAGAGATGACTTCATCACTTCCTGACAGCAACACAGCTGGTAAATTTTGCCCTAAGTCCTGGTGTGGTACCCAGTTCTGTGTCCTGGGACAGAACTGCTGTCCCATACTCATACCAAGAAGCAAAGCCATGGCTGACTCCAACCGTGTAAAACACTGGTTTCTATACACCATTCTAATTGACATTTGTAATTAGTGGGCCTTTATTGTACTACTTCAATTAAGAAAAACTACCAGATAAAAAGATACATTTAAAAAAATGAAGCAATATTGCAGCATTTTAAATTATTAGTTTTAACCATTTAACTGCATAAAGGCAGCTAGAAATCTTTGTATTGTACATACATCACAGAATCATTTAGGTTGGAGAAGACCTCTAAAATTATTGGGTCCAATCATTAATCCAGCACTGCCAAGTCCACCAAGTGTCCCCTCTGCAAATCTTTTAAATCCCCCCCGAGATGGTGAATCCACCACTTCCCTGGCAATCTGTTCCAATGCTTGACAAACCTTTCAGTGAGGAATTTTTTCCTAATACCCAATCTAAAGCTCCCCTGGCACAACTTGAGGCCATTCCCATAAGCAACAAATTATTTGTATGGGATACAGAATGGCCACGGAGAATTCAAAAATATCCCTAGCAGTCTGGTGTACTAGTACTTGAACAAAGGTAGAAACTATAGAAGTTTTGGAAGACCTTACACAAAATTCTCTAAATGCCATACTCACTCTTTTCATTTGGTCCACAGTAATGACAGATGACTTCCAGAGAGTCTTCAACAAATCCAGTATCATTTTAAAGGTCTTTTCTCCAGTTGACTCCAAAACCAGTACAATGGCCTAAAACAAATCATGCAAGTGTTCTGACTGAAACCAGAGGCTCAAGTACACGTTGTGTAAGTATATGAAGTGCAGAATAGAATGAACACATTATTAGGCATTTTCTGGGGAAACAAGTCTGTTCATTACACTCATAATTTCAGTTTGTTGTTGTTATGATTATTATTTTTTTTTTTTGAAAACAAAAACTGATGAAAAGTTCTTTAGATAAAAGGTATGAAAAACCAGAAAGGACCAGACAGGGTGAGAAGTGTTCCCTTTCTGTCTCTGGTTTCAGAACTATATGACTACATCCATATGGCTGCTGCAGTACAGATGGCAATTAATTAATTTTGTGAAATTAATTTTGTATCCATGGGGGTTTTGTATCAGTGATTTTAGAAGAACTAAGAAGTTTAAAATCTATAAATCTCCACAACCCACACCAACTGAAATGATTCTGGTTTTCTATTGTGAAGGAATTTTCCATAATGAGTCAATTTACTGCAAAGGAAATTTTGTAGATTGTGGGTGGCCAGCTTTATTGGTAAACAACCATTTCCCAATTTGGCAGATAAAAGAGTACAAATGGTAACAGTCTCCCATATAGTGTGGGTCTGAAATATCTCAGAGCTTTTACAAATGTGCTAGATGAAAAATCCCACCCTGAAAAAGGAAGCTCTATAACTTAACAAAAACAGTTAACACCCATTAGAATACCCAGATATCTGAAACTACAAAAAAAAATAAACACCAAAACAAAGCACTGGGTGGGTTTTTTTGCTGCTATTCCTCAGCAGAAAACAGACTGAGCTCTCATTTTTCAGGAATCTATAATGATCTGAATTCAACTATTTAACCCCCCAAAATTAGCTCTGGATCTTCCCAGAGTCAGCAACATCTTACTTGTTGCATAATGCACACACAAGTGAGCAAACCATTAACTTTACATGAAACAATTTAGTTATTCAAATAACAGAACAAGCAACCTGAGCTTCAAATTCCAGTTGTATCATTTGCATGCCCACATCAAGTTGCTGATATTTATTAAAGGGACTCTAATTTCTCCTTACTTCATATACAAGTTCATGGTGAAAATGGGGTACTTCCAGTTCCTGAAGGCAACGCTCAGCTTCCAGTACGTCTCCGGAAAGCAAATACTCTTTCAGCAACATATCGATCTATTGAATTTTAAAACAAACAAAAAACCCCAACACTAATTAGATAAATTTAAAAGCTGTCAACTGTTTTGATAATCCACAATCAACCCAGCCAGTAAGTTAGTTCCTCAAACTTACTGCCAGTGTTTTTATAAATGTAATTAAATTCAGGCATTAATTAAACTGAGACGTTATCAGTAACCTGAAACACAGTGTAAGCCGAATACCTCCCCACAGTGCTAATGCACAAGCAGCAAAACCATTGCTTTATAAGGTGTGTTGTATCACCATAGAAGGTTAATATGGGTGCTATTATCTGCTCCCCTGAATGCCTCCTCCTGTCATCTCTTACACTCACAGCCTAGACATTATTATTTCCTTTAAACCTGCTTACTTCACAGAATGGATCCCTAAACACTCCTGTTTCTTCCTCTCTCTTTTTTCACAGTTCTTACGGTGCTTTAGATCAGCAAGCCAAAAAAAAAATAATTTATCTAGTTTAGCCAGTTTCATCTTGGCTCTAATTTCTTCAGCATTCTATATTGTGAGCTCTTAAAAAGCTAAATGCTTACAAGTTTTGCTTAAAGCAAAAATAAACATATACTTGCAATACAGAATGTTATTGTACTAGCATGTTCTCACCAGTGACAAATACTACAAAATCAATGAAATTACCTATATCAGTTTTTGAAGACTACTTTGTATATGTATAAGTGAATTGTAAAAAAGAAAAATCCCAAACAACCAAACAAAATCAACACTCATAAGACATCATTATAGTACAGAATGCATGTATCCCTTCCCTCTAACCCAGACAAGGTCAGCTTAGACAAAGAGTAAAGGGGAGAGAGGAGAGAGAGTTTTGTTGGTTACCTCTTTAACCAGGTGTTTCACAGACTGTTGGCCCCCTCCTGACCCCCACACGCTGTCAATGCGCTTCCCACCCTTGCTCATGCTCAGCAGCACAGTCGCTCGGTCCAGCGCAGCTCTGAAAGCAGTCAGTGGGTTAAAACATTATTACAGAACTTCAGTAAAATGCATCTGCAACTTCTTCTGTGGCCGTTTCTCTTCAGGCAAAGCTACCAGATCTCAGGGAAGAGGTCAGGGTTAGCAACTCCATGGGAACCACGCAGCAACTGAGCTCCCCACATTCTCTTTCTGCCACCATTACGCTCCTGGTCATACCACAGTAAGGTCAGGTAACAACCCTGTGATGGCATCATCTGAATCATCAGTGCAGACCCTGAAACATCCTCACAGGAAAGAGCTGAATATTTTCTTATGCAGAGATGGATTGTATCCTGGCTCCTCCAAGAATGCAGCTTGGCAGGTATATCTCAAACAAAGAAGGCCTGAGTTGCTGCCACATTGAAGAACAGCTTTTCTACTGAAATATTATTTTCCATTTGGGTCTAAAGAATTATGAAACCTTAAGGATTTAAGCCAAGAAAGCACTTCAGAAGGTAAATATGTAGCTGGGAAAAAATGGCACAAGCTAGGGATGCTTGCCAGTTTGTTGAAAAAAAGAATAAAAAGGGAAGTAAGGTGAAAAAAAGAAGCCTCAGATACAGTATGTACCATCCAGCTAAAGAAGGAACAGTTATCCCAGTCCTCAGGCTGGGTGCAAGCCAATAACAATAACTCAATTCACCAAGATTTAACGAGCAGAAAAGACTGGCCAAGAAATAAAAAAGGCAACAAAGCATCCCAGATGTGCAGAATGCAGGCTACAATCCTTCAAATCACAGGAGACATTTGTATAAGTGACAGATAATTGTCACAATTTGGACTCCTGAGGTAGGCAGCTAAGCATTCCCCTTCCTTCTAAAAGTGCTCAACTACAGTCACTACAAATGCCCCTTCTAGAAGATACAGGAGTTCAGCACCTCCGTATCAAGCCTGAAACATATACTTATGGGAGAAAAAAATAATAAAGCATGATTCATTATTAAAACATCCCTCTTTGTTAGGGATTGCTCCTTCAAACTTCTCACACTGACATGGAAAACAATTACACTTCTTGACAAATAAAGCACTACAGAGAAAGTCTCAGAAAGCACTGCACAAGCTTCAAACCTTTGTAAGGCAAAACAGTTAATCCCTTGTGCATTTCACAACTCATTTACAGCAGCTGTCCTGATGCCATATTTACTCATTAATCACATTAAAGCTTTTTCTCAGACAAAACCTTCCATAATCACTTTTTGTTTCAGCTCATTTTTCACCCTCAAACATAAGCCAGACAACAAATCTGACAAACTGAACTCATATATATTGACACATTTGTCAGGCACTTTCAGTATTTCTCTTCTGACTTGAGTCATTCTGGATTTTGTTGGGTTTGTTGCAGACTTTGTGGGGTTTCTTTATAATTTTAAATGAAAAAAAAAAAAAGTTAAAGAACCATACGATTTATCCTGAAGTCCTAAATTCCTGATCATCACCTTTGACATCTGGAATATAAAATTGTCACTATATAGAAAAGAAACTTACCGAGCTTGGACACAATCCACAGTGCCTTTGTAGCCATCTATGTAGGTGTTGCTTAGAATCCCATCTCCAACAGCTCTAGCAATAAACTGGCCCACCAACTGCAACGAAACAGAAGCATTTTTAATTAAATGTTGAATCTCAAAGAAGTTTTAAGTAGATAATTATAACATGCTTGGTTTTCAGATTTTATTTAAATGAGCTATCTCAAAGTAAAATCAGTCTGGGAAACTGGGTGAGGATTACAGACAGTAAGAAAATCAATAGATATTTTTTGAAATATAGAGTCTATTTCAATTTACTCAATCTATTTTAGTCACACAAAGCTTTCGACTACTGGCATAAAAGTTTACAAATATACCTGTGGTGCCCTGGGAGAATCCAACACCAATTCAGGTAGTTCTTTAAGCAGTCTATCAAATGATTTTTCCACATCAGTTTTGCTTACTACTGTCCCACAAAGGTCGGAGATGAGCTTAGATGTCATTTCCCTGTGACTGGCCTTTCCCTCTAAGGC
This sequence comes from Platyrinchus mystaceus, assembly GCA_035041135.1. Lineage (NCBI taxonomy): Eukaryota > Metazoa > Chordata > Aves > Passeriformes > Tyrannidae > Platyrinchus > Platyrinchus mystaceus. The sequence continues at coordinate 26,148,957 of JAWWLV010000180.1, read as the reverse complement.
CAAGGAAACAGCCAGCACTGGCACACTGTATTTCATTTCACCAAGGTTTAAATTCTTCAGCATCTCCTAAGAGAGATTTGAAAAACCAAACAGAATGAGATTTCATCATTTTTATTATTTAAATGTATAAATAGATTATAAATAAATATTTATGTGCTTATATTTATATAATTACATATATGCCTCTGCTCACTTAAATACTGTTACTGCTTGGGTACTCTTATAGCACATTTCTTGCCAATTTCTCTATAAACTCATTTACAGCTAGCAGTTGGATTACCCTGTATGCTACAGGTTTGCCATCTAAAATAAAGAAATGAAAAGACACGTAACATACCGAAACTTCATTAGTATCTCCATGTTCAAAATATTCCTGTATGATCGGTGTTAAAGTTTTTTCAAATGCTCTTTCATCCAGAGGTAAAACTACTGTTTCATAGACACAGTTCTCCTGTTTTAAAAGATAACAAAAGCATATACCTTACTGTTATCTGAATTCAACTGAAAGACTGAATTTACTGGTAAACAGTGGTAAACTCTCCAAATTCTGTTCCTAGGATTCTGCTGACATCACATGAGCAGAGAGTTCAAGTGCCTACGTACTGAAGGGAGAGCAAGAGAAGCTCCTGTCCCAGGCCAGCAGAGTTAGCTGTGCCACAGCACCATCCCCTGCAAGTGGCACTTGGGTCCCTGACAACAAGTCCCTGCCTTGTTCCCTCTTCCTTAGTGACTGTGTGACCAGCCAGGTGATACCATGTATGAACCAGAGAAAAGGCACTGTCAGCATCTTTGTGAGCAATGCCGTTCCCCAAGGGAAAAAAGGAGTCACACAGCAACTACCTCTTGTATCACCTGTCCTGCAGAGTTCCAGCAGATCTCCCTGCTGTCATTCAGTTCCCTACTCTCCACAGACTACAGAAGCAAGATTTGGAGCAATACTACAGATCCAAACAAAGAAATCTGAACAAAGACTTAGTTTTCCAACTAATGTTTAATGGAAAGAAACTTTCCATGATCAAGAAATACAGCAGAAGTCAAAAAACCTATTATCCCATCACACCAGCCTCTGTTTACAGAAGTTACACAGAATATTCATTCTTCATTAAACTTTCTTCTATATGCTTCTCAGCTTCATTTTAAATTACTATCTCTATTACTGTAAAATATTGAATTATAGGGAAAATTGATCCTGGAAGGTGGTTTTGATATTCCCACATACCACTCTTTCAGTAGCTATGGCTACAGCAAACAGCCTCTACTCAAAGGACACCACCATTGTTCTGCTTATGTCACAGAGAATTTACTTATGGTCTCACAATTATATTGATCTCAGGGACTTTAACAGTGTTTCCCTTTTAATGCTACAAAGCCTCCTCTGCCCAAAAAGCTTTACTGTCTTCCCCCTGCCCCAATGATATGGCTGTAAGATACAACCTTCCATAACATATTCCAAAAAATACATGTCAGCATTTATTTTTTGTTAGTGTTTGAAGAGTTTATACCAAATAGATACAACACACTGTGAGGGTTGGGAATACAGGGAAGAGAAAAATCCATAAAGGATACTGTCCCCTACTTAACTCCTGACTTCAGCAAGTCTGTGCTGCATTTTTAACACCGTGCCTGTGTGCAACACAGAGCAGCACTGCAACATCCACCTCCATGGGAAGCAGCAGTGGAGAACACACCTGGGAAAGGAGCGCTGCTTGGTCAGGCACAGAAAGACAGCTCAGGGGGTAAGATTTGTATTACACTGTGACACTTCTACACCAGCTGACTTTAAACTAGCCAATAAAGCTTTTGAACATAAAAACCACCATTTAGTGCAGCCAGGCTGACACATAACTCACAAGACCAAGCTTCCATTAATATAACCATCACAGCAACTGAAATCAGTATAAGAAATAAAACACAACTTTGCAAAGAAACTATTTGCCTACCTGGTCATCATCATAATTAGGATCCTTAATATCTACTTCTTCCACATCATACACTTGACCTGGTGTCCCCCAAACTCCTTTACCACCTGCTCCACCTGGCAAAATATGGGAGAGTAAGTAAGGACCACCAGTTAACAAAGAATACTTCTGAGTTCAACACAACATTCTTTCACTTAAAAGTGATCGATCACTGCTTGTACCCAACTCCTGACTACCAATATATGCTGAAATGGGTATGTTTCTCTGATGTTTTGCCACTTCAGCAACCAGTCTTTTCATCACTTAAGACTCTAGGAGCAGTATGAAACTGCACAGGAATTACTGAAGGCTGAAACTGTACTTTCAAATATAACCATGCTTTAAATTTGCATTAGTAACAGTTCTGTGAACCACCAACGGTTCAATTTCATGTATTAAGTCTTCTAAGAAAAGGTACTTACCTCAAAGATAGAAATTAATTGATCACAATTAATTTATTTTCTGCTACATATAAGAATTTCATGCTACTCTCTTCACTGAGTTACACCAACCTTTCTTTGGTAGCCCTCTGCCCTTTCCAGACCGGGATCGCCTGTCCAGGAGTTTCCCCTTTGGGCTCGTTGGTACAACTCCAATCTTCAGTGTCTCTCCATTCTCACTAACTGAGTCTCCTCTCCCAGAATCTCTAGAAGAGTTTTTCCTCAACCGTCTCTTTGCTTTAGCATTTATTTTGGCTTCAGTAATCGAAGTTGCAGGAATCCAATTTCCATTGATTTCAGTTTTTCGTTCCTCAGACCCACCATTCTCTTCATCACCAGAAAATGGAGCATCATTTAGATTCTCAAGTTCTTAAAAAGGAGACAGAAAAAAAAAATCTGTTAGTTTTAAACAGTTTTATGTCAGAATACCAAAACATATTGCATTTAAAAAGGATTATAACATTATACAGAACATCTATTTCCAACAGTGCTAAGGCAAATGACGTTGTTTTTAAAATAAGACTATATATCACAGTAATAACGAGTTACTTATTCCCCTGCACAAAATATCTACAATCTAAACAGAGCATATGTCAAGAGTTGGAAAGCAAATGAATAAACCATTTAAAAATACATAAACCACAGAAAACCCCACCCTTGTTAAACAAATACTATCAGAACTCCTAAGTGTGTAAGATCTAAGTGCCTCGTTCTCACTCCACCCACTCATCTATCTCTTCATTTAGAAACAAACGAAACTGCCAAAACAGTAAATTCTCTACAAAGTCAGTGATTTTAAAAGACTAATCACCAAAGTGAAATTAATTCCCTAAATCATCAACCAACATTCCCCTTATTCAATTCAAGGAATTTCAAACACAGCTCACTAGCAAGAAAAGCAGTGGTTTAGACTTAGAAGAATATAAAAACATCACTACTTTTATTTCTTGTTTTCAAAGTTATGTGGGGAAAATGCTGTTTAATACAAAGCTTGGAGAGTTCAGTAATGAAGATTCATAGAATACATAAAGTCTTTTGAAACAGTGGGATCTCTCTTCTCTGTGGATTGCTCCTCACTGTAGCTTTCATCAAGACTGTTTCTAAAACAGACATGGATTATTCTCCAGCACAATCAGACATAACAGGTTTGTTTAATACGCAACAAAAAAACTCTCTCACAACTTAAGGATCTGTAAATGTCTCACAGCACCAAGAAGTGCAGTAACTTCACACTTTAAGGAAGCTAGTGCACATTTAAAATTTAGACCTCAAGTCCTATTTCACAGTTAAGTTGTCCCCCCCTGCCCTGTATGGTTCAGCAGAATGTCTTACTGAGATCATTAAAGCCAAAACCCTTCCTAAGCTCTTCTTCCCCTTCTTAACTCGTCAATATTTAAAAACAAACAAACAAACAAACAAACGAACAAACACCTGGGGACCTATTTACATTCCATTAAGTACCCTGGGAATCCCTGCAAATTGGAAGACACACACACAAAGGGAACAGCCTCCTTTTCTTGCGGACTAAGTGGGATCTCGAAGACAAAACGTATAGTCCCAGTCCTAGAAGGGCAATAATAAGGCACACAGAGGCAGCTGGTTTTCCAACTGTGCCAAACCTGCTTTACAGAAGAGCTTGCTGCCATGAACCCAGATTATGTAAAGTATTTTAAATTGGTATTTGAACTTAGCTAAAGTGTCACTTCACCATACCAATACATCCTCATTAGCAGCATTCATTTGGCAATACTTCTCAGAACTGTGTTTTTTCACTTCAAAACAGATCCACAAAAAATTGTTTTGAAAGCAGAGTGCACTAATAAAATATTTCCAACCTCAAAGTATTTACCCATATCAAAGAGGATACTACATTACAAACTGAGTAAAGTTTGATGGAACTGCCTCCTCTCTGATCAAAGAAATAACATTTAGATACTAGTGTTCACAGATGTGAATGCTACAGCTGAGCAAATGCAGCCATTCCAGTCTAAGCTTCATCTTTCCACTCATGACTCCCACAAAAGCATTCCTTTTATGCTTGCAGCAAGCTAAAAAAGAAAAGCAGGCATCACATCCAGGAAAAGATTCCTCACAAGCAGCTTTCTCTGTTTGTCTAACATTTTAATAAAACAATGAGAGATTTGCATAAAGCTAGCAGAGGGGGGAAAAAAGCAAACCCAAACAGAACAGGTTTCCTTCCCCTCATTCCCCAGGAGACCCCATCAGCACAATCAGCTCATCTCAGACAAATGCACTCAAATTCTTCATGCCCAGTCTCCCATGAACTTCTTAAGTTTAGACCTGCAACTTGGCTGTCCAGAAACTACACTTTTCAATGACCACTTCTTTCTCAGTTTCCAAAGAAAATGGCCAACAACTAACACAAGTCTGGATCTGGAACTAAGGATAAAAGGGGAAGCTACAGTCCAACCTCCTTGCACAATCTTGATCTCAGGTTCAAGACTAAAGGAAATCCTGCACAGGAAACATCCAACCCATAATACTAATATTTCTCACTCCACTACTAAACTAATATTTTTTATATAACACTGTCAATTCCAGCTGCAACCTCTTTCTCCATAATACCGTAACCAACTGGCCCTCCACTGTCAGTTACCTGAAAAAACAGGCTGGACAGATATATTATTTTCCAACAATTTTCTAAAATATAATAATTTAATTAAAAGTACATATAAAATGATACAGATCTTCCAGCTTCTCATTTTTGCATCATATAACATACACATATATAAGCAATAATAGTCTTCTATAAACTTTAATACTTTGCTTGCTATATATTAAGAAGTTATCCAAATTTACCTTATTACCCTGCCATTAAGCCCAGCAGGCTCACCTAAAACCTGTGCTTTTATGGTGTTGCCTTAATTAACAAAGCCTTCTACCAGTACTGACCTACGTGCCAATTTAATTGTCCAAACTCAGTCGACCCAGCTCTCTGGTAGATTCCCATTTATTATCCAAATATAATTCTAAAATGCTTAGAAGCAATGTATCTTCTACATTAGCCTAACTCTGCTTTAATGTAAGAAATCATATGGAGCATGTTGCTACCTCAACTGCATTACATACCATCCTAACATATATACATTTTTTTCCCAAAAGCATTTAAACCTACAAAAACTCTCTGAATAAAAGAGTCAGTCCAGATCATCATAAACTTTGGAGACACAGAAAACAACGTGAAGCTGTTGTTACCTTGACTAAGCATCATAAGAGACATTTGTCCATAAGTGATATGGACAAAGCAGTGAATTTCAGAGCAGTCTCTAACACACGTTTCCTAAACTTTTCCCATGCCAGCCCACTTTCAGCCAAGCCCTTCACCATTTGTCTCCTCTAATTCAAAGGTAAATAGTTACTTAAAAGCAGAATTTGTACCTCTCAAACACACCCACACATTTTACTTTTGAGCTTATTCTTTTCTTCACACCAGCATTACTTGAACTCAGAAGATAAGACAAGTGCCAATACTATTTAGAAATGTTAACTTCATCATTTTAATAAATTTTGAAATCAATGTAATAAAGCAGGATACTGTGATATAAAATTGAAATAACTATTCTGTAAATTTTGGATGAGTTGTTTTTAACCAGTACTGTTAGAAAATTATCAGGTAATACATTTTTTCTACAGAGAACACTTCTGGTCAGCTAAGCAATTTTAAGTGAAAAATACTGAATATATTGCTTACCTGTTGGGGTGATATAAATGTGTTCCTTTTCTATTTCCATAGCTGCTTAACAGAACTGACTGTGAAATGCAAAGTCTTAATGCTTTCCCTCCAAGGCCTAAACAGAAACAGATAAGCTTAAGGAAAGAAAAACACTAGACCAAATCTTAAAAGTAAAAAGCTGCAAAGGCTTCACTCACAAAATACAATGCAAAAAGTGGCGGGTTTTAAGTTATAATTAACTATCAGTAACCACTGAAAAGTTCCTGGGAAGGTAAATGGTGTAGCATGAGAGAAGCACCACCCTCAAACACATGGAAGCCTGGATGTCTTAGCAGCTATCAGTTCTGTTGCTTATAAAGGGGACAAAAGCCGTTATTTTAAGGGTAAAAGCCCTGTGTATGCACCTTTTTTTAGCTGATAAAAGCCACCTCTATCAACCTAGACTGTCCTGTTCTCCAAAGTCGTTAGCTGTATGAGCACACAGTATCAGTGTTATAATTGCATCCACCAGAGGAACGTTCTTCACGTGAATTATACTGATAAAATGGTACCCAGTTATCGAGTTCAGACCAGCCCTTGGAAAACAAGCTAATTTTGTTCCTCCCCTCAAGGACAGAGTCTTTATTGTACGTGTATATACAGCTGTCAAGCTTTCATATCTGTGCTTCTGCACCCTTCAAACACTCCTTACAACCACCATTCAATCTGCAAGGGATAAAGTTCTCTACACTTAAACACTTTTCTTCTGTTACTCTTTCTCCCTCTTCCCAGTAGCTGCTGTCCTACAAACCACCCCATGTCACTGTGAAAGGGATGGCATCATGCATCTTTCCTTTATGTACACAAGAAATTAAGCAGTCCCAGAATTACCCCAAACACCCTTCCACCTGTAAGATTTTTACAAATCCCTTCATAGGCCTGGGAATATCACTGGTATTTGTCTGCCCCGTAAAAATTCAGTGGCTCTTCCCCCCCCTCCCCCCCATCCCTTGCTGCCCTGAGAACTGCTCACCCTTGACTGGCAAGACTGTGACATCAAACAACTGCTCTCCCTTCCCCTTTTCTTCTCTTCCCTTGTTTTTCCCTCCCCTGCCCACTTGCCTGTCACAGACCCACTAACAGCACATGACTCATTGTGGACCGTTGGCAATAAAGCAACTCTGGTCTGGGGCACAGCATTCAGCTGTCAGGATCTTGGGTTTCCTAATGCCAACCCAAACAGTCACCAGCCTTGTGTAATAAGAGTCCTCCAGGCCCCACACCACTTCTTCAGATAAACATTTTTTGTGAGTTACCTCAAGCAGTCATTCAGGAGTCCTCAAGTGTTCCCAGTCACTCTTGGTTGAGAGATTTCTCCGTGCAGGTCTCAGTCTGATCTGTGCAAACTACCTTGTAAGAACAGTTTTATTCTTCCCAGTGAAATGTTCCATCAGTTGTCTACCTCTTTGAAAAAGACAACAAAGGACAAAACCTGTATTAAATAATAATCATAACTTTCACTGTTTGTAATCAAGTTTGTAATTTCAAGTGGAGAAATGTTTTTCCTGTAGAGGCCCTTAGCTGAAATCCTCCATCTGTGGCAACAGAATAAATAACAACACAACTTCCACGTGCTGTCTTTCTCAGATCCAGCACCTTGCTTTGTTCATAACAAGGATGATAGAATACCTGAGCCTTACAATTCCTGCTGTCACACTGATCAGGAGATATGCTCTCAGTTTAGCAATGCACCTTCTCACTAACTCAAGCCACCAGATCTGCTGGAGCTTCAGGATTCTGGTATTTATCACTGCATCCAAACCCCATCCCTTTCTAGTCTGCACACAGCACTACCAATCAACGCTGAAAAACTGCCTTAAAAACATCAGAATAAATAACTCCCAGATTTTGTTACAAGAGATAATACAGGAACAAAATAGACAGAAGTCACTTTATGCATCTGCAAAACAAGAATGCTGTGAGAGATCTTAAGATGAATCAGTGATATAGAATCATAGAATTAACTGGGTTGGAAGAGACCTCTGAGATCATCAAGTCCAACCCTTGATCGAACCCCACTGTGATTACTATGAACAGTGCTTTTAAAGTAGTTCATCAGACAAGGGTATTTTCTAAGTCACTGAAATCCACCAGTAAAATATGCTTCGTGCTCTGTACCCATCACCACTCCTTTATCCAAACAGGCAACTCTACCCCAGCAGGCAAACAGTGGCGCATTAACCTTTAGGAACAATACGTGCTGCAGGACAAGGCCTCCAGAAGTTATCAAGACCTCCCTTACGTGCAAAACATCCCTGAGGAACCTCCCACACATCGTACACTTTTTTCCCATTCTCCCCACCTCCCCGCCCCCACCCCATCACCAAAGCTTTAGAGACCCGCCAGCATCAGCTGCTGTTCCGCAGCCACACACACACACACAGACTAGGTGAGATTCAATACCCGTACCAAACCCGTGCCACCGGCGCAGCCCCGGCCCTGAGGAGCGGGCGGGAGTGAGGGCTCAGGCCGCTGGGAGCGGGGCCGAGGGCCGGGCTGGCGCACAGGCCTGGCAGCGGCTGAGGTGGCCCGGCTGCGGCCCAGGAGAGCCCGCAGCCCCCGGGATGCGCCCGCAGCTCCCGGGATGTGTCCTGGGCACCGCCGCTCCCTGAGGGCCGTCGGGGCCGGGCCGCCTTCCCTCAGCCGCCTCCGCGCGCTCCCGCCCCCGCCGCCCGTGCGCGCCCCCGCCTCCGCCCGGCCCCGCCCCCGGCCCCGCCCGGCCCCGCCCCCGCGCGCGCGCCCGCCCCCTGCTTGTTTCTGTTTTCTACCCCAGCGACCGGGCCGCCGGCGGCGCCGCGATTGGCTGGTTCCTGCCCGCCGCCGCAGCCAATCGGCAGGCGCGGATGGCGGTGGGCGGGGTCTGGAGCGGGTTCGGCTGTGAGGGAAGGCCGAGACCATGTTGGGCGGGCCGGCGGGGGGAGCGGGAAGGAGCCATTGGTGCGGGATGGGGAGGAGGGGGCGCCGCACACGCACCTGCCCGCTGCCTCCATTTGCTCCGTGTGACGCGGCCCGGAGCGCCCGCGGCCCGCACCGGGCGGGCACAGCCCGAATCCTGCCGCTTAGGGGGATCGTTGGCACCGCTGGGCAACACCTGTGACGGGGTTTGGGTCAGGTGTGAAGGGACGGACCCCTGGACGGGAGAGAACAGCTCCTCACATCCCGCCTGGGAACGCCGGGGGTTTGCACCGGGGCAAGCCTGGACAGCTGTGCCTGGATCCCCCTCAGCGTGCTGTCTGCCCCCTTTCATTAGAAACCACTTTTTTTTTTCCTTTTCTGAATAAAACCATCAGAAAAATAATGTATTATCTCTTTTTTTGTGCGTGTTTCTCTCTCCTAACGGGGATTTCACAGCCTTTTGCTGTTCCTCCACATATGACCGCCCTACCTTTTCTTCAGCACTGGGACAGGGTTTTGGGCGGGGGACTGGGAAACACCACAGACTTGGCAGACAGGATTCCTGCTGCTCAGGCAGTCGACAGGAAAAGGTGCTGCATCTGCCTTCTCCACTGCTGGAACTCCGAACACAGTGCAGGTTTAAGATGGGCAGCCAAACCGTGCCTGTCCATCCAACAGCCTTCCAAAACTTTCTACCTTATTTTAGTTTACATTTACCCTGTTTATTCCAGGCGAACCGCCTGAGGCCAGACACTTAATTAGAGATGACAGTCATTGTCATGTGTTTTGCCTCCATTCACGGTCTCTCCTAAAAACTCGGCTAACCCTTTGTTTTCTCTCGCTAATTTGTCACTCCCGAGAGCCCAAGCAACAGCCGACCAGCGCAGTGGGGGAAGCAAACACAGATCCCTTCTGCTCTCCTACTTGTGCGTTACAGGATTTTTCAGCTGCCAGCGAGAGAAATCTCCTCAGTTAACAGATTATGACTTGATTTTTGTAGTATTTTTATATATTTTTCCAGTATAATTCTACTCCAAATCTATGTACTTCTGACTGAAATAAGAGCCAAAGTTCCCTTGTGTAAGAGACTCTGAATTCATTTACTGGCCCAGCTCTGCATGAATCATCAAAACCGGGTTTAAGAACTAAAACAACAATTATCCGTTAAAAGAATGTGCAGCACGATTGGCATATTTTTATGATAAACACTTTCCCCATCAGACAAATGACAGAAAGAAAACCTTTCTTGCTCATGAAGACACTAAATTCCAGACTTTTTCAAGTCAGAACAGTCCAACATGCTCACACAAGACTTTTTTCACACACAACCTAGAGGCAGCCTCAAAAGGTGTTGTTTCCCCATCAATCAAAAAACAATTCCTAGTTTGCTCTTTGCACCTCCACTGACTAGTGCCTACCAAGCAAACCACTACAGTGTCACAACCGAGATTTGGAAAATAAATTCCAGCTATTAACGCAGATCATGGAATTCAGCTTCCCCTGCAAGGCAGGAAAGGGCTTTAAAGAGATTTTTCAGTAAAGAGGAAAGAGGTGGCAGAGAAACTGAAACAGTTACCAGGACCTGCACAAGAGAAGATGCCACAAAATACTGCATCATGCCAATTACACATTTTAAAGCACCGTGGAAAATTGCTAGAAGATTTTTCTGGTGACATTTAGGACTGGATCACTTCCAAGAGGCCTAAAAGCTGGGTCAGTAGTCAAAAGAAGATGAAAACCACCAAACCATCCAGCACACCTCCAAACAAGAAAATCGTGTGTTTTTGCTTTCTTCTGCTGAATGTGTCTATTAGCAGCTGACTTATCAATCACTGAAAATCTCCTCTAGATTTGACTGCACATATTTTCTGATTTCTAAAGCACTGTGACCTGTAAAAGAGCTGACGTACATGAAAGATGGTTTGTATTTTTCCATTGTATCAACCAGTGTACTAAAAGATATCGCCTCTTTTGCCTTTCTAACCTCAAAACTGCCTGCAATAATTAAAAGACAGCTGATCACGTGCCAAGCTCTGATCTGTGGAGACCTGCTTGCTCTCTCCTGCCCTCCCTCCCCCAGCCATATTAATAGCAAAAATACTACCAAAATCCCCACTAAAACAAAAGAGCAGAATTCCTCCTCCCCTTGAAAAAAAAACCCTCTCTCGACCATTTCTGGTGGATTTGCAGCTCGAGGCAACCTGTGTGGGCTGCTCAGCTGCCCCGCACCTGCATCCCGGGTTACCTGTGCCGACCCGCGCCAAGCGGTGCCCTCCAGGAGCTGCCAGGCCCCTCCTGAGCTTCCACCCCGAGCTCCGCCGATCACCTGGAGCCAAATGCTTGCACGGAGGCGAGCAGGTCACTTTCTAGCAGCCTTCCTTCCTTAGAGCCTGCTGGGTTGTTTTCAAACTCTCCCCTCCCTTTCTCACATGCTGGCCAAGCCCTCCCGTAACACCCAGGGGAGGAATCCATTGGCTGAAGTTCCCCAAAACGCGTGGAGCAGCCCTTCCCCCCGTCCGATGTGCAGTGCACAATAGGCACGGCGTGTCTCCAGGCTGCCCTGGCCAGTCTGCTGCCGGCCTTTGCTTTTCATCAAGGTTTATCGGAGCTGTCGCTGGGGTGACTCACGTAGGCCTTCCGACCTCCCATATCAGAGAGAGCAGTGAAAAACAGACAGAAGCTGCCTTGGGTTAGAAACATCACTGAGTGTTTTCCTTGTGCTCCCCACTGCGGATTTTTCAAAGTTTTACTTTCTGTTTTAAATATTTTCGATAGGCAGCATCTGTGCTCCTGACACCTCAGCAGCGCTGTTTGATTACAGTCGAGTCTGTTACTGTGTCACTTGGAATATAAATTTCCACACATAATGCAGACAGCAAAAACGTATCATATCTGTTAAATCAGTCTGCTCTGTTCAGCTGCCTGTCTCTTGGCTTTCTGCTTTCTTTTCCTTCAGACTACTTTTATTTTTGCATCTTCTACAAAGGTGCCTTTATAAAATGAACAGCAAGCACAGCAATACCATTCCTCATCAGGCAGCGTCAGCTCCAGGTTGAAAGGGTACTAAAACACGCCTTCACTTTTTTTAATGCTCAGTAATTAGAGTTGCTTTTGAACGTCCTCGAGCAGCTCCGTCGGTGAGCTGGGAACGGGGCTGCAGTGCAGCCCTGTGTGAGCAGTGCCTGTCGAGGCTGGGCACCCTTGAGAGGTGAAGGGGGATCACACTGCGTTTGCCTGAGCATGGAAACTGAAGTGTCACCCACTGTCACGGCTTTGGATAAACACTTTCCCAAACCACTGCCTTCCTGTATCTATCGTGGCTTTCCAGGATTTGCCCCTCGCACTGCACAAGAAGCCTCCCCTGTTCATAGTTCTGAGTACGCCCTGCTGGCAGAAGCATTAGCACTGGGTTTGCTCTGTAAAACTGTTGCAGGCATGTCTTCTCTGTGCTGCCGTTGTCATCTGTTCATTCTTGCCTTAACAAAGGGCAATCACGCATCTGAAAAGACGCTTTACTGGAAAGGGCTGAACTTGTGAAATGTGCAAAAAAATAGGAGTACTTGATTTAAGAGTTCTAGACAGTGAGTTCATTTAAGAGCTAACAACCAGAAACACAAAATACCTCATTTACCTCAGAATAATTGCCTTTTTTTACTGGTTTACTGTGGGAGAACGTCTTAGGGAGCCATTTATTAAAACAAGGTGTGTTATTGCCTTGTAATTATTATTTGACAAGCTGAGGTCCTGTGATTAATAAATCATGTGCCTGCTTTTTGTGTGTATATAATCACATGCTCTATATTTATATGGACAGAGGGTTACAGAACATTTACCTTTGTGCTTAGGACTGGCAGGAACTTCTGTGCTATCAGCTCTTCTATCAAAGGCACTGCGTGATATAATCCTTTTTATAAACTTGCCAAGTTCCATCCTCAAAGCAATTTAATATTTTGCATGCACGACTGCAGTGGGGAGGCTATTCCAGAACCACATTGTCAAATGGTTAGTAACGATCTTCTAATCAAAATGTCTGATGTCTCTTTTTGATCATTTATTCTGTACCAGCACTGGCCCTTAGCACCATCAGCTCTTCTCTCTTCCATTACTGCAAGTATTTATGCAGAGAAATCCTCCTGCTCTTGGCATTTGCTTTGCAAAATGAAGCGAAATAGCCTCTCCTCGAGCTCACCCCAGCCCTCACTGCAGCCTGGGCTGCACCTCTCCTGCTGCCTTCCTGGACTGCATTTCTTGCTTCCTATTTCCACTGTGTTGGCAAGTCAGTAACTTGGTGATCAAAGTGTGAGCTGCCAGCTAGTTTGTAGGAAAGGGTTTGGTCATTTGTGCCTATGACCACCACTTTCTGCTGCTAACTACCTTTTCCTGTGTAATATCTCAAGCCTCTTTTGTCCTGAGGTTGCTTCATATTTTCTGTCATCAGCAATTTCACCAGTTCTCCAGTAACATTAGTTCCAAGCTCATTTACAAAAGCTCTTGCCAGATCTGCAGGAGTGATGTTTAACACTCCCCTGGTAACTGCCCTCCAGCCTGACAGCCCTGTGCTGCTCTTACAGCAGGTCTTTAATGATGTATCTTTATATATCTTGTGCTAAATCACTTCTCCCTTTTCTTAAGAACTTTCCACATGGTACCATAAAAAATGTGCAATCTAAGCCCAGATAGGTGAGATCCACCCTATTTCCTTCACTAAGCAAATAGCTTGCAGCTTGCCTTACCCAAGAAAGATAAATGGGTCTGATAAACCCATTTAATCTCATGCCATTACCTCCCTCTCTTTTGCTAGCCTTTTCTTCACCATTTTTGTCTGAAGCTGTCCATATACTATTAAGATGAAACCTTCATGCCTGTTCTTGTCCAGATCAGTTCACTTCTCCTGTTCAGGTTCACTGTGCTCCCGTCCCTGACTGAGGGACCTGTTAAAGACATCGGGCCAGTTCTTCCAGAGCTCTGGCATGTGGATTAGCCCGTTCCTCTGCCTTCAGCACAGGAAGGAGCCCTGAGATTTGCTTCTACCCTGGCCACAAACATTTCCATACCCCCATCCTATTATCCCTCACATCTGCAGCCACATGATTAACATCCTCATCAAAAGTTAAAGAAAAGTATGAGTTCAGGTTTTGCACATACCCAATACAGATTAACCTCTACTCCATATAATCTCTTTTTCCTCCTCTGTTTTCTTCAACCGTATGCAACCAGGAAAAGCTTTTTTTCCATTTTTTTTTATGTCCTTTAAAAGACAAAACTCCAACTCACTTTTGAGACATAGCTTTTATATCTGATCGATTCTTTTGCTTTTTAAAATGATTTCTTGTAATGATTGTTCATTCCAAGTACCATTTCTGAGATTGAAATTCATTCAACTGCAGTCTCTGTATTCAAGCTTTTCCCCTTGCCTGGGTTTTATCTCCAGTGAGATGCTTCTTGTTAACTAGAGTTTTATTCCCCAGTCCTGGAGTCTCATCACAGTAAAGTTTAGACATGTAAATCCCCAAGCTCCTAAGGAAAGCTGACTATATGGATTAGTTCCTGTTATTTATTTAAATACGTCCCTTGGAAGTCTGAAGCTGTATCAGTCATGCCTCCCTTCATAATAGGGATATAATACTTTGAGCAGGGTACTGTTTATCATTAAAAAACCTGCAGCATCTCAAGTCTCTGAGAAAAAACTTGACCAAAGGGTATTTTCCTGATAGTTCTAGGGTAAACATAAGTAGCTCAGTGGAAGAGCAGAAGCAGATTAGTTGGTGTTTGTTGAATTATTTTTTTTTTACCTGATAAATATAACTGTACAAGTGACCCTTTGTGGTAAACACCGACAAGGAGTTTTGCCTCAGCAGGGCCTAGAGACACAGCCAAGGCCTTCTGGCCGGTGAGATCTAGAGGTCTACCTGCCTCTGTTCACCCCATTTCACATCTGCTTTTTTCTCCATCTATCCTCTCCCTCCTTCTGACTTTCCTCCAGGAAGCAGTACACCGTCACTAAATCCCTCCACTTGCCTGAAGTTAGAGAAGTGTTGGTATACAAGGACTTGACATTTTCAGCTCTCTTGCTGCAAAGCCACAAAGGTTTGGCACCCAGTCCCTCCCACAGCACAGCCCGTTGAGCCAGTCAAAGGGTGTAACATCTTACAAATGTGTTTCTGATCTCCTGGCAGGTGACTGAATGTATATCCAGGCTCCTTGGCAGGCTTGGACTGCCCAGTCTGGTGGGAACCAGTGCTGCTGCACTGTCACTGTAGCCAGGGCTTGGCTAGTGGGAGAGTAGCAGCCTCGCTGCAGTGCTGATATAGGGAAAACCATCTCTGGTCCTCAACAGTGTATTCTGGGGTATCAAGGTTGAATTGTCCCTAGAGATGTCCTCTGTTAAGGAAGGTCCTTGTGGTTTTCCCATGTGCATACAGGCAGCAGGCTGGAGGGATCATGCTGGAGCTGGGGTCTATAGTACCCACGCTTACCCCAGGGGCATGGCACACCACACCCTGCTCTCCAGGCCCTCCAGGTCGCTGGTATACTTAGCCACACTCAGCCACACCATGCCATGGCAAGCTGGTCTGCAGCCTCAGGCACAACAGATGCCACAACAGCCCCTTAGCAGTGTGCACAGGGCTCTGGGGGAACGGAGCAGGGCTTAGGAGCGGTGGGCGCTGCTCCCAGCCAGGCATCTCCAGTGCACTGCCCGGGCTGTGCTCACCCTCCGGGTGGGCAGAGTGCTTCCCCCCATCTCTGCAACCCCCAAGGAGGTGGTCTAGCACTCTCACTCTGGGAGAAGGCAAGGTGTGTCTTCACGTTGGGGCATGAGCCACAGAGTCAGCACTTCGGGGCTGAGTTCCCACCTCTGACGCTGACTCGCTGCATGACCTAAGGCAAGTCACTTAGCTGCTGCTTTCCTTCCTTTCCTGACTCTGCTAAACGCCAGGGATAATAAGTAACTTTGTGTGAGTGCTACAAAGCTTTGAAATCTTCAGATGAAAAGGTGCTGTATAATTGCAAAGCATTTTTAATAATGCTAGTCATTCGCTTTGCCCTGCATTGCTTGCCAGTCCCAGGCTGGAGCGCTGCAGCAGCCTCCAGCACAGTCAGTGAACATCAGGCTGTGCTGAAGTGGAGGGTTTTCCTGAGTTCGTTTCCGTTTTGACCTCATGCTGGTCCAAACAGGAATCTGAGCTCAGCCCAAGACCTGACAGAAAGCTGCAAACTCAGAACAGCGCCTGGGCCTTGCAGGCAGGAGCTTTCTGGAAAGCTGGGGAATTTGGGGGAAGGGATTTAAACAGCTGTGTTGACAACACAGACAATAGGGATCCGATTCAGGCTGAAGGGGGCTACGTGAAAGGCAGCACGACACTGAATTAAAGCAACGGTCAAGAGGAAAGAGAGGGAAGAAAGGAGGATTACTTGGGCTGAAATGCTCCTGGTTTGGCAGCAGCCACAGCCACGTGTCCCAGGAGATGCCTGGCTGGCACCAGCCTCCTCTGCATCCCAGAGAGGCTTTATCCTTTTAAACACACTCTGCCAGGGATGCAGAGGCTTCTGGGGCAGAGTGCTTGAGTGTGAACACTAATCCAGAGGATTACAAAGGCAACGCTTTTGTGAAGCACTGCAGCTAGAAAGAGATGAGGTTATCTTCTTTAGTTAGGCCTGTAGAGCTCATGTTTAACCACAATATTATTTTTCTTTGACTCACTAAAATGACAGTAGCTAGTGATGCCTGCAGCTCACTGCAATCCAGTGCCTCTTCTTCCAAGCAGAGGAGACTGTGCACTGCTGGCAACTCCTGTGATTTTATCACAACTTTTATGCTTTGGGTATTATATCCTAAAATCCCAGCTCCTTGAAACAAAGGAATTTCAGCTTTCATTTATAAACAAAGTATGTCCCTAGCCCTAAAGGTTTTGTGGATGAAAGATTTGAAACCATGAAACTAGTGCAATCTAAAAGCTAAAAAAACCTGGGAGGTGAATAAAGAGTTCCTAAAGTCTGTGGGCTAATAAAAAAAAAAAGTTAAGAAAAGAAATAGTTGGCAAACAACTTTGTCTTGGGAAACGGGGTAGGGCTTGGGATGACTCCTGGTTTTTCGGGACTTGGGGTTGCCAATATGCCTTTGAACTTTTCAGCCGTTCATAAATTCTTACATAACAACAGCAGCCACAACGCACTGGAGCTCTAGAAATGCTGACATGAGGAAAGCGGTGGGAAAAGATTATTTTAGCAACTTATGACAACTCACCTCAAAGCATTACCTGAAGCCTCAATAACCCATATCCCCTTGAAAAGGAGCATCTTTTTGTTCCAGGAACTCATTTTGCACTGTAGTAGACCTCTTGTAGGTAAAGAGGAATTCAAAGGCTCTGCAAGATCACAGAAGGGCATTGAAAGAGGTTGAATACATGACTTGATCCTTTGTGTTTCAAGAAAGTGATTCTTCTTTGTTTCAGTGGGTGATCTTTGCCGAAAACCTCCAGGACCAAATAAGAGCAGATATGAAATTCAGAAACCTCATAAGCATCACTCTGCTTTATATTGTCTGCACCTTCAGGCTAATTCACACAATCACAAGCAATCAAGACACCAGCTGACCCACAGTAACCCCTGGTGCACACCCCTCCCTGCTCCCGCTGAGCTGACATCCACTCCCTTAGACCACCTGCATGGTGGTTTCAGCAAACAGAATTTACTTCCCACTTTGCTTGGCTGACAAGAAGTGATTAATGAAAGTGAGTTCATGGCATTCCTTGCCATGGTGTGAACATGTCCTGAGTGCAGAGATGGAGCAGATCCTGGGGGGAACATATCCAAACTGTATTTCTGGTGGGTTTCTTTCACTTCAGATTTTTTTTCACTTTTCACTGGGCTGGCAGAACACAGTGTTTTCTCACACTGCTAGGCACTGCTTGCATCTGATGATGTTTTAACTTACCTTAAGGCTCAAGTAGCCTCCGATTCAGTGAGACTCTCACTGCTGGTTTTGAGATCAGACCCCACAGGAGGGTTTTTGGATGGGGGTTTTGGAGGGGGTTTGGCTGAGAGAAAAGCAGAGGAGCATGTAACACACAGCCTGTGAACATGCAGTCACAGGGACATCAGCTTGGTGGTGGGAAATACCCATGAACACAGTCCAGTGCATTTATTTCAGATCTCTTGGTTCCATTTCATACACAGCCTGGCATCAGTCACACAAGGCACTGCCAGGACACTGTGCCCCTATGGCAGCTGGGCTGCCTTCTGTGCCCGGCACAGGAGAGGGATGTCCAATGGCAAATCCCTACTCTGATGCACTAAAATAATGCTTGTCCCCCACCCTCAGGGGTCTCCCACCCCACCCAACAGCTAATTTGTGAGAGAAAAGGAAGAAGTCTTTTGGGATCATTTACAGCATCCTGGATGCCTTACAGATATCTTGGAAGACTAATATCTAGCCTATTCTGCCTACCTGAGTTAATCTTTCCCAATTGCAATCAGATGGAAAGAGGCACTGGCATAGCTCAGCTGGAGTGGTGGTGATCCCCATTAGCATCAGGACAGCCCTGGGCTGCTCTTCCTGCTGGTCTCAGAGTTCTTTTTTTTTACTCTGCTATGAGAACACCTATTTAAGGTCTGACTTCTTTCCAGAGACCCTGCACTTGGTGGCCAGGGCACCTCGGGGGACATCAACACCAGTCCCTGTGCATGTCTCAGTGCAGGGAGTGTCTCAGCAAGCTCGTCATCACAGCATGTACCTACAGACAGTGTGATGGGAAGTAATAGTGAGCAGGGTAGATAAGGGGGTTAGAAGCTCAACTTGGGCACACACCAAAACAATGTTACTTGTGATGGTATTGCTGGTGAAGTACATCCCATTGCCAGCTACTGAATGCTAAAGTCCATCTTGCTAATGCACATACACACTCAGCCCTCCGGTGAGCCCAAGTCTTGTGAGCCACGGCCTTTACAAAACACTAATAGCACTGCTGTGAAACTGGTTTTTACATCTCAGCAGTGACAGAAACAGGAAATTTTTCCTAGTTCACCACCACAGGTGTGCAAAACACAGTGTGGCTACACCCCCTGAGCTCAAGGTGAAAGTTTGCTGCCAAGAACACGTTGCTATCTGCCAAAGATAAACCAGCTGCAATGCAAAAACAGCCCAGCCAGAGAAGAAACCCACAAACAAAACAGGCTTCCTGTGTTCTCTAAAGACACCAAGACAGTGTTTAAGGAAGGTGGAACTAATATACATGTTCTCAAACAAGGCTCAGGAACAAGGGGAGGGCACCTTTTAAACAAGGACCTTTGTTTCCAAGGCACAGGTTAAAAAGCTGCCTCCTGACCCAGGGCTGTGCTGCTGATACTGTCTTACCTTGAGAAATAGTGGCCAAAACTCTGCCTGGCAATTATTTAAACATTAAATAGGTTGGATTCAGCCCACCCTTTCTAGTTCACAAAAAGCTTTCAGACATGCCCACTCATTCAGATCCGACCCAATTAATTATCAACTGACATACAGTCCTATTTCAGTTTAAAGGAAGCTACATTAGGTAGCTGAACACTGCTCCTGACTGATGCTTTAACCAGAACAGGCCTGATGTGAACTGAAAGGAGAGAGCTGCTGGCTTTAATCACCTTGGGTGTCTGATTAGAAAACTCACCCTGCAGTAGGCTGATGCAATTTCGTGCAGATGAGCTTTAAGAAAACCCTTCTCACAGTGTGGAAGATGGGTCCTGATGGCCCCACCACTCCCCTGGCTGCTCCCAATCCCCTGTGACACCCACCAGGGCCCTACTCACCCTCATGTTTGCAGTAGAAGGGGACAGCTAGAAGGGAAGAGGTGCAAACTACCTCCACTTCTTTCACTTTGGCTTGCTGCTGTGACCACTGCCCTGGGGAGCCCGTTCCAGTGCCCAACCACCCTCTGGGTGAAGAACCTTTTCCTAATATCAAAACTAAACCTCCTGACACAGCTTCATGCCATTGAATGCTGATGCTTAGGGGTATTTCTTTTGTATAAGGGAAAAGGAGACACTTTGTTTCATCTAAGATGTTCTTACTAAGATGTTTTAGGAAGAATCCCTGGTTCCCATCTTGTGCACAACCAGGAGAACTTTTCCTTCATGAATACATACCACATGCTGTCATGGCTTCATGCTGCAGCATTACATCAGGTGAGCCAAGCACACGAGGAGAGCCCAACCTATTGACACAGATAAGCAGAGATTGGCGGAGTCGGTTGTAGAAAAGGAAGCAGAGGCAAACCTGTTCACTGGGGCTGCCCTTGGTGCCACCTGCACAAACACAGCACAGTCCCAGGCTGCCTCAGTGCTGGAAAGAAGGCAGAGGGAGGCTGCTTCACACAGGGCCAGTGTGTGCTGCAGGGAGCTGCTGATCAGCCCAGCTGATGTGCCAGGGCAGTGTCCACCAGCCAACCCCACATCAGCCTGATCCAAAGCAGGCAGCATCGTCCTCAGCTCCTTGCACACCCCTGCCTGACTCCAGTCAGCTTCCCAGGGAGGGCTCCTGTTTTCAGGCAGCCTTGACCTGGTCTGCTCTGTGGGTCAGGCAGGACAGCTGGGTTACAGCCTGGCTGTCCCACTGAGGTCAGTCACAGCCTCGTGTCAAAAGCCCATGCTGGTGTTTGGGTGCGGGCTGGTGTTCACCAGTGAAGTTTTTCAGACCTGAGTTCCCCCTTCCAGGAAGAGAATGAAGTGAGACAAAATCTGGACCTGAAACATTATGTTCGAACACCACGGTTTGGACTTAACTTTTTTGTTATGAACAGTCATGTCAATTTGCCTGATTTCTAGAGTGAGAGATTCATAGCTCCAATGAGACAGTATCACATGAAAGAAGGTTTCAATGAATCCAGGACAGAAGAACTGAAACTGTTTGTGCTTAAAATACATTACCTCACCTGCAAAACAAGAAACACTGATTTAATGAACTGGGGAGCCAGAAAACCCAAGTGCCAGCCTTTTTGCCCATGACTGATTTCCTTAGCTTTTCAGTGGGGCAGATGGATCCATTTCCCTCCCTCAGTGGGTGGTGGGAGGTGTAGTTTGTGCTTTGATAGTGCCCCATGCCCTGCCTTGCACAAGGCCTGGACCTTGCCTTGTCTCAGTTTTCCTCTCAGTGTTTTCCACTGAATGAATTCAGCAAATTTGGTGGTAAAGACTCCCCTCAGCTTTTGTCCTTATTGCATTCTTTAGATATTTAGTACAAGAGTGTCTTTCCATCACCCTGGCTGTGCTTTATTTCCTCCCAAGAGCTCTGGATAGTGGCAATGGAGGTGAGCCAGAGAAAAGTCCAGAGAGGGGGAAAGGTCCCTGTACAGCTGGGAGGGGGCATCAGGGAGGATAGTCTGCTGAAAAGAATAAAAATCAGCAGAGGGAGAGCACAAGGGAAACAAGTAATTGGGCAAACAGGGGACTTAGGCTGAGATGAGGGGGAGAAAGTGCCTGGCGGGGGAGGACTTTATATGGTGCTTTCAGAAGGCTGAGAAGATAACCTGGACGGAGACAGAGAAAAGCCAGTGGGGGCAGACAGCTTGCCCAGTTCAGTCACAAATTAAGAGAAAAAGGGAAGTAAGGACATATCTAGAGGGACAGGAGTGGGTAATAATAATTAATAATAATTACAGAGTGAACCACTGAGATGTGTTCATTTCAACTTCAGCACCAGATGATGGCAATCACTCTTAATCTGTACAGTGGGAGCTGCCTGCTAAGAACCACAACTGGTAGAAATTATATTTAAAAGCAAACATTTTGTTCCCCTGTTTCCTTCTTACCCCCCAAACTATCTTTAATTAATTTGTGATTTTTAATGGATCTCTTGGAAAACTAGAAGTTGTTACTGGGACAACTGCCCACCAAAGTATATGCTTTATTATTCTCTTTATTAAAATCTTTCTTTTTAAGAAACACAAATTGAAACACTTTGCAATCAGTTACACAGATCAGTTAATACTGGTGACAGTTCCTACATAATTAAACAAGTACTAACAAATTCCAACTGTTTACAAGCCAAAACTTAAATTAACAAGATTATATAAGCTCAATAAATAGTACATCTGGTCCAGTTCAAGTATAATTCAACAAATCACAGCCTTAATCCTTAGAGAATAGAAAAAACCCTGAATATAACCAGCCTAACACTAATTTAGTGTTAAAGCCCATATGAAACTTTGTCTAATCTTATGGGGCAAATGTTGAATTCTTTCAATTTTTACTTCAAAGAAAGTAAGTTGCAGATTGACATTAAAGACTATTTGAGATCAATACAGATTTCACAAAGTTGAAAAACATAGTCCCTATTGAAAAAGTGCAATCTTTGGTTGAGACATGTTGAAAGGATTTGTATATATTAAGGAAGCTCCTTTTTAAATATCAATATTTGTTTGGCTAGACCTGAGCCTGCTTTGTGCTATATATATAGATACATAAATAAACAGCGTGGATTATAGTGATGATGAATTATGCCAACTAAAAAAAGTCAAGATTTTAAATATAATAAACCAAGAGAAAAAATACATTTTTACACAAGCTGAGGAAGGTAAGGGGCTGCCTACAGTAGCCTTCTTCTTCAGCAAAATAGGTAGTAGAGAGAAGTTGAGGAGTTGAGTGCCTGTCAGCATTGCATGATGGCCTGCTGGAGAGGGAAGGAGATTATCTCCAAGTTCTCAAAGTGCATCGGGCTGAAAACTGATCGTGGGGATCATTAGGAGCTCGTTGAGATTTGGGATTGCTTTTAACTGCTTTCAAATGTTGAGATTTAGGGGGAGAAAGAACCTTCTCAGAAAGAAGAATTGCCCATTTGGCCATTCCCAGGATTTTAAAGATTGCTGTTGTGTCAGGACAGAAATCAAAGGGACAGGGTGTCCAATCTATTTCTACAGGGTGTCCAATCTATTTCTACAAATGTCTCGGTCTGATCACGTCTGCAGGACTGGGCTCTGCTTCTGCAGCACTCACCTGAGTCATCTACCTCCAGAAGAGGAAACTGCACAGGGCATAGATGCCATCTAGAGCCTCCTCCTTCCTCAGTGACAAGCAAGGGCCTGTATCCGTGACCCCAACAGGGTATCTGGAGACTGGACAGTTCCTGGTGAGCTTGGTCAAGACTCCAGCATTTGGAGCCCCAGATGGATTCCAAAACTTAAGTGACCCTAACACTAACCCTAACCCTAAGGATAGGATAGGGAAGGTTTCTAAGACCCACTATATCAAGATGGGATTTTTACACTTCTAATGCAACTGTCCAGGAAAAAAAAGGAGGTTAAATGCAAGCTGTGAATAATGGGAATGAACCTGGTTCAGAACCAGAGAAGGGGAAAAGTAGTTTGAATCATCTCTCGTAAATCCAAAAATAAGCCCCCCGGGTAAACACTCATTTTAATTATTCTTCTGCTGCCAGTCAAAATCTCATGGTTACCTGCTGCTTTCCCTGCCTGCCTGTATCCACCTGTTGTCTGTTTTCAGAAAGTGTGATTTAAAGCTCTTTGGCCTGGGAAAGTCTTTGTTGTGGATTTGTGCCTTGCCTATAATAAAGGCAGTGGACCTGTAGCTTCTACTGCAGTACAAATAAAGAATAATAACAGTGATACTTTTCTCATTTGAGGTTACCTGGGGATAAAGTTGCTGGAGGCATATGACTTTGATATACAGTCAGCTATGTCTCACATCCAATTAAGCTTAACCACATGGTCTAACAAGCTCCCATTAGGCTGGTGAGAGCCCCAGTTTGATAGCAGGGTTAGCTTCAAAGATTTGATGCTTGCATTTGTAGTGATTTCCTTCCCCTCTGCTCAGTTTGTGCTGAAGGGCATGAAGGGAACTTCATATTCAGATGATACATGAGAGCTGCACTTTAGAAGACAATTGCACAATCTTTACTGCCATTTTCGTCATCTTTCAGCCTGCAATACAAGCTCTTTTCCTAACAGCCCTGTGCTCGAGTTTCACTGCAATGTGAAAAACAAACAGTCAAAGAAAAACCCAACTCTTGAAGGAAAAATACCTGGTTTGCAATATTGGTTTGATTTTGGGTTGTTTTGGTTGTGGGGTTTGTTTGTGGACTTTGGTTTGTTTTTGTTTGTTTGTGTTTGTTTTTGTTTTCCATGGGGAAAACAACAAAAAATGTAGGTTATTTTAAATGACAGATGGACCCAAGTCTTCACATACTTCAAGCCTGGACAAAGGAGGATTTAGGCTGTAATGTTTTTCATTTCCCCTTTCTTTTGGATTGGCCCTATCCGAATCTGGGATGCAAAGAATCTCTCAACTTGCAAGAAGCAGGAATTCCAAATATGAAATCTGAACCTACCTCTGGTAAAAACGAGTGGAAAGCACAGGCCATGAAATGGAGCAGGGCTTCAGGCAACAACACCAGGCACCTCTGAGACACACTGCCTGGCTACAGGGTACCTCAGAGAACGAGCATGGCACAAGACATAAGGGCACAAATACTTTGGTGAAAACAGTTTTGGCAATTTAGCCACTTTGCAATATTATGCAACATCCGTGTCATTCTTAGGGATAGAATGATTAGATAGGGATAGAATCTGTTTCCTCTGCACAACATCTTAACAGGACATCCAGCACCAGCAATTTTTACAGAACATACTGTGATGAATATTAGAGTCAGGCAGAGAATGGAAATGCGCCTGCAAATCCCCATCTGCCCAGATTGCATGGGACATTTTATAAACTCTGGGATCAATTCTGGCAATGGTTTGCATGAGTATTCACTTTAGTACACAAAGCCCTATTGAAATGAACCAGAAACTTGTACAGTGCATTTCAAAGGGACTTTGCAAAATACTAAGCAACAAATGTGCAGAAACAATAGCTCATAATAATGCCAGAGCTGCTGGTGCATCCTGTGTTCTCAGTGCAGCACTTCGTGAGCCATCAGTTGTTGTATTCACCTTAAAAAATTCAGGGAAATAAAATACAAAAACAGTATTAAAATTCTGGCATCTTTCCATGAAAATCAGGAAAATTCAGTGTTGCCAAGCTGAGGAAAAACAAGCTTTAAAGAAAACAAAAAGACCCCAAAAGCAAGGATCTTGAGTAAAATGTCTAAAAGAGACATGGTCCATGTGGCACTTTAAAAAGCCTCTCATGAGAGTTTCAAGTCTGTAAGACTCAAAGTTGGCACCCTTTAGAATTATCAAAAACAAGAGTTTCAAACACAGTGGTACCTGGAGAACATCCTGACCACACTATGGAAAATGCTGAAACCAGAGCAGGCTGGCTGTCAGCATGTGCATTCAAATTGCTCTTGCTGTGCTGGGTTCAGGCTATGAGGTCCCTGGGACAGACTGTGGCTCCCTCAGTGTTCACAACACCGGCATTGTACAGTCAGTGCTTAACAACACAAACATTTTATCATTTCACCAAGCTCTAAGACATGGAGGTGGATGCTGATGGGGTTTACATTATGCCATCTACTGACTAGTTTTAACACAATGGCTTTAAATGTCCTACGCAATTCCTACTTCTCACTGGGGCAATGAGTGAAATGGCTGAAGATATTTTAAGCAACATTAAAGCCTATTTATAGTCACATCTCCTTTCCTTCCAGCGTCCACTGGAGGATGCTGAGTGCTTCTAAGTACTCCGCCTGACCTGATGTGTTACATCAGAATTAAAACTTTAAGAATCCCTGAGAATTCTGATTTAATCTAGGAAACCACTCCCAGCACGCAGAGTGTGAGAAAGAATTGCTCCACTTCTTACAGATATGCCAGCATTGCTTCACCGTGGGAAACAGTTTCAGGCATTTTGGTTTTTAATGGCACTCTGGGCATAGATGCATGGAAACATGCTCTTTATTTCCCCTCCTCTGTACAGTGCAAATTGACAGTTATATCATAGAAATTAAAAAAAAAATAAAATATCAGCATTCACTCATTATAGCTCTTCCAGTTCATCTGCATCACAGTTTTTTCTTTGCAAAGTGAGGAACAATGCCAGTGTCATCCTGAGGCAGATGGCTGCCTTCTTCCTTCATTTTCAGGCTCTCTTCTGCAAGCTGGGATAGATACTTCTGCAATCACATAAAAAAACCCAAAGCATTGTTACCAAAACTGAAAATATTAAACATGGAATTCTTTATGCCTTTTCAGAGCTCTCACTCTTCCAGCATGTCAAAAAGGAAGAAAACACAGAGAAGCCCCACTTTGGTGAAAGCTCAAGCCAGAAAATATGGCTGTGTCAGGCAAACTACCTGAATACACTCAGAGCCTCAGAAAGTCAGTGGTTTACTCTGTGCCACAAGGGGAACTAGTGACAGAACTAGGAGGGTCTCTACTCCCCATCAGTCTAACTGTGCAACGAGACCTCACCTATTCTCTACTCCCATG
This sequence comes from Platyrinchus mystaceus, assembly GCA_035041135.1. NCBI lineage: Eukaryota > Metazoa > Chordata > Aves > Passeriformes > Tyrannidae > Platyrinchus > Platyrinchus mystaceus. The sequence goes on along the minus strand of JAWWLV010000180.1, from coordinate 26,122,574 downwards.
TGCTATAGGGCAGCAACTGAGTCAAGTGAATTATGCTAGGAAAGTACTGATATGTCAGAAAATAGATGCAATTTCAGAGTCACAATTTAAAGCATAAATATATATATATTACATTTTCAGTGTGTCCAGTTCAGAGATACCTCTTTTGTACAAGAACATTTTGTTTTAAGGGAATAATCACACTCAGTAATAACTAACACAATTTAGCAGCTTGGCTGGAGTATTTACATTTATTGTGTTTCTCTAAGATAAAGCCTTTCGCTGCTTTAAGTACTCAGTGAGATTTCAAAAAACCAGACATAGCCAGTGAGGCTTTCAGCCTTTTGGCAGTGCTCTTACTTGGCAGAGCCGCACACAAAATGGATGATGAATGGGTGTGGGTCTGAAAATGGTGCTCAAAGTATTTATTTGTGGCCAGCAGACATAGAAATGGATGGAAAAAGCTTCTTCAGCAGCAGCTAGTGTAGAGACACATGGGAAATTCCCACATAATCATGCAGAGATATTCTTATTAATGACTTACACATTTATCAAATGCAAGAATAACTGACCTGCACATTATTAGGATCATAAAACTTCCTTTTCTAGCTTATTACTCATTCTGATTTGTACTGGAAAGACCATCCCACATCACTGCAAAATTTTGTCTACTTGCAGGATTCCCCCAGAGTGCAGTTTGCTCTTTGGTATTCATGGGGAAGAGGGGAAATGAAAAATGGATGTAAAAACTCTAAGAGCTGTGTTAAGACTGCCAGGTTCTGTCAAGTAAATACAAGTTTTGAATGTAAGAGGTACATCTGAAAGGGTCTCAGTGCTGTTAATGAATGGACATATCCATGACAAAGTGACGACTGCACCCTTGTTATTCTGAATGTAGAGGTTTGGCTGTGGAAATTACACAACCCTCTTTCTTGATCTCTGGGTGCAAAATTCCATGTGGCAGAAAGCCAGAGTAAATGTTACAATATTATGCAGAGATATAGGGTCCATAAAGGCTGGAAGACATGTTCTGTACACCATGAACTGTAATAAATCACTAACGCTTGTCACTGCATTAGATAACCCATGCATTTTTGTTTTTTAATGATTACCAACCAAAATAAGACTGAGTTTTATACACCACCTTTAGCTATCATGAGTACCACAAACACCAGTTTTGAAGTTCACAGATTCAGATTAATTTGTAGCAAAATGGCAGTCAAGCAAAAACTGTGCGTTTTTTTCATTGAAATGCAAGTTTTGATGCATGCCACATAAAGCCAGTGGAAAACAGGATAAAATGCTGCACTGAGTTGCCAAGGTAGCTTCCACCATATGAATCTGACAGCTTTTTGTGGTAGTGTTGGCCAAATGATGGATTTTTTTGTACATGGAAAACCCAGTGAATCTATGAATATAAACACTGATTGGGAAAATAATTTATTAAGCTGAAGAGAATTGAAAATTGCAAAAAGTCTGCAAGGCTGACAAAGAAACATTTGATTGTCAGCAATTGCTGTTCTTCAAGGGGCATTATGCTCAGATGAAGTCAACTATTTTACTTCAAGACAAAATCGTCATCATATAAAAAAGGCTTTTGGAAGAAAACTGGCAAACAAACTGTTTAGTTTTGCATTCAAATCCAAACACTGAACATGTGGCTCAAGGAGATCACATGAAAGACAACAGGTAGCAAATCAGCTATAAAAGACTCCAAGCCGTGACAGCATTTGGAACACTGTTGTTGTCACTGGACAGTGGTATTTGGAGGAAGGCAAGAGAACAGAAACACAGTCTGCAGCAGCACTCCCATAGTCAGTCCTTAGTTCCTATATTGGTGGATACGCTCATTAACTTGCATCATCACAGGAGAAGACTGACATTTCTTGCAGAGTGCATCAGTGACCATTATTGCAACTAAAAGGGTTCTAGTAACACAGAACAATTATTTAAAACTTGCTAAGTTTCCACTTGAGCAGGCAAAAGTTGGCCAAGATATTTACTTCCTGTATTTAGTAAGATAAGAGGTAGACCTCGACAGAACAGTCTGTTTTCATTATCACATTTGACAGATTTAATTTTAACAGCTTTTATAGTCTTTGTTCTTTTATCTCCACTCAGTGTTAGTTATCAACCACAGTCCTCATGGGAAATGTCATAACAGGGAGAAAAAGAGGTCATTTTCACACTAAGTCAGTTTTAGTTGGACTGTTTTTTCTTATGACTTTAACAAAATAACTTAGGAAATTAAAAAAAAAAATCCCTTTTCTTCCCATGGAACCAGTTTCCAGGGGCAGGGGCTGGAGTTGCTATCTTTGCTTCAGTGTGAGTTTCTTCAGGACAACCTTGCATGGGATACACAGCCTGCACTGAGTGGTGCCACTTCTGGTGAATCCCTCTGGATTTTTTTGTATGAAGCACAAAAAAGGCATGCAAACCAGGCACCTGCTTTTCAAGCTTGCAGTTGGAGGATCCATTATGAGCAAGCATCACAGCTCTGCAGGCCCAGTCTTTGTAAGCTAGAGGCCTTCGTATGATTACAGCTACAGAACTTCGGGAAAGTCATGAAGAAAATTCTCCCAGAGAAATTATTTGACTCTGAGCATCACTGGAAAACTCACTGCCTACTAGCCAGCTAAGGAAAGAGAGCTATTACTTGAAGAGAAACAGAGTTACAGCATTTACTATGGGCAAAGGGAAGGAACAGAAAAAGAAGGAGCAGCTGTGCTTTGCTCTTTCATGGCTTTTGCTAAGAGTATGAGAATGCCAACACAGGTGAGAATGCCAACACAAGTGTCTTCTGCACTGTACACCCCCTGCTCACCTGCAGGGACCGGAGCTGAGAGGCAGAGCCACCTCCTCTGAGGAGACCTCAGCATGGGGAGTGAATGCTCATGGCTGATCCTATACACAGTGCATCAGAAAGTGATAAAGGCAGGGTTTTTGAACTGCAGGCACACGTGGTCTCTATGTGCTAGTGACAACTGCTGACATGCTCGTGTTATATTCTTATGGAAACCGTACAAGTAATGACGTGCTTGTGCATGTCCTGACGGAAACCATTCAGCAGTGGGGCTCTGTGTGGCTGCTCTGCAGCGCAGGGGGGGATTTCAGCGGGTCACAGGAAATGCCTGTGCGTCACGGAGCACTGCATGCTGAAACACGCTGCACAAATTCACACCAGGGCAAAAATAAGCCTGGCAACACTACTGAACGAGCGGCATGTTTAGTCCTCCTGAAATCAGGATGTAATAAAGGCTGCTGCAGGGCTCACTCCTGGTGACAGAAACGTTTGGGACCCTCAAGAAGAGAGAATTAAAGATCTGAGTTGCATGCTGTGCTAGTGACAAGGGTCAAATGTAGATTAGAACACCAAATTATCACCTGACTCCATTTTACTTCTGACCCAGAAGTTCATTTCAAGGATCTGGGAGTGAGAAATTAGTGTGCTAATGTTTGGAACTACTGAAAGGTTTGCTTATTTGAATTTCACTTCACGTGAATTCTGTCCACAGAGTAAAAGCTAGTTTTTTGTTGCATTCTCTACCTTACACACAATCCACCCCATGAGCTCATTGTTAGATAGCTTTAGGTCTGTTTTTACCTGGAGATTTTTGTAGTGAACAGTACTCCTGCAGTGACTTGTCTTTGCTGTCTCTTCATTTGTGTAGAAGAGTCCACAGAGCTTGCAGTAAAACCCAGTTCTAGGCACCACAAATTCCACACCTATTGAGAAATTCTGAATTACATTAAAGTGTCAGTTGAAACCCTACCCCTCCCACAATAAACTTGTTTTCAAAGAAAAAAGACGCTGTTTAGTTAAATGACAGGGACAGGAAGACTGAATCCTGGGTTCACTTCTGTGATTTCCCTAATTTTACAATACTGAGCTGCAGTTTAAAATCCTGTGCATTGCAAATACACCTTTCTTTTCTCTCTTAGATATACATATTTTAAAATGTACTTTCTCACACATAATATTGACTGGAAACTTCACTCTGTAACCTCAAGGGCTAGAAATGCAATCGTACTTATTAGCGGTAAATTTATGCTTACATTACAAAGATTGCTTTTTAGGATGTACTTCTTCTGGGTGCTTGACTCATTATCAGTATTTACACAGTAAACCCAATACTTTTGCTTATACTGAAAGTATAGTCAATAATTTTATGACAGAGACTTTTAAATATATTTCATATATTATTCAAAGGAACTTATTTCACCTCACCAGCGACATTAAGAGCTACATTTTGCCATTCATTTGGAATGAAATTAACAATGATCTATAATCAAAAGACCATTTCTTTCAACAGCTGCCCCTCTGTCATATGCCCTGTTCCTTCACTCTCCTCACATCTGTTCCGAAAAATAAATATAGCAAGTAGCCTTAAAGTGACATCTTGTTGTAAGCCCTGGGTATTGCAGTGGGCGGCCCAACGTACCCAGGGGAATGCTGAGCTCGGTGAAGACGTCCTCTTGTTCCCAGTCTGGCGGAGAGTGCCTTTGTTTAGACTCCACCTCCGGGTATTCCAGAGATCTCATTTCCAGGTACCTAGAATTTGCTTAACAAATGAATAAATGTATTGCATGAAAACAGTTTATTAAAGAGACTTTTGTAAACTTCTTGGGAGGACTTTCTGGGTGGATCTGCAAATGAAGTAAAATTTGAAGAGGAAAAAAAATGAAGTAAATTCTGGATAAAAATGCTTTTCCATTCAAATCAGAGGCCTATTTAGTGCAACTCTAACAGCTGTACTACACTGTACAGTCACCCCTATTTCTCTGAGTACACTATTTTTCTATTTCTATTTTCTTGTTATGTTTAGGGGTTTTTTTCATATTTTCATCTCTAAGTAGAGCTATAACATTACAGGTGTCTCTGGCACAAGCACGGTCTGACTGCAGCTCTGTAACCGCAGCCTGACCAGTAATGGAGCTGGGCTGACAAAGCGGCTGCTGAGATAGTGGGGGCAGCAGGACCTGGTGACAGCAAACCCCAAACCTGCCTCTTGTAGGATCCCTGCAGCATCACTGTCATCTTCTCCCTGGATCCACTCTTCTCCCATCCCACAGCCCTCCAAGGGACAGTTTCTGCTGTATGGCTCCTAGCCACTAAAAGGTTTTGGTTCCTGGCTAGAAGGACTGGGATGGTTGGTCCCTGCTGACCAACATTAATGGATGCAGCAGAAGATTCAAGGTGTGTAAAACACTGGATTGATTTGCTAAGGCAGATATAGCCAGTGAAAAGCCAGGATGCTCTCCCTTCCTATGATTCTCAACATATTAATTACTTTTATTTTAAAAAAGAGAAATTTGTTATCACAGAGCAACAGAATTACAGATAAACTGATTTGATACCTATTCTTCAGTTCTTGGATCAAAGAATTAGTTCCCTTATCCTGACAAAATTGCTATTGCATTGCAAATTTCACCTAGATAAGGGATATATTTTCTTATAAAACAAACATTTTTCCCAAACCAAACCCTTCCTGCCTTTCAGGTCTGTAGTTCAAAGATCTGCAGTTTCTGCCTATGAGGAGGAATTTTTTTCACTGTTTTAAATATGTCTATCATATGATTTAAAAAGAAAATAATATAAAATCCTGACTGGTTGGATTTCAAGTTAATTTTAAGCCCATCCCAGGTTTCCAAATCTGCAGCAGAGAACTGGAAAACCTCCAGTAAGCTCTTAAGACATCCAGGGCCTTTGTGGAAACCTAAGTCACGCTTAAGTTGATTTCTGTGCTTCTGAGCTGGCAGCTGCATTTGCAGAGGGCCCAGAGTCTTGGACTGCAGATCCCAGATATCAAATCCATGTCAGAAACCTGGGAAGCATGAGATGCCCTGGAGCTTCCAGGCTCCCTGCTGACAAGCTGGAAGCTGAGATGCTGAAAACACTAAAGTAACTATGCTCCTGAGATACCCAACTCTTTCATCAGCTGGCTGCCTGGGCAGCCCAGCGTAGCCAGCTTTGCCATGCCCAGTCCCAGGGAGTTTGCATGGCGATGTTATCTCCAAATATGCAAAGTCTGGCAAGGTGTCTTCAGGCAAAACAGGTAAGTATGGAAAACTAAGTGAGTCTGAAATTTATCCTGGAGGAAGAAATTAGTTCAAAATCAGACATTGACATTAAATGTTTCCAGCACTGCACCCTCAAAAATCTTCCATCAGCTTCTTTTCACAACCCCTTGTCCATCACATGGGCTCTGGTAGCAATAAAAAAAAGAGCATTCCTGGGCAACACAGTCTGCTGTTTTCTACTTCATGTCATTACACACAGCCCATTCACTCAAGTATCATTTGAAAGTGAGGAACTGAACTCACTTTCAGACACTCAAGATCCCTCTTCTCCTGACAGCTAAAACATTAATATGTAGGTATGATTACATTTATTCACACTATCTCCCAGCACGTCCTATCAGATATATTAAAGTCAGAATGCAGTAGATAACAGATGATAAGGCAAGTCCTGACAAAAGGCATTTATTTGAGTGAACGGGGCCTGAGAAGCAACAATCTACAGATGATTTCCATGTTACTAATGCTTCAGTACAGTGTGTAAGAATACCCACCTTGTCCAGGAGCCAGCCAGACACTACAGATACTTTTCTGTTGACCTTCAGAGACTGTCACTCATTTCATTGACAATTCAAAATAAATTTAGCAAGGCACTGAAAGACTTCAGCTAAACTCATGTGAACCTTGACATGACAATTATAGCAGCTTATGCCTTTTAGAAAGCTTGCAAGCTGCTTATCATATTTCCCTTACACTATTCAGCTAAGAGGCTCTAATGGTTTAGCTTGGCCAAAGGCACTGGGGTTCTTTTACTGAGCGGCTCCAAGGACAAGTCTTGATACTATTAGTAACACTTATTCTCGTTAGCAATAAATTTCAGTCTAATGTCAGAGAAAACATGCAAGGCTCTCTGCGGGCTGAAGAGAAAAAAAGCAGTAGTTACCCTTGGCCTCTGGACACTCTTGGCTTCCATGTCTTGTTTCTTCACTGGTGTTTTTAACGAGCGTTTCCGTAACTTCTCTGCTCTCAGCTCCTTGTGATCCCATCTGTTTGTAATCATCTATAAATGTATCAGGGAGCTGGAGAGTCTCTTCTTTCAGATGAACAGAAGGTATATGGTGATCTTCAGGCTCTAAATGAGTGTCAGAGCTCTTATCAATTTTTCCTTCCTTCTGCTGGGGATCAGACTCCTTAGCAGATTGGTCTTCTTTCAATTCCTCTGGCTTCTGTTCAGGGTCCAGATTTAGGCTTGATGCTTCAGTTACAGCATCATCATTACCATCATCCTCATCATCATCCTGACAGCCGCTAGAAGCTGCACTGCCCTTTGCTGTTCTGAAATTTGTTTCTAAAGCTTTATGGGCAAATTTGTCTTCACTCCTGGTTAAGTGGCTGTGATTGTTTTTCAGTTCTAACACAGTTGACATACAAGGGCACATTTCTGAAGCAGCTTTATTTTTTTGATCAACTGGTACTATTTCTTCAAGCTCAGTTATATCAGGCTCCATAATTAAATCATCTTCTCCCACTTCATCTACTGTCACTAATTCCTCCATGTTAGCAGGATACCAGGTCTCACCTTCTATTTCACTTCCACTCTCCCAGTCTCGATCCTGTCACAAAGATGTAAAACATTTGAGAGATTGGTGATTATAGATCATCACTGTTAAAAAGTGGGCTTTGAAACCAGGAAGAACCTTGGTCTGGCCATGCCTAACCCCCCTTGCATTATTATTTCAAAGAACGATATGCCTTGGTGTTGTGATTTTGAACCTTATGCACAAAGACAAGCAATCTTAATTATCACACAAACTTCACTTTGTGGAGGTTCTGTAACTGCCTTGGGGATTACATTCTCTCCAGTCTTGTGCTTCTTATTTTTCTGTGATCAGTAGAGCAAGGCACAACCTGTTATACTTTATTATGCAACTGATGCTATTGTGTGATACTCAAGGAAATGAACCTCTCCCCTTCCTCTACCTCCGTATCAGTGCAATCAAAACATATCGAACCCCAGTCGAGCCACTGGGATTTTCACTTGGCTGGACTAGGTCCTTTAAATTCCTATGGTGACTGAGAAAACGTGGCTTCCTTCTGCAGTCATTTCCTTCCACCAGCAAGAGCCATCTGCCAGGGACTGTGCTGGTAGAGACTGGCCTAAACCTCCAGAAAAATCAGGTTTACAATTATACTCCAAGGTACATATTCTGAAATACCTCATTCATGCAGTTATGGACTTGTAGGACTCAGACACTAATACTGGACTTAAGAAGTCTTAGAATTAAAAGGTATATGTTACTTCTGAGACACACTTGCAGCTTAGATTTCAAGTCCCAGACTCCTTGTGTACACATAATCTATTAATAATCCATATTCTCCTCCTGTTTGGCCATTCCCACACTTCCCCTTCTAGAATCCTAAAACAGCATGAAAACTCTGGGAGTTGACACTGTTCTTGCCAGGAGATCAGTTTTCTACAGCAACAGATATCAATAGCTTCCATATCTGACCATCAACCCATGACCCTACAGATATGAAGCTGGAGGAATTCCAAGGACATTGCTCTCCCCGACCGTGATGCAGCAGTGGGGGTTCTGTAAAGGCATTATTTAATTAAAACCAGAAACAATCAGAAGAGGCTACTATCTATAGTTCATAGGGCCAATGCTCTGAAAATTATTCATCATTAGTCCGTTCCTTTTCCATTAACTGACTGCATCTCCTATTTTTGGGCATGGTTTGCGAAGTTGCACGGTTCACTTGGGCATATGTTCCTTACAGCTGCCAGTGCCAAGGGCTGTGCATGTGAAGCAATGTACATGGGCAAAGAGTAACTAAAAAAAGAGTTCTGGAGACTTCAGGAAAAGCTGTCCCTTAAAGCAGAGGTCAAGATAAGGCAAGTTAATTTAGACAACCTCCTTCTACAACCCCTTTACATGTCTCTTCATTGGAGGGTTAATATTTCATTTGGGAGAATGTGCTACCAAACCTGGGGTTTTACTCATTTGGTCATATAGCTGCACTAACAATGTGTCACCAACCTTCTCTTTTCTTGCGTTACCCAGAACCTCTCTGGATTCTTTTCCTTGTTTATTATCTGAAGGTGAGCTCTTCTCTGGAACTTGCTCCTCTTTTTCAAGCTAAAATAAATACATATACACGTATAGCAACACACAGTGGTGCTCTAGTATGTTTCTATTCTGGGTTTAGAGAATCAAAGTCACTCACAAGGTCACATTCTTTATTTCTAAAGTTTATGCAAGCCAACTAGGCTGTGGGAAAAGGCACGACAATTAGATTCTATTAAAAAAGCTGCACAAATAAGAATTAAGAAAAAGAATTTTCAACAAAATTAGAGGGGTGTAATTTATATCACAGAATTGGCTAGAAGACAGGTGGAGGAGAATGTCAATTCATTAAAATTTCCAGCCTCCACTTCTCTGTTCTGTACACATCTGTTATGTTGGCTCAGATGTGGTAAGGAGAGCAGCGATGTTAAAACTCTGCAGAAGACCTCAACAGTTTTGTTTATTGATGTAGGATCAGTTGAGAATTCAACTGCTAGCACAGTTCATCATTTGGAAGAACAAAACCACAGTACTACCTGGCACTTTGTAAACGAAGGCAAAGCAAAATGTGAGTTCAAGACATTCAAAACTATTTCTTCCTTTTGAAACAAATTACTAGCGGTAGTCCCTGGAGAGGTATGCCTTTAGCAAAGCCACTGTAAAACAACTTGAAAAACATGCAGAGGAGTGTGCAACACTGGTGATTTAGAATGCTGTCTGACATTTCTCTCTGACATGTCCTCCCAAGGAACCATAAATCATAGTGAAATACCAGCCAAAGGAGAAAGATGATAAAAGGTGGTACAAACACACATATCTGTGGCATGAGGTAGTGCTGCAGCTGGTACAGACCAGCTGAGTTACAAATCTAGAGATTTCCATCAACTTTGCCCTCACATGAGAAGAATGAACACAGAGTCAGCTGAAAACAACCCTGGCAGCACAAAGGCACAAGCTGGAGGTGGAGCCCTGGTCAGCCAAGCAGCTCTACAGCCTCCAGTGCCAGCAGCCCTGGGGGTGGATGGTGGCAGCGTATCGCGGGGTGGGGGGGGAGCTGAGGGAGGCAAGGTGGCCAAGAGCCAGTAACCAGATCCCCACAGGGTGGGGATATGAGTATGGGCTGTACTGGGACTGAGCAAATGAGGCACCTTGATCTGTTCCCCCTCCCACTTCTTACCAGTGGAGAATCAAACCCACAAACATTGCCACTTTACAACTGGAAGTATATCTCCAGAGATCCTGTAATTTTATAGGTAAGCTGATTCAGTGGTTCTGTCATGGGAGAAGATTCCTGCCAGCACATTGAAAGGAGTGGTATGAATTATCCCTACCACAGTTGAGAGTAGGGACATATGATTAATAGAAACCAATTCCTATGTTGAGTTATCCAGAAAGAAAATGCTCTCATTAAAAGTTCATTCCCCATTTTAGTAGTGTAACAACCACTTCCACATATTGTCCTACAAATATTGTGCATCTCTGTAAAATATCACTTAAATTTCAGATAACTCAGTCTTCATCACTGAGTGGAAGGAGGTTATGGAGAGCAGCTATGGGGTATTCTGCACAGACTTAGAGAGCAGGAGGGCAATTGCCCCTGCACACACAACCTGCATACAAACAGCACACTGTCATTTGGTTTTGTTTTCAGTTGTCTGTCCCCATCCCCTCAGTGGTTACCCAAAGATTTTGGGCTTGACACAGAATGATAGTAGACCCAACACTGCAATGGGTTAACAGATCTGCATGGTCTGGGCAAAGGCATGGACAAGAGGACCTCCAAAGGTCCCTTTTTTAGGACTACATTCCATGATATTTTCATGGCAAAACATTTCATGACAGTGGCACAACACCCACAACAAATGCTCTGAGTTATTTCAGAAAATATATTACTTCAGCATTTTCTTTCTTTTAAATACACTTTTAGATCTCTATTTACCTCATTCTCTGGTGGTTTGGTTTCCTTCACATCACTGCCTTCAATAGTAACATCTTCTTCTTGGTCTTTTTCGGCTTTCTTCACCTTATTCTTCTCGCTTAGTTTTTGCCTGGAGCCCTCAGGTGCTTTGCTGTGCTTCTGTTCAGCTGCCTCTTCCCTGGCAGTGTCCTCGCTGTAAGAATGCCTGCGTTCCCTTAACTTTGCCTCTTCCTTTCTCTTAGATCTCCCAGGTACATCCTGCAGCTGCCTCTGAAACTTGTCAGATTTTGACTTAGAGGATTTTCGGTAATAGTCATCCTCCCTGTTCTTGTAGCCAGATGAAGGGTGAAGGGAGCCAGGGGAACCAGTCCTTAAGTATTTTTCTCGGTGTCCTCTGCCTCCTTCAAGCCGTTCATCCAAATCAAACTTGTCCAGCTGTCGGGAATAATGTTTCCTCTCATGTACCCATGTGTCAGTCCTGTCTCTCTTCTCATCCCCATTCTCTCGCCATTCTCTGCTATCTCTTTCCTCTTCCCGTCGGGAATATGGGGACTGATCCCATGCCTCTCTCCCATTTCCCCAGTCGGTCCTGCTGGTCCCCATTGGGCTGTGTGGTGAACTGCAGGAAGTAAAGCTGGGAGTGTGGGATCGGGGTGACAGGGAGCGGCTGATGGGACTGCGAGAGCGGGGCCTGTCCATGCCATACCTGCTGCAAAGGGAAAAGGCAGCTGTTAACTGGCTGACCCACTGTTCACTACCAAGTTCTTGTACACTGGAAGCTCATGGGGACTGAGAACCTGAGACCCCAGGCCTTTCACAGACATGCACTGCACAGCTGCAAACACAGTGAATAGGAGAAAAGGCAATGTCATATCCACAGAGCTTAAATAAATCCCCACAGAACTGTCAAGAATATATTCATTCATTCTTAAAAGCGTTTCATAGGGGTTTAGCATTAAAAGCTTATAATATGTTAATACCTTTACAATGACCCTAATGTCTGCACTCAGCTAGGGCATCTCTGAGACAAAAATGACAAAGGCCACCTGTTTAAAAGAGATGTTTTAGGACTGTGATTCCTCTCCAATTTTGCTGGAAGGTCCAGAAGTCAGGCAGATCAGAAATTTACCCAAATACATTTTAATCTGAACCAGTTCCTTCCCAGCAGGTCTCACAGCACCCCCACCCTTTATGCTTTTCACTCAACAGGGAGGAGAGTGGAACAGCTTCATTTCTGCGTTCTTCACATGCCAGGCATACTTTCTGAGTCATCATCATCAGTAGGAAAGAGATCTTTTATTTTCATAACATGCACAGTTTCAATCTGATCTCATTATACAGGCCCTGTACCTACCATTGGACTATATAAAAATACATACTATTCTGTAAGTGAAATCCAAATTAGGAAAGCAAATGAAATAAGGGAGGGAAGCACAGGGATAATGCTTCTTCTACCTGCAGGTTTACAGACTTCCAGTTCCAAATTGTGGAGAAACTTTACCTGTCCACTTCACGCAGCAGGTCCCTCTCTCTCTGCGAATGGATGTCCTGGATGATAGCAGCCACATTCTTACCTGGTTTCTAACAAAAACAAAGAAAATGCTTAGCATGCTGCACTACTCTACAAGCTAATATAAGTGATTTGTCCTTCAAGTAACAGTATCCATGCTTTCAATTATACTATTGCTGAGAAATATTTAGTTTCAGTGTTGTGGTTACACTCTTTTCTGCAGCTGGTTTCTCAATACCACGATCAAAGCGGTAAAATGATACAAATGGAAAGTTTGCTCCATTACGTTGTAGCACTGTCTCCTCACACTTGGCCGCTATGACAGACTTTGAAAACTGGCTCGTCCTTCCTTGTTACACAATCACTACAGAGAATTTTCTAGGAACTAGATCTAAGAGGAGACAAAAGAGACAATTTTTCTAGTATAGAATTAAATATGTATAGCAACCTATCTCTCATCCTCTGGGAATGAACTGCTTTCTCTTCATCTCAGTTCATTCTGGAGTATAGCTCTAGAAGACCATGCTTAGATAGGAGAGCTTCAGAAAAGCCAAGTGCAAGAAAGACGTGTACTGGAAAGTTGATTACTCAAGATTCAAGATCATTTACGTAGAATGCACTACACATGCTGGAGTGCATGCAATTTGTCAAACACTTGGAGCATGCACAGCTGAGCAACATAATCATGCAGGAGCTCAGCAGTTTGTAGTGGTAAATAGCTCATGCATACTCCCCTTTCTATATTGTGCTTTTATTTGTTTGCTTTCTTGCTCGTGCAGAGCAAAGTACTTCCATAACCTGAAAAAACTGCCATTGGAAGAGCAGAAAATTCTTCCTGAAATCTAGGCAAACTACCACCTCTCCTTGGTAACTCCTGCCTCTATGTCAAGATGCACAGTCTGTACCACCTAACATCTGAACCCCTCACTGTACCACACTTGGAAAGACTGCGCTGGTTTATGAACTTTTGGCAACTCCTTTAAGTCTCCTTAAACCATTACACAGACACAGGAGAGAAAGACTTTTCCAAAGGTTAGACAAACCATCTGAGTTCCTTGTTTTTCCTCAAGGCTCATAAAAGGCCTCTTAAACTGGAACATTACCGAGCTATTTTATAAAATAACTTTGTGCCATGTTTGTTAATACAATATGGAGCTTTTAAGCTCTGCATTACCAGTTCTGGTCCCAGTTAGCATGAAATAAAAATACCCTCTTAGTACTACACATGGCAGTAGATAAGCCTTCATAAATATGCTCACAAGAGCAGTGATTTTTAGACATCACCCAGGTGTCTACAACAGAAGTGTCACACACTCTACAGAAAGTTTAAAGGCTATTGGAAGGCTATATTTAAAAAAAAAAAAAAAAAAAAAATCTTGTTTTTTAATTTAGGTCATTCACAAGAAGGAAATAAAAAGAAATCAATGTGTTGTTTAGTCCTGCCATCACTGCTTGGTATCAAGATTGTACTATGGCTCAAGCACTCAAGCAGTGAAAAAAACATCGCTTCAGGCTTGATGCCTGACTGAAAGGACCAGACAACCTTATTTTGCTGACACGTTGTATCTTACACATGGCTGTGTTTTAGACCTTTTTCAGACCAAGCAATGTGGGGAGACCATTCAGAGGGAAGCTCAGAAGGGATTTTTGAAATGGTTTGAGTGGAAGTGGGGTCTCTTCCAAGAGTTAAAATTTAGAACAAAACCAAGCAGCTAAGTATAAAAGATCATTAACATACATTTGTTAATTTATCTTTTTTAGTTTATTTTTCCATAATATTAAAGCTTTAATTAGAAATCAGTAATCAGCAAAGATTTTGTTTTTTAGATGTATTCTCTAGGACATACCACAGAAACTCGGAAAATTTGATCAGGAATAACTATCTTACCTTCAGCTGCAATTCCTTGTATCTTTTAGACATCCTAATTAGTAACTTGTCATCATTTATCATAGCAGGTTTTTCTTTGTAGTACTGTACCATGGCTTGAGCTGCTTCACTGTAAGCCATTTCCAGAAAGGCCTAGCACAAATGGGGAGAACTTTACAATCTATTACATTATTAAAAATACAAAGTATAAGAGATAAAAGGCAGCAAAATAATTTTCCTTTAGATTCCTTCTATGCAAAATGTCTTGATAGTACAAAACTGGGTAGCTTTCCAGCCCTGAAGCTGAAACAGTAACACTCAGTCCATTTCTCAGCCTTCTTTTAACTGCAAGAAATGGTTTCAAACCAGCTCTTAATGCCAATATGAGACTTTAGAAGCCAGTTAAGTTAAAAACTAAATGATTGGTATCTAATCTTTCTTGACTGTCAGTGTTCAAGGCCAGGCTGGATGGGGCTCTGAGCAACCTGGTCTAGTGCAAGGTGTCCCTGTCCACGGCAGGGGAGTTAAACTCAGATGGTCTTTAAGACCCTTTCAACCCAAACCATTCTATGATTCAGTGATTTTGAAACATTACAATCTCAAACACTGGCCACTGGTGCGGATTCTACATCCATCCATATTGTTTGCTGCAGGTATGTGAGAGAAGATATTCTACTCTTACCAGCTTACACCACTGGTACACTTAAGCTACTTAGGGTAGACTTCAGCTACAATGAAAAATAAGACAAGTCTGAAAGTAACCCTACTAAATGGCTAAGGGAAGGCAGACAAGTTATTTCCTTAAAAAATATTATTAAAAATACAGTTTTACAACACTTCTCCATTGAGATTTCTGTTTCGTTTTTTTTTTTAACAAGAACTATGAGGCAGTGGCCATGTTTGTGTCTGTTGTCTTCTCATTCTGTGAACACCAATTGCTTTTTTTTACTTTAGGAGTAGGCTTTATATATATATGTTTCTATTACAAAATAAGAGATTTTCCCCAAACAGTCTGTCTTCAAGCCAATAGATGTCAAAACTGGTGCCTTAAATGCACAGTACCTGATTAGTGGATTTCATGAGGATATAGTTGGTGACCTTTCCAAATGGGAGGCCCAGGTTAATGACATCATTCTCCGTGCAGCTTCCCTCAGGGAGGTTGCAGATGTGAACAACTCGACCCAGTGTAGATTTCCTCTGGGCAAACTGGGAAATAAAACAACTCAAACCAATGTTTTTGTCTTAGATATTCAATCCACTAGATTAGATATTACATTTCTGCAAAAAATGCTCTGCTCTGTGTACCTGTTATTAAGGACAAATATTCTTCTTTAAAAACTTGTATTTTAACATCCTGGTTTAGAAATACAAATGTTTAGAAATACATGTTTAACTGCACTGCAGGTTGCAATGGAGTCTCCATCCCTAGGTATTACAAAGTCTAGAGAGGATTTCTAGAAGAGATGCTCCACATCAAACAGGATTAACAATATTGCTGCAAAAACTAATTGCTCACTGCAGTCCCTGATGAATTTACGGGTGTTAGAAATCAGTTTAGTCACAGTTTAGGTGACTACAGAGGTGTTCAGGACAGCAGGGGCTTTCTTCTGCCATAGTGGAAAAGACTGGGCCAGGGGTAAAAGTGATCTCATTTAACTTGTGAGAGGACACACAGTTCTACCTTGAGTCACAAAACCTTCTACTTTCCCCTCTCACTGCAATAACTTGCAGTAGGAGGGACTTCTGCCCTGGTGGGCACAGCGACCACTGGACACACAGCAAGGACGTCTCCCAGATTGGGCTGGCACAGGCCCATAGCACCGGAGTGGTAATTGTTTTCTAAGAGTGGAAGTCTATTTTGGAGTGCTGGGGCAGTTCCCAAAGAACTGCCCATCTCCCTGACAAGGAAAGCAAGCTCTACACCCTCTGTGCAAAGAAGCATCAGGGTATACTTGGAGAGAAAGTTAATTTACCCCAGCTAATGACAAGCAACACATCAGTCACGCAGGATTGAACTTTTCCAGACTACTTCCATGTTTATGACCTCTGCTGTTAGGATTTTGCTGAAGAAGTAACTCTACCTTCAATTAAAATTGTGCCATTCAAAGGAAGATGCAAATCATGTAATCTTGTGGGATCAAGTTCACCAGAGCCATCACAAATGTTTGGCTTGTCAGCAAGTTCACAAGTTACAGAGCTAATGTTATCTTATTTACACCTTCATCCCATTGCCTTCCTTCCAGGCTTCACCACTTAAGCATTTGTGTGTTTTTGCTGCAGCAAGACCCTGCATTATACAGTGCTACTTAGCTTGCATCTCACAGAGCCTGCCCAGGTATGTAAGGTAAGTCAAATAAGTGCAAAAGTCCATAAGTAAGATATTTTCTCTAGCAGAAAAATAACAAAGACCTGATCCTGAGAAAAAGATGAAGCAATTCAACTCCACTTGAACAGAAATTATGTCTGTATGCATCTGGCATGGCAGCACATAGCACAGAACAGCTACAGCTAGCAGAGGAAAAGGAAACAGCAAATGCAGTCTGAGTATATGAACGCCCCAGGTTACTGGGCATCTTCTGTTTACTTTGTTAGATCTGGTAAAAGATCGTGTGTAAGAGTCTATGGGACTCGACTTACCTGTTCTCTCCATTGGCTCCAGAGCCCATGTTCCAACACACGCTCCTCAGTACATTAAATCAAACAACTGTAAGTTGTTACCACTTCCCCACAATTGGCACTGGCTTAAATTAAAATGCTATGCCATAAACCTGCTGTAATTCATGATTAAGAAGTGGTCACATACTCCTGCCAGAAGTCAACAGGCTGTACCAAGCAATGATCTTGTCAGCTGATTGCAGTTAAATTGGATCCATTCATTAAATAGGGCTGTAAATCACAGCCAGAAAAGGACTATACACCTTCCAAATCCACAATCAGGAAGTTAACGGAGCTGTCGTGTGCCAGGTGTTGAATGTATTTTTCAAAAAGATTCTAAAAGTTAACTTGCTTTGTAACTGATGTCTATGGGGGTTTACCAATGCAACTGCATGGCCATTAAAAAAAAAAAAGGTGCACAGCAGTGAAATGCACCTCACATAATTTGTAATATTATTTCACCAAATTATTACAGCTTTTTTTTGTTTGTTTGTTTCTTGTTTTTCAAGTTCTCTATCCCTTTGTTAAGCTTCACATGAATTTTTTTTAAAGATAAGAAATGGCCAATCTCATCTCCCCAGTGCTAATGTCTCTCCATGCCCGAGTCAAGACTGGTAGCACTTGCCTTTTAAAGACGGATAGAGTTATTTGCAGATGGACAGCACAGAGCAAGCTCTTCCAGAAATCTGAACACTTTGTTTATGATTACATGCAGGGTCAAGTATAATCTCCCATTGCTCAGTTAAATGGCAGCAGCTTAGCTGAAAGTGAATACTACCGTGCAAAGGTGTAATAAATTATAAGCCACCTGGGTTGCGGAGTGAATGACAGCTGGCAAACTCAGTCTTAACACCTCTAATATAGCTCCCTGTTCATCTGATGAGCTTCTGAAGAAAAAGAGGATTTACAGGAAAATCAAAGTTATTGTTTCTTTTATCTCTCATAATACTGCAGGTCATTCAGGAGGAGGATTTCTGCAGGCAGCTTAAATGATAAATAGTGACAGATTCTAAGGAGAAATGACACTGGTATTAGCAGTAATTTCATTTGTTGAGAAGTTGACAGACATGATGAAAAGGAACATTCCTCTGCACCCACTGCTACTCCACCTCTGACCTTGGTGGCAGCTGTCATGAGCAGCTCTGCTCTTTGCTCCCCTGCACACACAGTGTCTGTGACAGGCAGAAACTAAAACCCCTTCAAATAACCTCTTGCACAGTAAAACTGCACGGTAGAAAATTGGTTGGATTAAGGAAATCTGGGTGACCTTTCTGTAAGCAATGCCTGATGCAAACTGGAGTGGCACAGGGACACAGCTCAGCCTGGCTTTCCAGAGTGTTTGAGACCACATCAGGATATATACACAAAAGCTAACAAGGTGAAAACTTGAACCCCTGGATTACTGCTGTTATTCCATGAACGCCCTAACATGAGTCCTTGGTGTCTCCAGCTTTAGCTGCAGCTTTCTGATATGTGATGAGTTTAATTTTAACCTAACAACTTAGTATTTTCATTATGAATATGATTTGGTTTTATTTGCCTTTTTTTTTTTTTTTCCCCCTTTTAAAATCTTTTGGTTTTGTCAGTGTAAGAACCACTTCTAATGTTGGGGGTTTTTTTCTGGCATTTTTTGATTAGAGCTAGGAATTCAGGCAATATAACTGGGGACCTGTATTGAATGCAGGGTGGGGACTGGTACACCTAAACCACGGAAGGCTCTACACCAAAGCAAACTTGCTGATAGGCCAGCAGTGGCAGCAGATGATATAAATACTACACTAAAAGAAACCAAGGAAAAGTTAGTTCAGTATAATGAACTGATCTGGGACCTCCAGGTGAGTAACAATAAAGCTGCAGCCACTATCTTTGCAACCTGGGAGAAGGACCCCAGTGTGGGAGAGGCAGAGAGCAAGTGATACAAGTAAATAACCAGAGAGATAGAAGGCTGCTTGATGGGATAGATACTGAGAGTAACTAAAGACTAATCCAAATATTCATTCCAAGCTGAAGCTGACCTCCCTGAGTCATAAAGACTCAGAAAATGGGTGAGAAAAGGTCAGTGGGATACACACAAAACCATTTACCCACCTGCCCAAATCTCCCTGACAAGAAAACAACTTTTAGCACTGGAAAACAAACAGACCAAAACAAAACAAAAACTACAATCAAGCTCATATTTGGCCAAAATCAAAGGCATAAAAAAGCTGCAGGGAAGTTGAAATAACAGACTGAATATTCAGATAATTGTCTGAAAGGAAGCCCTCGGGGTTTAAATTCCAGTAAGCAGAAGTGACTTCTACAAGGATCTTGACACAGAGATCAGTTTGCTTAGGTACTCACTCTTACCCCTGATGGAGGAGAAGAAAACGTGGGACCTGGCTGGCCAAAGGATCTTGCTGGCGTAGCGATAAAAGATGCACCGACATTTGGTGGATAATCTAAACAATGGATTACACACATGAAAATCTTGACTAATATCAATTGCATTAATGTGCTCGATAAGCAGTACTCCATTTACATACTAAGTAATTTCATAGCCTGTATACCAAATTATACACTGTTTTGTTGTACTGTAAAAACCAGTCACTGTTTGAAAGAAAGATAAATTCATACTTAAAAAGGCACAGTATTGGCTTTTAGCCTTTCTGTGCACAACCTCTCAAAATTTTTCCTTGGAAACTTTTATCACTTTTCATTTAAAAAGCCCACTTCTCCCCAGAGACTAAATTCCCTTTCAATTAAAAGAATGTTTTTAACTATTGCACATACAACCATTTACCTTCAATACTAGATGGATTGAAAACTGCTGCATTATTTGGTGATAAATGCAATGTTCCATCTGCTGAGCTTAACATACACCGGATACCAGTGCTGGAAAAGAAAGAAAAAAAGTTAAGAGCATGCATAATGTGCCATAAATATTCAAGCCTAATTATTAGGCAGCAAATTCCCAATGTAAAAGCCACTGAAGTAAGTGATGCTCTGTTAACGATTCAGTTTGAAGAGTGACTCTAAAATAATACTTACTTATCTGAAAAAGCCATACATTTTTGGATGTGAAGACTTCCCTTAATGTGCTGATCCCAGTCCTATGTTGAAACAAAGAGATGATGAGCACAGGAAAAATCCCGAGACAAATATAAAAGAGATTATTCCTCCGTTCAGTTTACCTTATTCTAAAACCAATACTGAGATGCTGAAGATCAAACCATGTGGTGTTGGAGCCAAGCATCCAATGCATTATTATTCATCCAATGTATTTCCTGATTCATTATTAAAGGTTAAATTATAGGTTACGTTACAAAAGGAGAGCTTCTCTGTATTTACTTTTAAATTCGGTAAACTTCAATTAATTAAGTTACTTCACTCCAGCTGAAGAGCTCATCCTACAAGGTGCTAAGCTCCCTCAGCTCCTGCAATGTCCATAAAGAAGGTGCTCAGTACTCAGGGCAGACACAATGCTGCTTATTATTTCAATAGATTAGCAGCATTTGTCAAGGTACATTCAGCTATTTACACTTCTGTGATCCAACTGAGGCAGTGCATTAAACACCACCTAACAGACAAACTGAAAATCACTGTAATAACATTTCCCCTGCTCTTTTTAAATGTTTAATGAAAAGAAGAAATGCCCAGCATGCCCCACAGGGGCTACTTCAGCCCAGCCCTGTAACTGCAGTAACCACAGCAAACCCTTTTGCAAGCAGTTGCTAAAAGAGTAATCAGGAAACATGAAAGCAAATATATTCAAATATCCCAAAGCCCCAGGGTGTGTAAGTATCAGGTACCACTTCATTTGCTGTCCATTTGCCTTCCTACATACATGCTGTTGTAATTTTATTGTCAGGCTACCATAAGCATGAGAATACATGCCTTTGTGGTTAGGTGCTGGTCCTGTGATATGATGGAAAAGGTCACAGGGACTTGTAGAGGGCTCACCAGTAGAGCAGAACAACCCCAGCCAAAGCCCATGGATAGCTGTGGGGCTCAGAGGGCCACATAAGAGGCCTTCTCCAGACCTGACCTATATAATATGACTTAGCACACAGGCTGTCTGGGGATCTGGGAAGCTGCTTCTCGAGGGTGAGGCTGAATTTGGAGCTCCCTTGGCACTATAACAGAAGTGGGAACACAGTGTGCACCACATGTGCTGAGCAGCTTCTTTGCTTCCAGGCCAAAGTTGCTGTGGAACTTGAGCCCTAAATTTTCCTGGGACATACTAGGAGAAATTATTAAAATAACAGAGGAATTATTAAAATAATTTTATCAAAAAATTTGCTGATTTGTGTAAGCAAGCTGCTTCCACAAGGTTCTTAGGGAGAAGCCCTTGGGATCAGAAAGGGAGGAGCAGATGAAACTGCAGATGTGGGATTACAACAGTGGCTTGAGAATTGGGGGATCAGCTTCAAGCTCCTCCCCGCCTCGCTCTGGACCCATGAGGTGAGCTGTGACCTCAGCCCAGACCTCATGCCAACACTGTAATCTCATCATCTTTCACGGCAGGATGCGGAACAAAACCAGATCTCAAAACCCCAGTAACTGCCATGAAACAGATGCACAACACCCTAAGCCAAATTATGACTCTTTGTCTCTGCTTCTCTCTGGGCACCTTAGCTGTGATGGACACTGGTGGCGAGGGGTGGCAGGAGCTGATGGCCAGATCAGCCACCTCGTAGCCTGTTCAAGGGTCTGAGCTGTGCCCCAGGGACGCCTTAAAACCACCCACCTTCAGATCGAAGATCTTCTTGTCGCACAGGGCGCAGACGTGGGGGAAGTGGAGAGGGGTGACGCCGCGGAGGTCGCCCAGCTGGTGCGGCGGCAGGGAGCGAGTGGTCAGGTCGGGCACGCCGCTGCTCCGCTCCTCCTTCTGCCTCATGCGAGGGCTGCCGAAGCTCTGTGTGCTGTGGTTGAGGCGGCCAAAGGCGGGGGGGGCGGCCGCGCTGAACTTTGTGTCAGGTGTCGGCTCTTCGGGGTTGTACAGCTCGTTTCTTATTTCATACTGCTGCTGACTCGCTGACGGCCACAGGCTGTCGCTGGGCACGAGGTCAGGCTTGTTTTGGCTGGGGAAATTAGGGATATTTTCCCATTGGTTGCTTGTACCACTGCCATGCAAGACGGGACCGGGATCTCCTTTAGGATGGGAGCTGGTGTGTGGGTCGCTGGGGAAGGCCCGTGCTGCCCCATGCTGTGCCGCCGCCCCGTAGGACTCCTTGGGAAATGGTGCCGACGCCTCGTGCTGCAGCTGGCTGGGAGCCCCAAAGTGACCCTCATAGCGTGGCCCGGCTGCTGAGGCAGTGGTGTGGGTCCCACCAGCGAGGAAGCTGTGCTGGCTGGACTGGTCCCCCTCCGAGGCATACGCCTGAGGGGTGGCCGTGGCGGTGTTTTGCTTGTTGTACTCATAAAAGCCCCCCGCAGCAGTGGACGTGGAGGCACCCGCCTTGCTGAGGCCCACGACCACAGGTTGCTGGCCAGAGGTTGGAGCCATGACACCTCCAAAGGGGCTCATGACGATGGCATTGGGGGCCTGGGCCTGGACAGGCCCCAGGCCGCTCCCTGGCGTGGCTAAGGCCGGGCTCTGGGCAGGAAAGGCAATGCCGCCGGAGGGGAACCTCGTGCCGGCAATGCCGGGCCCCTGCAGTGGCCCTGCGGCGTGGCCCTGTGGGGCGTTCATCACGCTGGGGTGCCTCAGCTGGTTGAAGAGTGGCTGGGACATGGCCACTTTGGAGAGCACCTGGTTAAGGACGGTGGCAGCGGCCGGGTTGTTGGTGACGGCCGTCTGAGCCAACTTCAGCCTGTGGAGCGTGAGCTGTGCCTGGAGCTGGGCCAGCTGCAGGCTCGCCGGCGAGGGGAGCAGGGGGCTCGGGGCGCCGACAGAGAACGGGCTCTTTTCCAGGAGCTTGGCAGCGCTGCAAGGGATAAGGATCTGGGTTAGCCGAATTCACCCCCACATCTACCTAAACTCATCTCATCCTAAAGCCCAGCATGGGATACACAGCTGCTTCCAGAGATTTAGTTTACCTAAACTCAGGGAAAGCAACGGGGTGATTGAGAACACATCCTTAACAAAGCCATCTTCCCTTCCACATCTGCTGCTGCATCCCTTTCAATCAAAAAGCCACAAAGCTACTAGGGGAGAAAACTATGCCAAAGATCTCGCTTTAAAGCCCTCATTGCATCCCTCATCAACCTCTGGATCAGGCCTTCAGCTCATTTTAAGTACCCATAGGGCTTATGCTTTTAATGCAGACTAAGAACAGAGGCCACACAGGCCCTCCCACACCATCCTCCAATCAACAGTTTCTCCTGTTTTTGCACTTCATGCAACCTCCAGCCTCCCTGCTGAGACATCACTGCTCCTGACTGGTTTTGTGATATTACCATTATTCCCTTTTCCCACAGAACAGGGGGCTGTGAAGAAAGGGACATCAAATGGGACTATAAAGCCAGCCCCATAGGTACTTCACACCTAGCACATCTGGCTGCATAAAGCAAGAAGAAATATACCACAGGCATTTATTTTGTTTGCAGTTCTCATGTAATTAATCTCCACAGCAGCCTGTTCTGTAACAAAGTATATAGTTTCCCTGTTGAGCAGATGCAAATATAAAAAAAGAAAAAAAATGAATTATCTGCCAGAAGCTGAAGCAACTATGAACAGACTGTCCTGAAGAGTATTCCCTGTTCAGCTGGAATGTAATGCAAAATTTCTGCAGTGCCAGCTGGTGAAAATCAAGGTCTTTATACTTTCTAGAAATGAGAGGTGCACTCAGTGTTCTCCTTCAAGTCTCATACATGGGATGAATGAATGATGACTAAATTGCCTGCTTGAATTCCAGAGCTGAGAAAATAGGAGAAGAAATTTTCAGGTATATGGTGGTTCCGTGCTTCGGGAAGCGCCTTGGGAACACCTCACCATTTCACAGCACCACCACCAAATTTTCCTCCTCCCACCCTGTCAAACCTTGCAAACATAAACCAGAAAAAAATAAATCAATATGGGTAAAGTGAGTGGTGAGACATTGGCACACGTTGCCCTGAGAAGCTGTGGATGCCCCATCCCTGGAGGTGTTCAAGGTCAGGTTGGAGGGAGCTCTGAACCAGCTGGTCCAGTGAAAGGTGTCCCTGCCCATGGCAGGGAGGGTTGGAACTAGATGACCTTCAAGTCCCTTCCAACCCAAGCCATTCTATGATTTTTATGAAAGTCTAGCAAAGTTGCAAGCAAGCAAAATGGAAAATACTAGGCAGCACTAACTTCCAGGCAGCTGCACCCACCCTGCTTTTACCACTATCCCTGTACCCCTTCAGGTTGCCTCCTGCATCACCTGTGGCAAAGCGAGCCCGGTCTCCATGCAGCTACACCACCCCATGGCCACACTCCCTCCATATGTCATGTTGCCTACATGTGGATACTATCAGCCATTTCCATGCCCCTAGCAGAAAAATGTTATCTTTCACTTTCCACCACCAGGACCTCCACTCACAGACAGCACAGCTACTCAGTGCATTACAAATGGCTGTTCTTTCTGACAAAGGGAGCAGAGAGCGCTTACACAACAGGGATGTGGTCCAAAGCTCAATTAATTTATATTGTAAAAATGTATTGAGTTTCAATTGAGGCCTTTCAAAGTAGCAGGAGCTATGCATCATGCAACCCTCACTGTTAATAATTGGCCAATTTGCTAAACTGCATGGATGAAGTTGTAGTTAATGAAAAATGTCTTGTCAGCATGCTACATTTGAAAACCACAAATTAGAAAAACATCTGCTTAAATCCAAAGTTTGACTAAGAGAAAATGAATGGGTTTCATATTTAACATTTAACTTCCACTAGCAACTGCAAGGCACATCTGTCTCCCAAAATACAAAACGCCGTTTGGATAAGTGCATCATTATGTAATGACACAACTCCCTGCCAGGACAAGCTGACACCAGTGCTCGGCTTCAGAGCTGAGGTGCCTTTTATTTTCCCGTGTGGTTTCCGTCACATACCCTCTGACTTGCACTGACAACACAGTTTGCTGTAAATTTGATTATGGATGAGAGTCAGGGTGCAAGGACAGTCAAAACAATATGGAAGCTCTCAGAAACTCCAGCCCAAAAACCCTGTGAGATCCTGAAGACCCATAAAAGCTATCAAGGAGTCCATGTGGTGTGAGGGACTCAGCAAGCAGAGGGTGTCATATTGTGACACACATTGTCATTGCTGAGGGGGGCATGGTCTGACCCCATGCCTGGGCTTTATTGTGCCACCAGCATCTGGAGTGTCCTGACTTATGTTGTGCTGAGTGGGATTTGCCACAGTCCTGATGATTGTTCCATTTTGTAGCTGGTTATACCTTTTGTTCTTTAAGTAAGTTGCAAAACTCTTCTAAAAAACAAATAAGAACTGCGTGGAGGTCTTAAAATAAAAGGCCAGCAGCATATATTGTTTTCAGGCTCAGGAGCCACAGATGACTCCTGTTCCCAGCAATCCAATTCCACTGTGCTGCAAGCCTACGCAGCAGCGAGCATATCCCAACAGCTGCAGCCACTTCCCAACTCTGGCGGCTACCTGCTGGATGGAGGCACAGACTCCTTCTCTCCAGAGGAACATCTCACTTGACACTGCCAGAAGTCCTGAAGCTGCCTCAGCCTCCTATATTGACCAAATTTGGAGTGCTGTCTCTAAGAACCTCCCAGCACACAAGTAGTGCCCTGTCAGAGCACCCCCCGTCTGGGCATGCCTGGGCACTTGCTGCTCCCCAGCTCTTGCTCTTGGGATCTGCTGCTGGGCATGGGGAAGGCAAGGCCAGGAATGCTCTGCACAGCCACATCAGCCCCCTCAGACAAATGGTCTTTGGGCTCTGCTGCAGAGCAGGGGAGCACCCTGCTCCTGGCACCCATCAGCTTCATCCCTGGATTGCAAGCCCGCAGTGGGAAGGTCTGGGGCTGCAGAAAACCTCACCTGCAGGAAAATGAATGCCATAAGGAGAAGCCACATTCTCCAATCCACTCACAGAGGGACAGAATTAGTGAAGAGGGTGGCTCCCATGCACCAATAGGTTTGGGAATGGCCACAGCTTCAAAATCCATGTCTGTTATGAATTTCCAGATTTCAGGGCGTTTCAGGTTGCAGAGTTTAGCTTCCCACAGCAGAAACAGAATATTTTATCATCTAATCAAGGCAAAGAAGGAAGGGCTTGTTCATGGGTCAGTGGGAAAAGCAGATATGCAGATGGGAGGTTGGGAGAACTGTGTATAAAGCATCTTTTAGAGAGACACCCAGCTTTGAGGTTTTCTGTTCTGCTATGAAATACATGACGTAAGAGATGCACAAGGCCAGCATGCACAGGTTTGAAAGTTTCTTTCCCTCTTTCTGTTCTACAGTCATAATGCTTATGTATTCGATAACACAATTTTGTAAATTACCCTGTTACAGATTCACTAAACTGCTGGGAAGTGCAAACAAAAAGTGAAGACAGCACTAAAGCATTTTGTGGGGGCCGTTCACCACTCGTACACATACACACCTCCCACCCCAGCTTGTCCTCAGGTTACCAAAACGCAGCCCCCACCTGCTCGTGGGGGGTCTCTGCTGTAAGATGATTGAAAGCAGCTGAATGAAGCTCTCATTCTCCAGCCAGTGCTCAGGGAATTGGCCTGCGTCAGACAAAGTCAGCTCTATCCCATGCAAAACATTCCCGATTATAAGGTCAGCAATGTAAAAAGTAAACAGAAGTTGTCCTCTGCAATTATTTATTTAACATCCGCTGTACAGCTGGCCTGCACCAGCAGTCTCTTGCACAACCAGGAAAGCCAGAAATGATCTTTCTTTGCTAAAACAATTACAGGCAGGAGTGCTGCCGTACAGTCTCCACACAGAAATCCATAATCCAGGCAGGTTTTCACATAGCTCTGGGAGATGGGAGTTGAATTGGTACATTGACTATTACAATACTCACAATGAGACTGCAAACACTGGCAAGGTCATATTGCTATAAATCAATTCAGTCCACCTGCTATCCCTGTAATCCTTATTATGCTTTTAGCATCCAGAAACAGAGAACAACACAGTGTCAGAGGTAAGGTATCCAGATGTCTGGATTATTTGAGCCATCCTGTCTACAAGAGTGATGAAAAGGCTGACCACAAAACATGTCTATTAGAACCGACCAACAACCTCAAGCTTGATTTTCGAGTATTAAAACTAAGGGTTTTCAAGTGCTGCCCAGCACCCTTCAAAATTAAGAAATAAATAAAAAAATCTGAACTAATAAAGTGATGATCTGAGCTGGAACTATTTATTTAGGAATTTATACCCAAAAATATCTGAAATACTGCATAGAGTGTGAATTAGAACACTTAAAAAAACCAACAAAAAGTAATTTGTAGTAATGCAGAATTTGTTTTCTTGCATTTTCCCTGAATCTTGCATATCTTCTAAGATTTTTACATTCCCTCTATGTCATATTTGCTTTTACATATAATTACATCTACCTGTCAAAATTTTTGAAAGAAAATTTTTTAATATTTTTCGTTCCAAAAAGCACACTTTTTTTTTTTTCAAGCTGTGTCTATTACTCTGTAAATATTTCAGAATTAAAGTGGCCAACGACATTAAGACAGCCACGTATTCTAGATGTATCATCACACACTAGCACACTACTACATTTGAAACCATGTTTGCAGTAGCATGTTGGTTTTTCTAAAGCTGTTTTTGAATCAAGTTTTCTAACAGTTAGCAAACTATAAATTTGTAATCCAGGACTCTTGAACACATCCCACAGAACCATTTCCTAATTATCCAAGCACAAAATAAATTATATTCTGTTATGCAGAAATGTGAATATCCCTTCTCTGTAATGTATCATTAACGCAAAACACAGGGGGCTGCCTTATCTAAACTCACCCAAAATAATTGCCGCTGTACTAAAAAAGTAAATAAAAAAGCCTTAAAAATATACAGATCAACTGCTAGATAGACAAAGTTGGCAACACAGTTTTCAAACAGAAATGCATCAAGTGACAGTACTTCACTGAAATTACATGTTTCTATGTGAGGACAGAATTCAGTCTCTTGAGTACAAGGAAACTGCAAAGTCATATTTCAAACACTGGTAGAAATAAAGACAAAGTTCAGCAATCTCAACAACATATATTAATTATAATAGCAATTAGTCATTATACTAATAATTATTTATTGTTACTATAATTACATTTTATGTTATATTGTTTTGCTGATCCCATTAATAATACAGTGTTTATTTTCATTTTTGCTTGTTGAATAAACCCAGCACTTATGTCAACAAAGACTGAAACACTGGTTAAAAAATGGATTCAGGAACTTTTTCCTATACTTCTAGACTGTTTCTGGCTGATACTAAATGAGCGTTTACTTTCTCTTCAGCTCTACAGAAGCATTTTCTTTTGGTTTTAGTAAAATTGCTTTCTTGGTCAGAAAGCTTGAAAAGACTGCTGAAAGGAGAAAAACCCTCCACCTTTATAATTTAAGCTCTGAAATCATTTATTACCAAACTTTTTTGTGCTGAGTTATGGTTAGAAATTATTAAAAATAAGAGATCATATTTCCCAGCTAATGATGGGGAGCACTAAAAACCTTAAGCTTAAGCTACTTTAATACATGTTTAAGCTGCAAGTAAAACCCTTCTTATCCCAAATAACGATTTCTAAAGCCCTCCATTATAATACTGAGAGAGGAAAATAAAACATCAGCCAATGTATACATGTGCTTCGCCAAGTGAGTTTTGCATACATTTGGCAATGCTAAACTTTATCATCTGGACAATTACCCAGCCTAACAGTTAGCAGGAAGATGAAATGTAAAATGTTATCACAGAGCTGCTAACCTCGATGTTTACAAAGCTGATAGGAGTTAAGTGCTTGGCTCCTACCAAGAGTCCCTTCTACTCTTGAAACTTTCAATCCAAAATGTTCTCTGCCAAGCAATTTTCACCAAGAAAGGGATAAGATAAAAGGGCAAAACACATGGCTCTATCTTGGATAACAGTTCATTGTGAACACAGAAATAAAATAGGAAACGATCTTAGGAGGATGGTTAGACCAGTTCCTGAGGTGGGATCAAGATGAACTCAACTACTCTTGACATATTTATTTAATCTGCTCTTAGGAAGTTTTGGTGGAGATTTCACAACCTCCAGGGATAATTAATTGCTCAACTCCTCTAAATTTTAAAAAGCTCCTCAGCTCCTGTTAAAGCCTATGACAGCTCTCTGCTGACAGCATAAACCAGTCTGCCCATGCACACACAGAGGGCTTCTCTTACCTTCCTGTAGCTGCTATCCTGTCTTCTCTACAATCATCCCAGCTCCTTTCTCTGCACATTTTGTATTGTGTATTGTGTTTGTTTGTAATGCCCGGTCTGATTGCTTTGCTTCACAACAGCACAGCCCCTTCTGTGGTTCCCTGTTACGCTCAGCCACTTTCCTGAAGGGATATTTCCCGGAGAGGCTGGTTAGGAAGAATCTCAGGAGCTCAGCTGGTCTGACCTCCCACACAACAAAGACCAGCTCAGTCCTTGCTTCTTTTGACTGTCTAATGGATGGATTAATTGTATTACCATTTCATTTTGTCCTCATCAGTACTGCATCCAGGTTACGTCGGATCCAGTTTGTCAGGATTACTCTGAATTCCCATGCTGCCTCCAGAGCACTTGTAAATCCTCTCCTCTTGGCACCAGCTGCAGATTGAATGGATGCTTTGCTCATCCAAATTATCAATGAAAGCATCAAATATACTAAGGAGTGTTCCCAATAAGGGAACTGTGGTGTACTTTCCATTTGCTCTCCAAACACCAGTAATTCAAGGACATCTTACCCACCTTGCAGCTCTGCTTTGCATGCTGAAGAGACCACGCTCTTTCCTCCCTCACAGTCACTTCTGCTCAAAAAAAGCAACTGTTCTATATGCAGCTGCAAGAATGAAAGGGTGGATCAACTCTGGTGAGACTGATTTCTTATTAACAACTCTTGCTCTGTAGTTCTGGGAGAGTTGTTTTGGATTGTTGTTTAAAATCAATCCTGGCTCCTTTACAATAACATTTGCTTCTATTTCATTTAGCTGCTTTCAAATACTGAATCCAGTGCCATAAAGAACAGTTGGCACTTCCAACGCCAGAACAACAATACCAGGTACCACTGAAGTGTGCGCTGGCCATCACATTTCCTGTGTATGTTACCCAGTATACACTTTATACTCAAAATATGTCTTTTCTATTGCGTAGAACTCCAGATTGTATACTAGGCTTATTTGTGCCTTCCCCCATGCAACACATCTCTCCATAAATATTTAGTTACGTGAAGTCCAGCTCTTTTCAAGTAAGGGATATAGTCTAGCATATGTACCACCTAAACCTAAGGCTCTATGTAATTGGTTTCCAGAAGTGGGAAAAATTACTATATTGTTCCATGATATTTAAATGTTGTTCGGTTTTGATGATGTGCCATGGTACGTTAAAGATATCTCTGAGAATTAGTGTGCACATCAGAACACTGGTCTACATTTTAAATTTCAGTAGGCAGCCATACTAATTCCTTTAGTTATACTGCAACCATCTAGCTGCAACTGCTTCCCAAGGAGATGAAATTATTTATTTACTGAAGTTAAGAGAAATGTATTTTAAAAAATCTGTTTTAAATGTATGCTAAAATCTGTCAGAAACAGCTATAGCACCAGATCAGTGCCCTCAGTAACATGTTGCTAAGTTCTAAATTAGCAGAGAAATCATGTCACAGTTTTGTGGAGCTTTCAGGACGTGCTGTGACATTCTGGCAGTGCCACACTGCCCGCACCTGCCTCCCCAGCACCCTTCCAGCTCTTATCAGCCAGGCTTCAAATACCCTTTACCATGCAAAACCCCCAGGTTGGATTATCCCTGCCAACCAGCATCCCAGCAGGGCTTCAGTAAGGAAGGGTCCCCAATAACCTCATCACCCGAACAGCCACAGACCCTGTGCAGATGGTGGTGTCTGGGTGCTGCGCGTCCGTGCCCCAAGACCCTCCTGCTCCTGCCCCAGGCTGCGAACTGACAGCGACTTGTCAGGAGGCTGAGGAGCACAGAAAACCTTTTGTGGGTGAAAAGCATGAGAAAAGGTGGTGTGAACTGTAATGCAGGCCCACAGGGTGAGCAAAGAGGCAGGGACAAGGATTAGCGTTGGCAGAGCCAGGGCACCTCGGCTGGAACAGGGCAAGCGGCTCCACCAAACACACCCCTGTTTCGGGGTCGCCGCCTGCTGCTTGGCCGCACAGCCCAGTGCTCGCTCTGCTGCTCCAAGCCTCCCCTCAAAAATCAAAGAAATCTGGGCAGAAATTATCTTGAAAGCTTATGTTAACAAAAAAAGAGAACGCAGCCTTTAAAAAAGAAGAAAACAAGTCAAAAAGCCTTCAAAAGCTTTTTACATGAGCACATAGGCAAATGCCCAACAGAAAAATAATCCTTGACATATAGTATTTACTAGAAAAGATATTACAGTAATATCTCACCATACCTCCTGCTAATGTGTTTTCTGCATGGTATTGTTAACCACTACAAAAATAATAAGTTTGAACATATCAATGTCTCACAGTGCCTGGAGGCACAGCTGTTTTCATTTGTATGTTTAAAGTAGGAACTGTAATGTGGTAGGCGGATAATTCCTCATTTGAATAAGCCATTTCTATTTTACAGTAACATAAGACAATATAAAAGCCCTTTTACCAAGGTAATATCTTCAGTTTGTAGACAGGAAAATGACATATAACTGTGGAAGGGGTAAAGTACTAAGAAGGATTTTTATTTCTAAAGTATTTTCATTTGTGCTCAAAGAAAGGATTGTTATTTGTGGAAAAAAAAAAACCCACAAAAATATTAAACTCGCTTTTGATTTTTAACCTTTAGTCCCAATGATACGCTTGAAAAGATTAATGAAAAAGAGTATTAGTAAATTAAATCTCTAGGAGAACATTAGTGGCACAGGCTACAGAAATCGCACGCAAACCTGAGCTTTTCTGTTTGCACTTCAGGTCAGCTGAAAACTGACAGCTTGGGACTACAAGTCACCCAGGAGCATCACAAACATTTCATAATTAATCCAGGATCCCCATCTTCTCTAAAAGCTGTTTCCATGCTGTGTGTTACTAACCAACATACACAAGAGTGCACAAAGAGAAACGCTGAAATAGCTCCTATCTGAAGGGGCCAATATGAGTTACTTTCTCTTTATCACTAATATTGAAAAGTAGGCAACTTAAAACAATAAATCTAAAAAACCCAAGCAAACAAAAACAAACAAAAATCCTCCAAAACAAAACAAAACCCCAAACCAAAACTAAACAAAAAACCCCCCAAAATCCTCTCAAATCTTCAGCTACTTTTCAATCATATTTCTGATTAGAAAAACAGAACCTCTGAACTTCTGTGGATTTCCTAATATATATATTACATGACTATATACTTGGGCCTATTTTTTTGTTTTCCTTTTATGTATATTTTAAAACAACATAAATGTTATAAATTCCTATTGTGTAGGTATCCACACACATTACTGATACACATAAATTATACATGAGCCTTATGAAGCCCAGACCTAAATCAGCTGTTACTGAAGCGTGCTGCAAAGCCTTTCCTGATTTCATTGTAGCAAGAGCAATACTCCTGCATCCCGTTTTGGTTATATTTAATTTAAACATAAAACATCAAAGAAGTTTGCTCTCTTCAGAATACTCTGAGACTCTAATAAACTTTTCATGATCTCTTTGAAATCAGCCTTTAATACTAGGCCATGATATTCACACTGTTAAGCAGAAGTAATACGCTTCTATGTAGCCTAGAAGCTTTCATTATCTGTTTTGCAATGAATGTTGCTCACTTTTTTCTTTAATGTATACCAATTTCTATGCTAAAGAAATTTTAATGTGAATCTTAAAAGATATATAGGAGGTTTTCTTTATTTTTATTATGTTAAAGGGCAATAGTTGTATGAATCAGACCTGAGCGTGTTCCTTCTGGCAGAAAACAGCCTGTGCCAGAACTGCTGCAACTCTTTGGCTTTGAGAAGTTTAATTTATTGTCTTAAATAATAAACTGCCATTCAATCAACCTTGTGAAACAAAACATAAAACAGATCTGTGCTTAAATTTTGAACAGTGACCAAATAGTTTTCCACAAAGGAAACAAAATTGGGAAAGGCATTTTATATTAAATAATGTCAATTATTTTGTTCTCCCTTTCTGTCTGCCTTCACTATTAATTAGGACTAACTGACAGTTAATATGCTCTAAGCTCTGCATGGTAAAATTGATTATTATACTAAGATGGAAAATAAAAATCAGTTTTTGATGAAAAATATCAGGTTTCAGAGCACTGCATGTGGCAGCTGTGAGGAAGGAAAAAGTGTGAAGATATTAACCCATCCACAACACCCAGCTGGGCATTTGTCCAGTGCTGCTGACAGAACTGTCAATGGAGACAGTCAGCCACTACTTTTTGGTTAAGTACTGCATTATTTCCTCTTAATTTTTGCTTGATGGTTTTGTCCATTTTTACTATAATGAGCATGCTCTGTTCAGTAGCTGTTGTCCAACTGTCTAAGAAGCTTACACGACTGAGGAAAAATAGCTTTTGATTTATTCCACTGGCCTTCACAGTAGATGTAAGACCTTGTGTTATTGACGTATCACAAAACACTCTGGGACTCAGATTCCTTTTTTGTGTGAAACGATGTCTAAGAAAGTTATGATCACTATTGTTTAAAAAAAAAAATTTTTTTCTTTTAAATTATCATATTTATTGACCAGGCTTTACTTCTGAAAAAAAAAAAGCTGTCTTGAAGTATAAAGTATAAGTTATTAAAAAACCCAGAATAATAGGATGACAAAGCAAACAAAAAAATAGTAATGTTGCTCAGATTCTTCTTTTTTTTTTTTATTCCAAGGAATTCTATTCATAGTCTAATGAAGGCATTTCAAAATTTAAACATCTTTGAAATATTTTGGTGGTTTGACTTCTTTCACGTTTTGCGAATAATACTTTGCCCACTAGTTGTAAACAACATTAATATAGTTCTGCTTTGTGCCTACTCACACAGACTATGAAGCTTATTACAGGGCGGCTAACCATGGCAAATCAATAGGATACAATAGGGTGTGGAATGTCTTTTAAAGTCTAAAAGCCCTGTATTACAAAAAGCTAAGCACGATAAGAAGCTACTGCACAAACCAGATCATATCGTTAACTTGAAATCCCAGTTAGCTGTTGCCGCCAGAGCTGCACTTGCCTGTCTTCTCCCTTCGCTACGGAAAGAGCTGTACTTTAAAATTAAATTTTAAAGATCGCTAAGATACTCTGCTTGGCAGATCAGCGTCCCTCCTTGCTGGAGACGGGGGACACGGGCATTTCGGCGCGGTGGTGGGAGGACGCGGGTGACACGACATGATCTTACCTTCTAGCAACATGTAGGGCTGTCGGGAGCAGCGAGCGGGTGAGGAGCAAGCGCGGCCAGGAGCCGATGTCAGCATGGCACACATGCCTCCTGGTAACATCCCACTGGCATTCTACCTGCTCTCTGTGCCCTGGCTATTTACAAGCTTCCTTCCAGAAAGTCACAACTTTGGGAATGAAAAAAAACCCACCCCAAATGGAGGACTGGAAGGCGGATCACGTGGCCGCCAGGAGCCGGTCTTGTTGCATTACACGCAGCAAGTGTGGATGGCAAACAATATCAGTTGATGTTTATGCCATATGTTCTCGGCCTCTTCACGTATCGGCACCAAAATCCTGTTTCTGTACAGCGCAGTAGGGATCCTACTGGGAAGAGGGTCACAGTCTAATTAGGCAAGCTGCGGATGAAACACGGCTCACTAACGAAGACCAAGAGGGACTGCCTTTTACAAAGCAAGCCCTTGCTCTGGAAGACAAGAAGCATTACCCAGCTGAAGGTTTAACAGTTTCTTAAAACATGCACTCAAATACATTGCATCTTATCTCCTGAGCAATCTTTCCATGTTCAGGCTGGCTGCCTCCTAAGAAGAGTTGAGGTTTTGAGGAGAGACAGCGTTGATATTTGGGCTATTCCTTGAGTCGGCTGTCTGTCTGCTCAGAAACGTTCAGCGAAAAGGAAACTCCTCATCCAGTGCTAATCCACTGCCCTGAAAGCGCACGAGTGCTGACCTGTGCCACAGGTTCTGCTGGGACGCTAAAGCAAGGGCAAGAGGCAACACAGAGCCTGCACATCCATAACGCAGTCTTCAATGAGTTATCTCAGCAGGTCTTTTCTTGTTGCAATCCACCTTGTCCTTCTGAAAACCAAAGCTTTTCAGAACAAGTTTTGCACTTTCCTAAACCAAAATATGTTGTGCCTTACATCTGGGTGACAAAATTAATGATCCTTCCCATATTTCACACTATTCAGAAATTAACATAGACACAAAACCTGCTATTTTCCTGTTCCTGTTTCTAACATGCAAAAGTATATATGTGAACTAAAAAATACATTCTGTTATTAGGAAATAAATGAGCTGTTCTCTCATATCCAAAGATCAAAATAAGGCAAATATTCCTATTTTTGCCAAGGGTACATTAGCCTCTTTAGTCCATCAGATGATGCTCCTTACAGCAAGACCTTTTTAAACTTCCTTTTTCCAGCATCAGTCTGGAAACCTTTTGTAATATCAGTGGCATTCTGTATGCGACATGAGCCTTCTATGGAAGATGCCATTTCTGAAATTACCTTGCAGTAAGGCAAACTAAATCAGCCTGTGAATATGCACCTCTTACCTTTATGAAAAACTTAATTTATAATTCTGCAATACTTCACACTCACTCAAAGTGGAGCCTGAACGGGTCTCCATCCATGTTTTCTAATTTTCTTCTTGCCTTCTTCCTTCCTTCCCATGCTACATCAGAGAGTTCTCCCCATCCCTCCAAAGGAGAAAACTACTGTTCAAGTTTCTGGCTTTTCTCCAAACAAAAAACCCACAATGTTTGAGAGATGGCAAGGACCGTGACTGAAAGGGGAAAGGCGCTTAACAGGTGGTCCAAGGGGTTCCTTCCACATACAACTCCCATCAGGAAACAGCAGAAAATTCAGGGGAAGTAGAAGGAATTAGTAAAAGCTACAGGGCTTTTCTACAGCCTCTCACATCTCCCCCCGGCACAGACGCCCTCACGCTCTGCTCTGCATCTGCATTTCATTAAACGGGGCGAAGAAACACAAACCAACTTTCACTTGAATCTGAACTCTCCATTTCATGTCAACCTCAGGACAGTCATGTGAAACACATATGGCAAGTTCAGCCTGGGAACTGTGTTGGGACCTTTCTGGCCGGGAGCAGAGCTAATCCTCCCCGCTGCCCGCATATGGCTCGTGACCGAGCGCTGCAGGTTCCTCCCTGCCCACAGCTGCCGGCCCAATCGGCGGCGCGGGCAGTGCCGGCCAACTGCACTGTGTCAGCAGATGGAATTGCATTTTTTCCACCGAGTCGAAGCAGGCCAATGATGGACAGCAAGGCGAGTAACATGGGCGATTTGATTTCAGAAAACGCCACCTAACGCAGGGGCTGCGTGGTCGCTGATCTCTCTGGAGAGGGAAAAAATTCACTCTCTCAGTTCTATGGTGTTCCCTAACCTGCATTTTCATCTGTCATCAGATACTCGAGTTTCCCTTCACACCCAGGGAAAGATCTTGTCCCAAAACAACGGCGTTCCAGGCAATCTGGCAAGTCTCATCCCTGTGGCATACCCCTAACTCACCTATTTGCTGAGCTGGAGGGTAAAAAAACCCAAAAACCCCCCAGCAGCTAGTCCTTTCCCTGCTTCCTCACAAGGAAAGACCTGCCATTCAGATTACATGATTTAACATTCACTATTATGTGCTTTTTCAGCTCTTTTTGCAACCTTAAAAGTGATCAAAAATAAATATTACTTTTGAAAGCTAATGCACTTCAGAGAGAGACAGTGAAGTCTCTCAGCTGGTTAAATTTCAGCTGGGAGCATCTTCATTGTTCTCAGATAGTCTCAATACCCACCATGTCGGCACATGCAAGGTCTCCCAACTGCCTGATGCCCTCCACTAAGGTAATATAATGCTCCCAGGGGCTGGTGAGATGAGAAAGGCTCACTGGCAGTCTTTAAATATTAGTATGGATAAGGAAAAAAATCATTCAGACTACTTGGATTGGAAAAAAACCCCAAACCATAGATGAAGTAATGCAGCTGAGAATAGATTTTAGCTGAGTAGTTGAGAAATCGAGTCAGAGGCAACAACATATTTGATGAGGAGTGCTAAGTCCTGTAATGCAGCTTTTCAGGAAATTTTGCTCTCTAATACTCTACTTTGAGATTGTTTAAGCATGACTTTCTAACTGAGAGGTCAATCTTTTCATATAAATTGCCCAGTGTAATTTCTGGACTCTGCTATCTCTTCATGCATTTAAAAATCTCGTTTTATTACAGCAAGGACAAAAAAAAAAAAAAAATCAGATTCTGCCCCTATCTCCGGAGCTTCTGGATCACAGTATTACTATTACAAAAAACATCAGTACGTCATTTGGAAAACATCCTGAGAAGTCAGATGCATCAATGCAAGCCAAGCAGGAATGTGACGGATCAATTTGAATATTTAAACAGCAGAATTTAGAAGAAAAAAATGGACTGAAATCTCCAGATATGGGAACACCCCTTCTCAGAGAATATTATGAATAATGACACATCCTTATATTTGGATGGAATGTGAGCCTGAAGATCTCTTGGCATAAACCACCGTCTACAGGGTGAGGTTTTGAAGAAGCTTATCTCCATATTCCACAAAAATGAGCTTTAGAGTCATGTTTCTATAATACCCAAAAATGAGATGCTGGCAGACAGAACTGCGGTTGGATCTGCTATAAGAATTCCTTCTCATGTATTTTTTCTGCTCTTACTTGAAGTCAGTCACACCTCCTGAGCTCTCATCCTGCTCCATATAGCAATATTCAAACAAATGATCTTAAAAAAGGCAGCTGCAATTCTTCTTGCAGCAGCATTACAGCCTGATTTGGTCAGGACAGGAAACCAGCTTCCTTACTGGGACTGGAATCAGACAACTTCATCTACAATTTCTTTATGACAGACAGGAAAATTGAACATCTGTCTCACATGTCTATATCTCAACTAATAAACTGAAGACCAGAAATACTCCACAGATTTGTGATTCTGAAATTCTGGGGTGCCTGTACGTCGACATTTTTGGACAACCAGTAGCAAACCCATTCAAAGCTCATAAATACTTTTTTAACATGACACCAAGAAATAGTAACAAACTTTATCATAGTCTTCTAGGATTATGGGTGCAATTCCTGTTACATACTAAAACAGGCCCACATCAGTATTTCTAACTTTTTTTAATTGCTCAAGTGTCTGTAGAGAGTAAGTCTTCAGAGACTGGCAGCATCAAATCGAACTGCCCACATATGCTACTGAGATTACAGTGCAGTGCTGCCGCCAGGGTCAGGGTCACTCCTGCTCCCTGGTATCAGACCTGCCAGGGTGAGTTGTGAAACCTGGTTTGGGGAAAGTAAAGGACCCTCTGGGACACAAAGGATGATACATCTGTGTTATACCTAAGGACACAGTTGATTGTTTAGTGGCCTTTTCTAGACAAGAAAACCTCTACGGAGCTGAGATTTGCTCGTGTGTCCAGCATTCACACTTCTTTTGCAGCTGATTCAAGTACTGTGCTAATCAAATACTCTAACACAAATATTTTAGTTCCATAGAAAATATGATTTACCTGAGAAAATACTTAAAGTCTAAGCAGGAACAGCAAATCTCCAGTCACTTGTATGTATAACACAAGCTAAAGACCTTTCACTGCAGAGAAACGCGGGGCTTCTGCACTACTGCCAGCTGCTTCCCATCCAAGGGCAGAGGACAGTCACCTGCTTTAATGGTGTTTTTCATACTTTTCTGTTACTCCTAGTGGGTTTTGTATTGTAGTCCACAGTGAATGCAGTGGTTCATTATCACACAGGAAAATAATCTGGTGGACAGGACAGCAGCTGAAGACAGTGTAAGTGTTCAGCACAATCATAAAGGGATCTTGAGCAGTTTCCATAGGTCCGTTGGTTTTCAGTTGCATAACTGAATTACCTAAAATCCTCCAGCACGACAGATCAGTCTTGAAGTCTCACTCTTATCAGATTAATTAAGCATTCAGTCAGGTCTTCTGGCTGTGATCTGGCCCGTGGTCTCTGTGTCCATAACACTTTCAGAAGCTTTCACCCTCTGACTTGTCCACTGAAAGCAAGGTTTTTGTTCATCATTGCAGCTTGAAAGACAATAATACAATAAGTTCTGCTGCCTACTCCAGCATTAGCATAAGGATAACTTAAAGAGGGCTACCTAGATGTCATTGATGAAAACTCAGCAACAAAGCATTTCGCTGAGTTTTGTCCCATCTGCCTATACCTCTGGAAAAGGATATGGTCAGTGAGGCTTTCACTAATACAGAGTGGTGTTTACTGCAGGCCATCTTGTCCTGCTCAGTTATTTCATCTAATACAATGCACAGATGTTGTAAAAATCAGAAGTACTGCAGAGATGTCATTAATTTGCAGCACAGGACAAACTTGTTAATTTTCTCCTCTAGGAATGAGTGTGGTTCAATACATGGGTCTAGGACAGCCCAGCTCTTCAGCAGCTCCGCCTGGAGCATGCAGAGGTACGCAAAAAAGCTCTTTCCCTGTCTTGTATGTCGGTCTTGAGGGGTGTGATGGAGACAGCCAGTCCCAAGTGCCATCTGCCACGCTACATGTGAGCATCACACTCTGCTGCCCCTTCACATGCCTGGCTGGATTAGCTGATGTCAACAAGATAGTTACACCCTTCCCTACATGGGCACTTGAGGGGCGTCCAACTCCATGTGCTCCACGGGGGAGGGACTTTGGGATTGGGACAGACACAACACAGGCTTGAACCTCGCGAAGCAATGTCAATCAACTCCTGACTCCTGAAACAGGATCAGAGACCCTGGGAGCAGAGCCCTGGGGCGGAGTCAGACACACTGAGCAGATTTTGTCCTGAGTAAAAGTCCCCCGATAGCAAGGTGTAAGACAGCCCAGCATTTCAGTGCTTCCAGCCTTTTTTGGTTCCTCATCTTTAACTGCCTCCAGGGTCGGCACAGTTGGTGTGGTGAGTACAGTGGCCCTTGAGCACCTGAAACTGATGCTGAGGAGGAAAGACTCAAAGATCTGCCCAGTCTGGAGCATCTCCGGGTGTGGGGCTTTTCTCAGCAGCGCCACAAAGGCAGGAGACAGTAAGGAACAAACCCAGATTGTATCGGGTGCTTCCCCTGTCCCTTGCATGCTGTGTTTGCTCGGGAGAAGGCTGTTGATCTGTAGCCTGAGCAAGGATGTGCCAACGGCCCTTTTGCCCTCCTGATCTCCAAGGAGGTAAAGAAGACAAGCAACACCAGGTCTATAAACAGAATGTGGAAACAATAGAAGTGTTTCAAATTAATCTAAAGGCGGGGTCAAAGCTGACCCAGGGTGGTAAATCTGGGCACCGAGCAGAAAATGAAATTGTCAACAAGAACGCAAACAGGTTGGTGGTTAGAATGTATGTTCTTCCATTGATGCATACACCTTAAGGAAAGAAAGATACTAAAGTATTTTCAGATAAAGCAGCTGAATGTAAATGTGGAATGCTGCATGAAAATCAACAGGAATAAGCCTGAGATTTAAATATGAATACTAACATCTAAGATGAGCCATTTTAATAACATCTCCACTCTGCTTCTACCCAGAAAAACATGCTGATGCAGGCTGAGAAATCTGAGGAGCAGCTCATGTGATGCAGACTCCTGACATTCCCCCAGACATGACTAAGCCTAAACAAGTGGCATTATCTGGTGTATTTGAAAGCAAGATGTGAACAACACGATCGTGGGGCTTTTTTTGGTACCACTCAAAATGTTCCTGTTCAGATGGGGTTTGTGTAGTGAAGGATACTACGAACAAGTTAAAATTTGCCTGCAGCTTTCACAGTCTTGCCAGCCTTGAACTTAGGAGACAGTGCTGAGAGCTACCACCATGAACATAAAGAACACTAGTTCTGTGAAAATGCCTATAATCAAGCTGACACCATGACAAATATAACTGCAATTCCTATTACAGAAAACACAGCCTTAGCTAGAAATACAGCCTAAAGGAGGCATTCTTAGTCAGTTTTGCAAGTTTTACATCATTACAAATACACTCATATTTAAAGTCTGCTGCTTCCAAATGTAGAATTAAATAGTAAGTAATCACAAATGCTATTTGCCAATCATGAAGCTGAACACGTAAATGAGCTCGTTATTAGCTGAAAAGTGAACAAAAGGAAAATGAAAATAAATGTATGATATGAATCCCAGGTGCTGTTACCCTGATGTGTGTGCACACCTCAGGACCACCAAGCTCAAACAGCACTTAAGCCCCTGTGTGCAAGGACACCCTAAAGGCACACAGTGCATCACCCAGAGCTCCTGCTTAATTTATCCTACATTAATAGGTACTTATTAAAGAAAAAAAACTTGGTATTGCAAATGAAGAATTCTGCTTTTGAAGAAATTAAAGCAAAGAGATTACACTTAATTTTAAAAGATTTTCAAAACTTATATGCTATGGAGTTAAACGGAGCCTCTTCAAATACTAACCGATCCATGTTTTCCATCTAAAGAAACTTGTCATTTCTAATCTTTCCTACCTAGGTTTCTGCATTTAGCTCAGCAACTAACGGAGGTGCTTGCTGGCTGATACTGCCACCCAATGGCTTTTTAGTCATGAACAGCTTACAAAAAAAAAAAAAAAAAAAAAAAAAAAAAAATCAGATGTAATGTAGAACCAAATTAATTAAAAGATTGAGAAGAAATAGAAAACTCTGGCTCCATTCTTGCAATCAAGTCCATGAGAAATTTCTTTGCCCACAGGTGGAAGTGACCCCATGGTGGAGAAAGCAATACAAAGTTTCCTGCGAGGAAGAAGCTGGGGGTTTGTCATCACCAACCTGATGCACACCTTGAATTTGCCTTTGTATAACAGGGGGGATTCCCTTCCTGTTTCTTTCTCCCATCCCAAGCGGTTCCAAAAATGTCTCCCCATTTCAGGTTGTGAGAGCCTGACTGTGTTAGTTGGCACCATTTCCCTCGCAGCCAGGGAGGGTCATACGGCTGCACTACAGCCCTGACCTGGGCAACTCTGGGACAAACACCAGCCTTGTACTGCTCCTGACTCACATCCAGCCAGCAACACCCATCAGCAACATAACAGTGAGCTGTGGGGAAACCTGCAGGGAGCAGGGCTCCAACAAGAAAAACAAGGGATTATGTTCTTCTCTGAAAGGCCACAAAGGGCTACGTGCAGCAGAAATATGATTCGGCATTATTATACACACTACAAGGTCCCAAAGATTTTACTTTAATGTAATAATTTAATTTGCAGAGTAGTGTCTAGTAACCAGTTCTTTTTGTCATTTTCTTATTAACAAACAAGCCTGATCCTGCTTTATTTTCTATATATGACTATAATGACAAACATCCTCATGTGTTTGCTGTGTCAGAAACAGTAGTAAAACAATTCCCTTCCATATAGCAGTAAGTTGTTTCCCAGACGCAAATTATAAATAGTAACAAAACCCTTCCTTTTGGAAAAAATTGTTAAGTACTTATTCTGTACTTACAGCAGTTTAAGACACCCACAAAGAAAACACGAAGGTATCAGAGGGGCTACAACTGATCTTACTGCTGTCATCCTTCTCCCCAGACTGGTACTTGGTGAGTGAAGGTGGAATAACCACTAGATGGGGATGTCCGGCTTCAGAACGTAACAGACCCAAGAGTAACAAACTGTAAC
Source organism: Platyrinchus mystaceus (assembly GCA_035041135.1). Classification (NCBI taxonomy): domain Eukaryota; kingdom Metazoa; phylum Chordata; class Aves; order Passeriformes; family Tyrannidae; genus Platyrinchus; species Platyrinchus mystaceus. The sequence continues at coordinate 26,079,699 of JAWWLV010000180.1, read as the reverse complement.
AAACTGCGATAAAGTTTTTTCACAGTATTAAGAAAAAGAAATAAAGAGGAAAGAAAAAAGGAGAAAAAGAGGAAGAAAGAGCCCATGCACTTGCCTTCTCCATGTCTTTCTCTGGACTGAGTGAAAGACCAATGAATTGATTCATATTGCGCAAGGGATAAACAGTACAAGAGCAAAGGGGTAGAAAATGGTATCAGATCAACGTGTGTATTCCCAAACTGACCTGAAAATAGTTTCAACAAATATCAGTCAAGAACAAACTGCTAATTCATCTCCCCTGACCTCCTGGCATGTTTTCACACTTCAGACCATCTCTCTTCTCCAACAAGGGACTTTTTGCAGTTTCACCTGCTCTTTGTCCTCCTCTTATCTACTTGTCCTCTTTCCCACCCTGCTAACCTTATGAGTCCTCTCCTCTTCCCTCCTGCAGCTGGTGGCCAAATTCTGCTGATCCTCTATCCACGACTTTTTCTTTTCGGATTACAGCTAGAACTTCAACATCCATCTCCTGTCTAAATGGAACCTTTCCCTTCATAAGGTGTGCATGGCCCTCACCCCTTCAGCCCATGACAGAACTCCTGCACCTACATTCTTCCTCTTCAAATGGCTCTGCAGGTCCTGGAGCATGAAGGCTTTGTTATTAGTCCTCACCCTCTTCACAACACTGGCAATGCTCTTTTCCTTCCCACCTAATCAGCTTTGTGGACCACTGGCTCACTTGTCCCTCTTCCTCCTCGAGAGTGCATTGCCTTTTGCATTAAAATCCAAGGCCCCTTTTCCTTCCATCTTCAAACCCTCTCTTCTAATATTACCATTCTCCCCAGTACCTATAAGCAAGTGGCCAAATAATCACAGAGAAGCAGAGAAGTGGGCAGTGGGGAACTACTCACAGATACCTAAAAAATTTCATACATCACTTTAAAATTCTAGTATATGCCAAGAGAAGGAGGCACACTGAAATCAGACTCTTTTACATTTGGTCTTGGCTTGTAATTGCGAGAGAATTTGATTACACCTTCCTGTAAATGCAGACAATTATATGTAGGAATGATACATATCTGAATGTAAGTACTTTCTTTTAAGGAGTATGTGAGAGGTTCACAACAGCTTTGACATTAAGAACAAACCCACAGAACACACCTGGGGAACCCTTTTAGGAATACAGACTGATTTGGGGATATTTCAAACAAACTGAGTCTTCCTTTTTCCACAGGTGAAAACCATTTACTCACATGAAAACTTTCTAACCAAAACTTGTTAACACTGAAAAAGACATGAAGGCTTTTAAACTTTTCATTGATTGCTTTTCCTTGTCCAAAGGAGAAAGAACACAAACAAAACACCACTGTTTATTGCTTTGAAAGTAGATGGGCATCTCCTTTTTAAACACCATTGTGTAAGAGCGAAAAATGGTAAAAAAACTAAGGAAAATCGGTAGTAAAAAAGTTTCCTTCAACTTAATGTGAAAAATCTTGAATTTATTTCTAAAACTGCATTTCAGAGATGACACATATTTGATCAGGTTTTCAAACTCTGAGAAAACAAGCAAAAGAAACAGTTAATATCCAATATGTTTTGTCATAACTTTCAACTTACTGAAAAGTAAAGGTAAATACAAAAAGCACTGCAGGCTGTATTCTTGATCTACCATTCATTTCAGCCAAAGATAAAATATTTACTAATTTCAGCACTACAGACTCAGCCCCCTCTGGGCATTTTATGTAACATATTTGAGATCTGAGAAGATGCTGTTAATGGTCACATGGGAGCCTCAGTGCATGTACAATACAGTTCTATATCACCACAGTGACAGAATAAATTTTTTCCATGTAATTCTAAAACTTTCATACCTTCTCACTGGTAAAGGTTCAGTCAGGCTCATTACAGACTCTGACACGCTCCACATCTGACTGGAAAGGGGCATTTTGCCATTTTGCAAGGCACAGCGTTCCCCGTGTTCTGGTCCTGCTCAGTGCTCTGTGCAGCCAATTAGGCTGTGGAATTCCCTCCCATCAGGCATGAAGAAAGTAATTCATTGCATTATGCTCGAGCATACCAGTGTCTGGGTGGGCACTCCCATTTACTAAAAGAATAACTATATGTGCACATCAGAAAAGACTTTAACTACAGCTCCATGAAAGATCCTGTGCAAAGATCTCTTGAGGAGCTGCGGACAATACTCCCAAAAGGAAACTTGAGACCATCCTCGGAATTACAACATCATCCACTACAGCAAGGAAGCATAAAACAGCTCATTAGCAGCCCTATCGAGTGACAGACCTAAAGCCAGCTCCAAAGTTGTCCACACCTGTCTGCCTATAGTGACTGCCAAAAAGCCAAATTCCTCTGGGGAAAGAATCCCTGTCCCTCTTCTACATCTGGATATTGTGACCCCAATAAGCTCCAGGCAATCACAGGTTTTAGAGCAGCAGGGTGCACAGTGAGGGTGAAAAGATAAGCAGATGCTGTAAGATCCCTCCCCCGAAGGAATGAATTCCACACTACTGTGTTTCAAACATGAAAACTCAAAATGCCATTAAAAATACCAATTTTAAGTACCACTATTTTAAGTAGCAGAACATTAGGTAGTCCAGCAAAAAATATATATTGGCATTTCTAACATATCTGGTTCACTTATAAGTGAAAATGCACAAGCCTTACTACAATCTTTGGAACTCATTTACAATAGGCACCCTGAGATGTTCTTTTGATGGAATAAGAGCAAACTGTACTAATAATACAATAGTTATTGTACAGTTTCACACTGAACTCCAATACCATAGGAAAAAGCCTTAATTATGATAAAGCTGAGCAGAACTCTTAAAAGCAAGCCAGAAAAATCTATCTTTCTACTTCATCCTTTACAACAATCTGAATACTTCATTGTGTCCCAGGATCTGTTTTCTACAGGCAGTGGGATTTTTTTTTTTTTTAACATGCTTTATTTATGCTTTATAATGCTTTATATACAGGCCTCAGGAAAAATCTATCAAGAAATTTGACAATGAGTTCACAGAAATTAAACTAACAACTGATGTGCACAAATATCCATCGGATATTCAGTGACTGGACTACAAAGATGACACCCACATCATATGACATTCTATAGAAAGATGAAAACAGTTAGAAACCAGACATATCTATCCTTGTGGAAATCTTCTCCAATTGTTGCAAACTATTAGAAAAACTATGATATATAAATGATTACACAACATGGTAAAAAGGGTGAGAGGAGAGAGATGCAATTTTTTTCAGACAATTTAGTAAGAAATTTCATCTCTCTGTAATGGTGTCTTGAAAGTGAGAAAAAGGACTACTTGTTAATGCCAGAATTGTTTGTTTTCCTTCCTGATATAATTAGCATTATTACTATCAGAATTTACTGCAGCTTTACAGTAAAAGACATAAAACTAGATGCAATAGAGCTGTGGTGCTAAATGGCTGTAATAAGACCAGGACCACAGATCCTGCACAGAGAATAATATTATAAAGTAGAAAATTAGAACTCCTCACACTGCCAGAACACTACAAGGTACTGCACTGAGTCACTTGCAAGCCTATGTGTAAGAATTTTTCAGAAGAAACTATAATCTTGCAAGAAGCAAAAGGTAGAAGAAACCTTCCCAGTATATATTCATTTCCCTAAATGATTCTTGTGCTTCCACTGCAAGAATATAGACCTACAAGGGTTTTTTTCCACAATATTGAATTTGGTTTTAAGTTTTGATCCCAAATAACATTGAGCCTAAACAGGTGAAGACATGTGAAAAGAAAGCCTCCGATTTCTGTGCTTGGGAGAGAAAAGGATTTAACAACAGCCTGAGTTCCCTGATCATTTCACTACAGCTTACCCATTGTCTAGAATTGCCTTAAATTCTAATTCTAGGCTTAATTAATTATTAAAATAAATGCATGGTTTTGATGTAAAGAAAAGATGCGATAATAGTCGAGGACCATTTAATCTCTCTCAGATTACAAAGACTTGTTTAGCAAAAGTCTGAAGCACAGTAAGATCCCAAAAGGAAAACCTCAATGGCAGCATCCACATCTGAACATCCACTTGCTTCTCTCCACTGGACAAGCTGCTACGGATTCAGCAGCCAGCACAGGTACCCTGACCAGCCACTGCATCTTCCAAATTTTGGAACAAGCCTGCAGGAATAGGAGGCAGGGCAAAGCCTGAAGCAGGTTTAGGGAGGCAGACAGGAATTCAGTAATCCAAAGGGCTGCATTCCTGGTCCTTGTGACCTGGTCCTGGTCCTACTGCCCCAGCTGCAGGATGCAAGTGCTCAGAAGCCCACTCAGTTATGTACCAAGCAGAGATTTACACTGCAGTAAAATGTCACATATCATGGGAAAACATGTGAAAGAAGTTCCGAAGAGTCCTCGTTACAGGTGGGAGGGCAGTAACAAGAATCTCCTTACTAAGTTTCCCTTCCCTGCCACGGTACTGAGACGCTTTTTTAATATTTCTCACTCAGTGTTTTGCCTTTTACCTTAACAAAACAGGCAGAAATTTCAAGAAATCCCTACCTCTGGACAGCAATTCTTTTAGTACAAATCTGCTAAGAGGTACCACCTGCAGTAGGGTTTTATAAATTAATTACCTACCTACCTTATGAAGATAATAAAAATCAGATCCATTACAAACAGCTGTGTGTTGTTCTAGCACTTGAAGGACATTTTTAAAGAAATCATTGGCATCTGCAGCTGAAGGCCCTGTGGGACAGCCCAGGGTTGTACCCGGCCACTTGGTCACACAAGGTCCAAAAGCTGATGCACTGGCTTCTGCTCCGGACCATTGCCCTGCCATTGCTCAAGTAGAACTTCAAATCCCACCATCTGCTCGGGATATCTCAAATCCTAACCCTCACCTCCCCTTCAAAACAACATTACACTAACCCAATTCATCACATTTTTTTAAAAATGTGTTATATATAACCAGTGTTCAGCTGCACAGTAGATGGCAGTAAATCTTCACTTGCCATGTTAGAAACCCTCTGGCCTCCCTTCAGAATTTAAACAATCTGTGAATACATTTATGACATTTTTCAACATGCTGTAGAAGTAAACTCCTGCTCAACTACACATCTTCAGCTTTCTCACCAACCTTTTCCCTAGGTGTGCACACACGATTCTATTATTTCACACGTGGTTCATTCTCAGAGTTCTTTTATTCTGGAAAAGCAGTGGGATGTACATGCTCTTTAGCACCCTCAGATGAAGACTGGCTTATTTCAGTGTAATGTAATCCAAAAACGTGAAACATAAAACAGAACATTCTTAATCACAGCTGTAAATATGTTGACACACACAGGGTGAGGAAGGGAAAAAACACACTCAGTGTTGCTGACAGTATGTCAAACAGCATTACCAGAAAGACAAGCAAGCTGCAGCATGTGATTTGGATGACACTTCAGGATACAGAAATATATCTTGATTTAGATTTTCTGTCACAGAAAAGCATCCTCTTCCTGCCAAGCCTTTGCAAAGCCCTGAATCTCTCTTAAATTCTCAGATGATGAGCATTTAACCTCTTCTACCAAAGATGCCATTTCAAGCCGTAAAACACTCCAAGTGTCAGTTTACAAAAGGTACATTTGCTAATAATTTTACATGTACAGATGTTAGCTCCCAGTAATTTATAGGGCACATGAACAGAACACCAATTGGTAGAAGTGTTCCCAATTCCCTGCCTCGGTTCATGGAACTTCATCAAAATGAACAAAAGTTTTCTAGATCAGCTTTTTGATTACGTTTACCATTGGTTAATTGGCCATAATTCCAGTGAAACTGTAAAATTCACACCAGTGAGGAAAGCAGCCCTTTAAGTGCCTTCTCTTCCCATACTATCCAGTGTACAAATAAAACTCATCTCAAAAAATACTATTGTGCCTTGTTGTGTTTCAGAGACTTTCATAAAAAGCAGTGAGAAAACACAAAACAATATTTCTTTACATTGGATGATACTAATTAAACCACATTAATATTGTACTAACCTGTAACAGCGCACAGAAATCTGTTTTACATCACATCTTTCTGACAGACGGCATTCAAAATAATTTTGGTGCCAGCTCTCACATTCCCAAAAGTGTTTTAAAAAAACCACCTCGCAACCATCTGTAGAGGTCTCATAACTTGCATCCAGCACTTGAACGCTGACTCTCAGGGAATTTTGGGCCAGCATTCAAGATCAGTACCCCGGCATTTGCACAGGGCAGTGGGGAAGTGTGAAATCTTTGGGACTCAAAACACCACCAGAAACATTTTCTGACCACATTTAGTCAATCAAACCACTCCTGCAGTTCTGTTTCTCATGAGCAGCAGCTGAATTGCTTACAAAAGCAATTTGCTTGCTGCACTAAAGCAATTGCCTCTGCATTGCTCCAGGGTGCTGGGGCAGCAGGGACAGAGATTTACGCCAGGACTCACAAACAATACCGCCCTTGTGCCCTCTCTGTTCCAGCGCAGGACTTGCTTGCAGGGAGTGGAAAATGCTTATAAACAATAGAACTTTTCTTCAGTGGAATAACGTTGTAGATTCATTTCTACTGTAATTTTGAAGTACTCTGTACACATATTTGACCTTTTCTACTTTTTAAAAGACTCATCAGGGAGGCCCAGCAGTCATTTACTGAAGAAACAGAAGGCAAAAAGAAAGCTACCTATGAATACTAGCTGCCATGCAGATGAGCTGGATGCAATGCAGTATCTGCTCAAGATGGATTAGCTTGAACCCAGGAAAAAAGTTAAGAGGTAATTATTGAGTGCTGGGGAAAACCTGTAAATTTGGACAACCCACCTGATATCAGCCAGAACAACATATGCTGAGATTCTCATAACAAGAAGTCTTCGGAGCAGTGAAAAGGAATGAGCCCACTTAAATATGGTATCAGTAGTATGTGTGGAGGTAAACTCTAAAATTCAATATATGTAGTTTTAAATAGTGGAAGTTATTTTAGAGGTCTTTCTTTTTTTTTCTTAATACTTTTGATGTACACAAAAATGTGTAACTGAAATTAGGACAAATACCTCTTAGAAATTGTAGAAATGAAATAGAAATGAAAAGTCTCTGTGATGAAATACACATATATATGTGGATGCCTTTGTGTGAATATAAACAACTATACATATCATACACACATTAAGAGACACATACATCAAATTCATGAAGACAACTAGATTCTCCAAATTATTTTTATGACTTGGTGTAGCTGCAAACCACATCTCATGGGCAACCTTGGGCCTCCTAGATAGTTTTACCCACTGCTATTTACCCAGGGACAATGATTTGTAGAACTGTCATGTTCTCTGAGAGTCAGGGATTTTGCACCTTCACCATCAAACACCATCAACTTAGGCTCTAAGCCATTCACCACCACTGTGGTAGATCCCTGTGCCTTCTTTTCTTCCTTTAGATGTTCATAGCATTGTTAAAAGAAGAAAGAGGAAGAATTTGCTTGAAGTCTAACAATTCAGTCCTTATTAAGAAGTGCAGTATGAAAAAAGCTCAATGTTTTCAAGAAGCCTAACAAGAATACGGAGGCTGTACCTGTGAGGGGTCTCAGAGCCCTGAATTAAAATTCATGTCACTGGTCTACCAGTAGCAAATACGTCACCTCTTGGCCCCAGGGCTCTACACCACCAGACCAATTTCAGCCCAAGACTCCCATTCAGCTCAATGTAACTTGCTTTAGAGGTGAAGCACAGAGGAACCTTGCCAATTGTAATCTGATGTTTCACAGTTTATGAACAACTATCTCCCTTCTCAAACACTGAACTGAACACCCTAACAGGGCCACAAACTTAAGATTTCCTTGTCAAAGTTTTATAAACCTCTCTCAAAAGATACTCCAGTATCTTTGAAGCAGATTACCACCTGCAGTTAGAGCTGAAAACTTGCCAAAGAAAAAGCTGCAATACTTCAATAAAAAAAAGTAATAACAGTCACATAATTATTTTCTTACCCATTAATTCCTCCAGGCCACTGAAGCATGCATTTAATGTTCAGTGGCTATTGATGGGTTTAAGGCAGAAGAATAAATCAAATAACCACTTCTGTTGCTTCCAATATAAGCAATACTGAAACTCTTTGGTGGATTTAGGCCCCGGACACTACAAGTCAATGAAGCTCTGTAGTATGGTATTATATTTACATATTTACTCAAGGGCAGCATTTACTGCACCCTCACTGTGGGATAAAATGTTCAGGAAAAGAAAGCAAAAATCCTTGCTGTGACATGGACGCACTCACTTTGGAGGAGCTAATCTTTCAGTATGAGCAAAATGACCTAGATAAACATCTCTTCACACTCCATTAAGTTATGAGCCTCCTCTACATCAAAGGCAACATGCAACAGCTGAGTCATATACAGTATTTGTGTGACATCCACTTGTCCAGTACAAATGCCCCTAGAGAACCTAAACATCTTCAGCCCGAGAGAAAACTAAAGACAAGCCTCTGATACTGAAACAGCGAACACACAAGATCCAGACACTCACAGACTTATGACCTTTATTACACCCCATCACAGGCTGCTCACTAGCGTGTGGACAGCCCTATTTATGGTAACATCGAACCACTGCAAGTTATCCCCTGTCTGAGAGCTTGGAGACTGGCATACCTGAACCATCAAATATCTCAGCATTCCTCACACGGGGCTTGTTTTGCTCCAGCAAGAAACAAATCGGGGTCATCCCCAGCCTGTCTCGGTTTTAGTTCTGACATGGCTATGGCCAACACAGCAGGATATGATGACATGGCATTAGGAGACAGTACTCACTGCTGACTACTGGTGATTAAGCTGTTTCCATGACTCTAAAAGGAACACAAACAGGAATTCAGAAAAAATCTTTGCTCATGAGCCAGAGACCCAAGTCAATGCAAGACAAAGCAGTTGGGGATGATCAGAGACTTATACCACTTTTTACCACTTCTCCCCTTTTAATCTTTTCACTGCCTCCCCCCTGGATAAATGCAATTTGAGTTCCCTGTCTCTACCTGGAAACTGCTTCTTCAAGCTTTTTTTCCTTTTGCATGCTTTGGTTCAATCCTGACACTGCCTCATCTGCCTTTTCCACTCCTCTCATAATGCTGCATAAAACCAGTTGTGTAAAGCTCAAGCCTGGACACACCACAGGGTCAGCCTGCATTGCCCCGTGTGCCACAGCCTGGGATGCTTCACCTCGTTAACCCAGTGACATGCACTTGTTTGGGAGCAAGACTTCCTGCAAAACACCACTGTCTTGATCTAGGTTAGTCACAAGAGGGGGAATTGATTGTGTTTGTCTCCTTTTAATGTGCTGCAGTGGCTAATTACCCTTACTATTGAAATGGAATTCTATTGCAACTTAAATACACATTTCTGAACTTACTACTTGGGATTTGGCTTCAAAATATGTTGTGTTAACAAGGACTCAGCTTGCTGCACAAACTGAGGTTACAGTATTATTCAAAACTGTGGTAATCTTTATGCCTCCACAGTGGACATCATCTAAATTTACTCCAAATTGTTGATGAAAATGCTGAATAAGACTGTTTCCAAGTCTCTACGATATTACACTGAAAAGATCCTCTTCTGAAGGAAATTCACTGCTGCCAGTGGTTCTTGGACATAGTTCTAAGTTTTGTTTTTTTTAATACAGGCAGAAGTTGCTGCACAGATAATGTGCTTCTTCCCTAAAAATAAAAAGACCGGAAGGTATGAAGCAAAATACATTGCAAACATGAAATCTCATTACCTGTTTATGTACCTTTATGAGACAAAACTAAAAATCTTGGGGGAAAAAATTTCCGCTAACTCCTTTTAAGAGAAGATTACACAGACTGAAATATTTACAGTTCTACCCTCTAAACTTTTATTTCAGTTGTCTTCATCAATTGTATTCACCTTAAAAATTCCTATAATATTTTCCCCTTACTTGTATTAGACTAACCATACTACAGCTACACAGACCACCTCAACCATCATTTTTCAATAGTTAGCCCTTCTTCCTCAGTTTGAATTTATCCCCTCATTCCATGATTTTTTAATTAAATTTTCAGGGCAAAAATCTCTAGGAACTTTGTGATCCAACTTCTCAGATCTTTGGTGCAGCTAACCAGATGGGCTGATTTTCAGTGCAGTTCTACTAGGAAAAACATTACCATATCCTTACTAAATATTGACTTAAGTGTGTACTGTATCCTCCCCATTCGATACAACAAGGTTATCCTGCTCTTTTCCAAAAGGAAAATGAAGTATTTGTTGAAAAGTGAGGTATTTACTGAGCAGTTCTGTTTTTTTTTTAATTATTTTTGAATAAATTGTAGCTTATTTACATCTGGTACTGGGTCTCATTCCTTTCTAATGTCGTTCTCCTGAAACATCTAATTCTTCCATCAACCATGTTTTTTTTTTAACTTCCCAGTCAGAACGCCTCTGTTGGTTTTTCAGTTTTTGAGTGGGAAGAGTGCAGTAGATATTTTGCAAGTGTTTCTTAACAAAACTCCAATTTAATTTATTCACTTCTATTTTTTCTTCCTGATCAACTTTGCTCAAAAGATTTTCCTCAGAGTGATGAATTCAGCATTTCAGAAACACCAAATCAGTGTGTTACCCATGCAAACCAGCCTCTTCATTGGGAAGTAGGTCATGCTCACTGGTCCCTAGGCAACCACCAAATCTCACTCCCTTGATCAATTCATCTGCATCCCTGTTCATGACGTCTGAAATGGGTTCAGCTGGTACTGTGTGCTGTAGTTTTTGCATTAAAAGATTATTATCAGTTTTTAGCAAAGCTAAGTGTGCTACTATTGGCTGCATCAGATCTCTGGCATATTGAATGGCCCATTTTTAAATATTCCATATCAGTTTTCCTTCTCCTCCCACACACTGCCATACAATTGACTAGTTCCCATCAGTCTCTGGTTTTATTTAATGGGTTCTTTTCCAGAACTTGATTATCAAACTAATCCTTATACAGTCAAAACACAGTGGATATGAGTTACTCATCAATTCTTTAATACTGTTAACATGCAGCATCATTTCTTTTTTTTTTTTTTTTCCTAGGAGTCTGGATGACCACGTGAGCAGAGAGGGAAGTGAATGGGCAAGGCAAGGCAAGGCCCAGAAAGTACGATGACAGAGCCTTGGCTTAGGCAGATGTAAACCTGCTTCCACCGGGGCTGGGTGAGCTCCCTTGCAGGAGCTGCATCTAGTGCTCAAAGCCACTGCTCAGTCACATAACATGACCTGGCACTGGTTTGACCACTGACATATCTCACGAGCTTTATGACCCTAGTCACACAAATAGCTCCCCAAGGGTTCAGCAACATTTCTTAAAATGACTGAGAATATCAGTTCCCTCCTGCTGGTCTCCCACAGCCCACCAGTGCTATGTGAGCAATTTCTCTCTCACGTATTTTGTAATAGGGGATCAGTCTGTTCACAGCCATCTGAGCTCAGTTTGTACATTTGACTTAGCAATAGCACTCAATCTTGTAAATTAAATGTTAATTCAATGCCTTCATATTTGCTTCTTATAGTGTCCAGACAAGCTTTGCCTTCCAGTTTGTGAGGTACGAGCTGTTGCATGCAGGGAGCTCTGCAGCTCCCTGAAACCTGGCCCAGAGTTGTGCTTGGGCTCTACTTATAGGATGAATTTTGTTGGCTAATAAAGAAATAGTTCATAAGATGCTGCATATCTTTCTTCCTTTCTCCTGACAATTATCTTCTGGTTATAGATCAGAACTAAGATGAACAACAGGATATTTTTCTTAGCTACATCTAGAGACATCTTGTGCAGGTGAGAGTAGAAAGCTAAAAAGGTCCAAGCTGTAAACCTAAAATTAGATGATGATGATGGAGAGACTAAAGCCAGCTACCAAAACACGGATGTTATTTTGTAAAGGTAAATAATTGTTTCCCACTGTCACATACTTACAGTGACTGCACCTGTATGGTAAAAAAAAGGAGGTAAATATAAAGAAATAAAACATACATTTTCCTGTTGAAATGATCCATGCTTTGATTTAAAACTGGTGCGAAGGAAAAAATAAAACCAAAAATATGTGAAATCTAAAGGAAAATGAGAACAATGTATTTTTTTTAAGTGTTCTTGCAGATGAGCAATGGGCACAAAACAAATTTTTTCCTATTCTTGGTTGGAAAAAAAAGAGTCGCTTCTGGTTATCTGTCTTAAAAGACACACAGGAATAACGGAAAATTTCTCATATTGATTAAAACTGGCCCCCAGACCCCAGTGCCTCAGAAGAGACAACCACAACACTCAACCAAACACAACCACTAACCCTGCTCATCGCCTGCCCTGGCCCAGCTCTTGGGAGGAGGTAACAGTCATTGCACACAAGCAATGGCAAGTGACACCAGTTTTTCCTGACACATACTCAGCCACTCCATCAACAACAGAAGTGAAATAGAGGTAGCTTGGGTCTTTACTGAGGAAAGCAGGAGTAATATATCTAGACTTCACTCCTCACCTCAGTGAGACTGCTGCTTGTCTTAATACCAGCATCTTGCATTAGCTCTCCAAAGCAGCAGGCCAAGAAGCCTAACAATAAAAGCCATTTAGGGAAAGCTGTTTTCATTCCTCCATATCCTACAAGTTCCTAGGACCAGAGTTTGGGGCCTGGACTTCACTGTGTGATTGGTGTTCACATAACTGCAGCCTTAAAACCTGCTGGGCATGACTGCCTGCAGACACAGCAGATTTCCATCTGTCTTCATCATCAAGCTGTGGCTGTCAATCCCACCAGCTTCACGGGAAACCTTGGTGTTACCAATCAGCTCAGCCTACTGTGCACACGCCACACAGCTATAAACCATAAAATTATTGTTTTTACAAGGGCAGTGGATTTAAAATTGCGTAAGCCTGTCAGCTGAAGAAATGGGAGGCTATTGGACCACCTTAAATACATATGCAAACAGATAAAACCACAGGCACCAGTGTCTTGGGATATATATGAACCCTGAACCTACAACTTATATACAAGCACAAGACAGAAAAGGTATTTTGTATTTCTCACAGACTGGCACATACAAGAACTGCCCTTGGAGGAGCAGTTCACCACATGACCTCTAAAGCAGCAATGGCAGCAGCATCTTCTACAGATACAGAGAGATGACAGGTGGGAGAAGCAGATGAGACAAGATTTCTTTTAGGTGTACAAAGTTTGTATTTCATTCATGCTATTTGTGAAATAGAATAACATCAGCAAATAGTCATGAGGCCACAAGTTAGGAAATTACATCATATATTTGGCAATGACTGCAGGATATAAATAACCTGGAACATCAAACCTGCCATAGAAACAGATGCAAAAAGGAATTCACTTGCCCCTGTGCAATTTGCAGTTTGTAACATTTACGTGTGGATGGGCAAGTTATTTTTTGTTTCCAAGGAGTCAAGACAGGCCTAGCAGAACTGGATTGCACATTCCCACACAAAGGGCAGCAGGTGATTGTTACAAGCTCCAGAGCACAGCTCAGAAGCTAATTTGGTACACTGAAAAAACATAAATCCAAGAAAGAATGTAAGGAACCCTTTTCTATCTCTCCATTTGCCCATTCAGAGAATGAGAAATCACTCTGAGTGCTATAATTTAGTATGAGTAACCCTTATAAAAACTTCTCTATAGTCAGCCTTACAAGAGAAACAATACACCTCCCTTCTTCCCTTTGGGTTATTTTAAACCCATTTGTGAGTAGTTCAATGCCTAGAGCCAGACCCTGCAAAGATAAGAGCACGAGAATAATTTTATTCCCATAACCTGTCTTAAGGTTCTTCTTGGAGCAAATGTGCACACATGCTTTCAGAACAGGGGATAGTGAATCATATGTGATTAAATTAAACTAAGTTAATTCTATACAAACTAACATTTATTGTGTCTTCTCCTTTTATAATCTAGTGACTTAGCTCTCTGGATAAAGATAGGCATAGATAACCGAGATCCACAGGACATTGGACCACACCTATTCTGGCATCCTATACCATTCATTGAAGGGACAGCATGGATGAACTTCTCCTGGGCATTAGAATGAATACAACATCAATTTAACAGCTAGAGAGTCTTCAGAATAAGGAATTGTAAGTAGACAAACCTACCTGTGTGGCCAAACAACTTGGTCAATCTTAATTCATAATAATGCATATAAAATAAAAGCACTGTTTGGAAATACTCCCAGCACTTCACCACGCTCATCTTTAGTAACTTTACTTCTCCCTTCCCACTCTCTCCAGGGGATAAGCACCAGCCTCAGTGTGTTGCTGAGGAAAGATGCAAGTGAATCCACCCCTTCAGCTAGCATCCTTGCTTGCATGGGGATAGCATTTCCAGTGAAATTACAAAACAAATTCCAGGCAAAATACTTCATGTTTTAGAGCCTACCAGTCACGGCAAAATGTAGAGGTTTTGGTATGTACTGTGCAAACATACACAGAACCAATTCTTGCTGTTTAGCTCCTCCCCATCTTCAAACACTGTAAGAGCTTGAGAAATCACATCAGTCTGGATTTACTGCATTAAAGATTTGTATTGCTGGCCTTACCTCCCCAAAATTATCCCTTGATGTTTCAATCTGCAGAGTCTTTTCTTTTTTCAAGAACTCCAAGGTGCTTTAGTAGTTCTGCTGAGTTTTGTTTGGCGGTTTCAGATTGTTGACTATTGAGTGTAATGTAGTTTTTACATGTGAGCAAAGAGAGGGAAGGCAGAGAAATTGAGCAAACCCACCATAAGCAGGACCACAACATTGGCATTTTCTTAAACAAATTGGGTTAGCACACATGCTTAACTAGCAGGAGATGTACCCATGGGATTCAGTAAGCCTTCAACAAGTTAAATCAATAGTGCTCTAAAGCACAGGTGTTCACTGCTCATTTAAGCTTATCTAGATATTGACTGAAACAAGGCACAGGTTAAATAACTGCAACTTCTAGAAATGTGCCAGGACAGGAGGACTGCTTGTCTATTCTAAGGCTTGATGCATTTCTTTGTCTTGCAGCTACAATTCATAACCATAGGCAGAAGTCCTAAGATTTCTAATAATTAACTGGAATCATGATCACATAAAAATAATTATCCTGCAGCATAAAAATAATCTAAACACTGAGGAACAATTTCAAGCAAATGGCAGTCATGCTGATTGAGATTTTTACAGATGTTGCAGGGATATTGCTTCCTTGGTTATAGTACTGACATAATTTTAAGATATGAATATAAACAAATCTTTATACTGCTAGCCATCAACCTTCACACATGGCTGCTGCAATCACTCCTCCCCTAGACTTTTCTTATTTTCCATAAGGATTTAAACTATTTTGATCATGCCATCTTACTCAGTCCCTCTTGCAGTGCAGAGAGTAAAACACAAATGTTATTTAAGCACAGAAATCCATAAAGTAGATTTCACTGGGGTTAGGGCCTATTTTTAGCCCAGCCAGCACAGAGATGCACTGAGTGTTTACTAGCTTGAACATAGGTCATAAAGTCTGCATTTGTGGTTACCAAAGACCACCTGCAGTTGAGATAATTTATGATCAGTGACAACTGTTTATTACTCTCCAATAGGCAAATAAATTTAACCCTTCTCTATCAGCCATAAAGCTTCTGAAGGAACACTACAGCAGTGATCTTTGTGGTGTCTTTCAATCCTTGTGCCTACAGAAACACACAGGGGACTTGCTGCCCTCAGAGTTACAGGCTTTCCATGCTGCTCAGGTCTTCAAGTGGGAAGTGACAATTAGACATGCAGAGCCAAAACCCCCAGAAACCTCCCAGAAACAGTAGGTAAGTAATCTAGAAAACATAAGAAGCCCTTCTGCAGTAAGAAAGAAGAAAGAATTCAAGAATCCAGACCTGAGAATTTGACACATTACTCAGTAATTACCACTTTGCATTTTATCAATTTCAATGTTATTTCACCTCAAATTAACCCTGCATGTATTCATAAATCCCTGTGAAATATTCAGATACGAAATACAAAGCCACTGTTTCTGCACATTTTCAAATATCTCCTGCTTCTATCATCTGTTATGTTTGTATTAGTTTCCTGTTGTCTGTCATCTTCTTTCTCTGTGCCTACTGCAAATTCGTGAAGAAGTTTCTAAAAAAGTCCCCTGGCCCAACTCTCCCTTGCTGACTGCCTTGGGTAGAAGGGCTGAGGGATGTTGCAAAAGGAAACAAGATCTTAACTGATCGGGTTTGGGCAAACACAAGAATTTGATCACAGGTAGTGATGTACAGGATCAGGACTCAGTTGCTCTATGATGGGTCTTTTCTGCTCTATTAAACAGTCACTGCAGCTCAGCCCAGAAAAGCTGCTCTACTGTTCAACCTGGTAATAATACAAAGGATGAAGGAATTGCATGTTTTTCCAAATCAAAGCAATTCTCCCTGGGAATATTGCATTATTATATTTGCCTACCACAACACAAATTTGATAAGCCTAGATTTATAGTCACTTTTGATTTCCTGTACAGTCAATACATAAAACTAGTAGTCAACAAATAAAATTACATGACGGTTATAATTTGGATTTTGGACTGCCTAGATTGGGAACAATGCAACATTTCTCCAGCTAATGACCACAAGGAACTATAACAAGTTTGGTCCTTTTTTATAAGCCTAATTAATAGAATTTGAGCTTCTGAAGTCAAAACAGACACCCCTTTTTTTCTCTCTCCACAGTGAATCAATGTTAAATAATGCATAGATCATCTTGCATCTAAATCAGGTAAACAGCCCCACCTGGAATCCATTGTCTAAGCATGGAAAACAAATCTGAAATCTGACTTTCAAAACAGAATGATCACTCTATTCCTCACCAATTCCAGTTTACCACATAAATTATATTCTGGACTAATTCTCATTTGTGTGAACACAAGTCTTCTAGCAATTAATGTCCATGAGAACCCAAGCTTAGTTTGCATCACTTGTCATGCTTAGATGAATACTAATGCAAACGATTTTACACCGTGAATTAATATCTACTACATAAATAGCTACCATGACCTCCTCAACTTCATTCCCTAGGATATTCAGAGCAATCAAAAACAACTGTCCTGACATTATTCCAAACTTTGCTAAAGCCAAGAAAAGGATTTCTATTTATTTCCACAAAAAAGAATAAATTATTTTAACCACACATTCATGCCTTCCAAAGTGTTGTCTCTGAGTCCTTAATTCATTTGCCATCAAAATACTCTGTGCAAAAGTACTGAGCAAGACAATGCTGGCAGGTCTCCTGGGGTTTCCTGACAGATTACTATAGTCTGCAGTCTCCGAGGTTGGGCTCTGGTTCTGCATCATCCAGCAGCCAACCTGGCAAGCCCTGGGAGAACTGGCTGTGGACACTGGCTGTGGACACTGGCTGTGGACAGGGCTGTCAGGGCTGGTCTTCTGGATTGTCAGCAAGGTGCTGGGCAGTGCATGACTGAGTTTCACATTTATGGAGGTAGGAACCTGAAGCACTGGTTGCAGCTGAGGCTCAGCTCCTGGCTCCATCCCAGGCTGGGTGCCCTGGGAACCTGGGCACATGCTGCTGAAACCATCAGGAACTCCAGCTTCTCTGCAGGGAGTTCCTCCAGCTCGGCCTCCTGAGCCAAAGGGCCAAAGCGACTCAAAAATCTCAGCTGTGAATGATGCAGAGGCAGTGCCTCTCAAGCACGGAGCTCCTGCTTGGATCATTTGAGAGGAAAAAAAACTTGAGTCAGAAATTTTATATCTTAGATGCTTGCAAGAAAAAGCCCATTAGTTCAGATCACACAATATGTGCTGTGTCTTTTCACAGAGGGACACTGCTCTAAAAAGCAAGCTGACACATTCTGCACTGGCTTTATCTTCTAAATGATTTCACATTCTGTGCCAAAACCAGCACATTATAATAATCTTGTCCTGGAATGGAACATGGGAGAAATTATTTATTACATATATTAACATACATATGTACCTCTCAAAATAATCTGATGTTTGCTCATATTAGTAGCTGGGACAATAAATAGATTAACAGTTTATTATCTCCCACATCTGTGAAGATTATAGTTATCTACTCCTTGGCAAGCAAGGATTGTACAACAACATAATTATGCATCATTCTCACATACTTTTGTGCAATGGAGCTCTTGTGTGAGGTGTCACATTTTTTTTAAAAAATCTTACAAGGGAAATAATTTTTAGGCTGCTCCATTCAACTGCTTATTGACGCAGTTCAGTATCTCCAAAATCTGTGTTCCTGACAGTGCAGCCGGAACTGCAGACAATTTTGAAAAGTAAGATTTGCTCGTAGTCCTTGAATTAGCTTACATTGCTGAGCTAAATGGAGCCCAAACTTCAGCCTGGTTGCACAAG
>JAWWLV010000180.1:26010396-26061253 GCA_035041135.1 Platyrinchus mystaceus | reverse complement strand
TTAACATACATATGTACCTCTCAAAATAATCTGATGTTTGCTCATATTAGTAGCTGGGACAATAAATAGATTAACAGCTTATTATCTCCCACATCTGTGAAGATTATAGTTATCTACTCCTTGGCAAGCACTTTGGATTGTGCAACAACATAATTATGCATCATTCTCACATACTTTTGTGCAATGGAGCTCTTGTGTGAGGTGTCACATTTTTTTAAAAAAATCTTACAAAGGAAATAATTTTTAGGCTGCTCCATTCAACTGCTTATTGACGCAGTTCAGTATTGCCAAAATCTGTTCCTGACAGTGCAGCTTGAACTGCAGACAATTTTGAAAAGATTTGCTCGTAGTCCTTGAATTAGCTTACATTGCTGAGCTAAATGGAGCCCAAACTTCAGCCTGGTTGCACAAGTGATTTAGAAAAATACATGTAATTGAAATTAAGGATGCCAGATTTACTGCTGGGATATGCTGCTGCATTCCCACTGATCTCCATAGCATTAGTTAAGAGCGAAGGTCACTTTGCATTCCAGCACACTTGAACAACCCCCTGAAGAGCTCTAGAGAGCTTCTGAAGACTAACAAAGCACAGGAGAGGTACACAAGGGCAATGTCTGATGTCTTGAGGCATGTCTTTACAGACAAATGGGGAGACTCTTAAGAAAGAGACTGAGTTCTAACAGGTTTTCAGAGATCTGATTCATCAAGAGAAAAAACAAGGCACTTGGTGCTAATTTTGTTGGAAGTTACTGATTGCAACTACTATTTAATCAGCATACTTAATGTCATTTAGTACAATGAATATTAACTTATTGATGAACAAACCTGTTGTATTTGCAACAGTTCTTCAGAGGAAGGTTAAAAGCCTCACAGCCCTCTGACGAACATGCTAAAACACATCAAGACAACTGTCAGTAGGAAACTGAAATTGGCTGGTTAAAAACCATGTTCAACTGGCTGATGTATGTCTCTTTGGACTCACGATATCTGAGAGACTAAAAACCCTTTTGGCACTAGGACCTTTACATGTGCAGGGCAATCTGGATCTGCTGCACATCAGATTCCTGCCTCTCTTGTTCCCCCCAACTTATTTTCAAGCTTTCAGTTTTGCTCTGCTAAAGATAAAGGGAGTTCAATGCTATGCAGGTGAACATTCAGAGCTCCTGCTGCTTTTGGGATGTGATCAGAACAACAGTGCTACTCCCACATATTCTTATTAAAAAAAAAAAAAGCAACAAAACTTGAAAGAAAAACTATGGTAGAGGGATGCTGCATTACAGGAAACAAAACAGCAGATTATCCTCAAATTTAGAAGGTTTATCCTGCCATGCAATGAAGCCCCAAATTTCAGGACAGGCCAAGAAAAGCTGCTACTAACCCAGCAGAAAGGAGTTCTACAGCTCAAGTGCTGCAGAGCTAGGGCTCTGATATAATACAGGATTAAGCACTGGGCTTACAGTACTCTTTCTGAAGATTAGTGTAAAATTTCTCTCTTAGATAATGCAATCATGGCAAGAGTCAGTCCTATTTCTTCTAGTCATCAATATCTTTATGTACTGTGATTAATGTATTTCTAATTTTCTGATTCCCAGGGAAAAGATCCCATTATGTTTTGATGCAACCCCTTTTTCTCACACAAGATTATTGTATAACTTGCTGGCTAATGTATCCACCAGGGAATGAAACACAGAATTTATCTGACGTTCCTACATTGCTGCCCTGGAGCAGATGCTCCAGCACAGAAGATTTTCAGATTATCAAGATGGGGTAAGAGGAATGTCACGGCCTCTGGTAGTCTGTATAGGGACACTTATCAAAAAGACAGCTGGTATAAGATTGCTATGTTCTCTTCTTCCAGTGCAACAAAAGGTACTTTAACAATGTTTTAGATAATTAATTTGAAGCTTATTTTCCAAAATACAACAGACCGAGGAATTCATTGCCCCAGCTGAAGAATTCGTTTCCTTGATGCTGGAACAGCCTCAGTAGCATAGTATTATCCTTCCTCTCAATCTCCACATGTGCCAGCAGACACTTCCATTGGTACACTGCTCACAAAGCACTCAGCCAAGAGGCCAGAATCTTGGTTTCCTGTCCCAACAAGTCATTAGGCTGTTCTTGAGTCCCTACTCTGGTAGGGTGGAAGCATCTGGGGTATCTCACTTTGACAAGCTACAGAACAATTAAACACTTCAGAAGAAAAGTAATCTGTCAACTTGTGGAGTAGAAGAGTTTCACATTCTGTATCTCAAAATGCAACAGTGGCAGAAAGTTGTGCAAACAATAATGAAACTTCAGATTGCAGTCGTGTGCTTGAGAGCAAGAAATCACACCTTTTATCTAACAACAAACAAATGCAACTTGTGCAAGAAAAAGGAATAAAGACCGCATGAGAACACAACCAACAAGGAAAATTAGTCTGTAAAAGCCCAATTTCTAAGATACTTATGTATCTGGCACAGATCAAGCACTAGAAAAGAAGCATGAAAGAGAAAGGTTGTGACGGGCATCTGTGTCGCCACAGCTCTGGAATGCTGCAGTGTATGTTTAAAGAAAGCCTCTCTGAGAATTGCAGGATCCACATGGCACGGTGCACACATGGTGCATAGTACAGCATTAACTGAGCAGAGGATCTGAACAAGGAAAACATCTGCATCTCCTCCTTTTTACATGACTACAATTTTTCCTTCACGAGGGAATTAGGTGCCCCATCTGCATCAGAGCTAGCGCTGGCCAGCGCACAACTTTCCTCTGGAAAGGATTTTTGTCGAAGGACAAAAGCTGCTTTGAGAGCTGAACTTGAAGCTATTCTGCTCAAAATGTACTTCAGTGACGTTAAAAAAAAAAGTCAAGAAAAAAAGAAACAGGCAAAGAAAAAAAGAAAAAAAAAAAGAAAAAAATCTGTTCTGCTATGGTTTTCCTGACTGTTAGCGTATTAAGGTAACATTTGCATTTTTTCAATGTGTTTTCAGTGCTGAAAATCCACAAAAAGGTGAACAAAATTGATCATGCATATAAGTACCATGACAGACCTGACCAAAATAACATTTAACCAAGAGGAGGTGCCCGCAGGGCACATGTACATGGGGTTTACCCATTTCACTGTGCATGACTTGGCTGTGTAATACATATTTTGCATCATCCTCTGCCCCAATTTTGTTCACATCAAACACTTGTAAAAAGATCAACAAGCTCTTAGGAGGATATGAAATTACTCACACAACAGAACACACATAAGCCATGGCTTAATTCAGCAGTGTCCTTAGCTGGCCACCTTTTCCTAGAGTATTTCCAGCTTCCACAAAATTTCTGGAAAGCAAGAGACCAATATTTAAGAGTCAGCAACAGTTTAGCTTGAGTTTTACACCATTTACATCTATTTATCTTTTTTTCCTTGTAAGGTTTCCATGTGACAGAAGAGCAATTTGCAACTGATAGCACTGAGATGCACGACTTTGCATACATTACCCACTATGGCGCAGCATAGAGATATTTCAAGATAGCTTAAAATAAACTGGCTTGAGCACAAAAAATGGGTCTAGATGTAACAACACAGAGCTCTGCCACAGCTTCATTTATCCCAATAAGGACCAAAAGCAACTGGCACAGCTTGTAGATATGTTAGGCTTGGATCAGTGCCCACCTCTGAGCTCAGCTTTGTGAGCGGGCTCTGCCACTCCTACCCCATTTTGAGCAGGCATTTTATTCCATTTTAACAGCACTTCTGCAGAGAAAGTTTAGCCTCCTGCTACCCATGTCCTCATTGTGCAGTCACTTGTCACCAGCCCTTGCAGCAACACCCACATCAACATCAAACAGGCAAACTGGCTGTGCCACATATCCCAACAGCAGCTGTGGCATCCACAGAGAGCAGGAGCCTAAACACTCCCTTCCTAACCCTATGGAGACACTGGACACACCGCACTGGAACAGACAGCATCCTGCATTGCTGCCTCACTGAGCAGGGGCCTCTGCACAAGTAAGGAATAGAGTTTTCATGTTCCTCAAAGGTGATTTACAATGAATGGAGAGGGGGATGTGGGAGAGAAGAATATGTTCTTTTCCTCCACATTTGTATGGCACATGAAATTGCCTTAGCATATCTGGTCCTTCCAGGATACAAAAACTGTGGCAACTGAAAGAAATAACAAAATAATGAAATAAGAATTGAAATAAAAATTAGGCATCTGAGACACTGAAGGGTTTTCAAAACTGTATTAATAGTTTTGAATTTAAAAAAAAGTTTAGTAAAATATCCTCCTCTTTTTTGGCCACAGTAATTATATGCTAAATGTTCTTAAAACTGCGAACATCAAACAAAGAGAATCAGACATGAAATTCCTGATTATGTAGGAAGAAAGCACCTAAATCCCAACAAATTAAAAGATCAAACTTTTAGTATTCTTTCAATGATCAAGCTTGTACTCAATCATTCATCAAGTTTAGCTCTTCCCATATTCAGGGATCCATTTTTTTTTGGCTTTAAAGCACTCCCTAAACATCACTTCCACACCACCAGATGACCTAAACAGATGATGCATTTGTATGCATAGTGCATATTTTATGATCTGCTAGACCAGGTTTTCCTGAAGTATTTTCAAAAAGAAGTCCACATGGAAGAGAATTTCTCTCCACATACACAACCTAATTTAATTTTCAGTTGCTTCTGTGTTTTATTTTTTTTTAATGCTTCAGTTCAATTCCTATTCTATTCCCTCCTCCACTCAAGAAAGGAATCTAGAAATGTAAAGGGTAAGTCCAGGAAAAACTCACAATTTAATACAGAGGCTTACTTAAAAGAAAAAAACAGCCACAGTGGATTAATGTATTTCCTTTCCCACAGCTTTTTCATTTAAACCATAACTGTGCATATTTACTGCAACTCTTCCATCTGCCAGAGGCATTGTGCTGACACATCCAGCACACAGGCTGGGGACTGATGGTGAGGAGACAAGTCCCACCACTGCTCTCAAACTCTGTGATTAATATGGCATGAAGCCTGGTGAAAAGCCACACTTATGGACATTGCTGACTATCAACAGTGACCCAAATCCTTGTTATTTCAGCCCTTTATCCTAAACGTGAGTCAAGTCTTTAACAACATAAAATGCTTAAGAACAAAAACCAAACCAGATTGTCATCAAAAGCTTAAGGGCTATAATCAGACTTGCTCCTTTTTCTTACAAGTGCTGCATTGCCTGTGTAGGGGGAAGAAGAAACAGCTAATGTAGGCATTTGCTTTTTCTTTTATGAAAAGCAGTACAGCCAAGGAGGAGGTACTTACCTTTTTACAAGGTCAAATAGAGTCCACATCACTGTCACAGTTTATCCTTTGAACCCGATCCTTTCAGCAGGCATATATATAAACACACACACTTGACAATATGGGAAGTGTTACTGATAGATAAGTTATGTAAATGATACAGCATTACTATAATCACCTCTAAACTTATTCTCAGAGTTCAGAGGTTTCTGGAAGAGATCAACCAGCCACGTTGTCACTCCAGTGCCCCAACATGACAAACTCACTAACTGCAGCGATGCCACAGTAATTCTTCCAACAGCCTGGTAACCTCTTTGCAAACCTCTCTCTCCAGCCTAACACTGGCCTGAACAAACCTAGCTCCTCCCCAAACTGAAAAAAGTGTGTAAAAGCCTGTATGTCGCTTCCACATAGCGAGCTTCAAGAAAAGGTGATGTTTCTTTTCTTGTCTGTTTTGGAAAAAGGTTATTTCTCAAATGTCACTTCTAATTACTAATAAGCAAATTGACTGCAATTCTGACACTGACTGCAGAGGTCCACTGGTTTCAATGGGGGTTTCATCCCTCTTTCATACGCTCATAATTTCTACAGGAGTAATGGAGGAGTCCGAGTTGCAACCGGCCCAGATGGGCAAACACACAACTGAATGTGGCCACTTTAACAGCTTGAGAAGGCCACTGAAAGCCACACATAACCCCAGTTGCCAGAAAAGCTGAAATTCAGAGGTCTTCAGACTACTAGAAAATACAGCCACCCCATCCACCAGCATCCTACTGATGCACCAAACAGCAGCAACACAGCCAGAAACGGATAAAGTAAACCCCCACAGCTGACACACAACAGAGAATATTGGCTCTTTCCAGAGGTTAAAGTAATGCAGATTCCCTTTGCTGAGAACAACAGGCAGGCTTAGTGAGATAGATGCTTATTCACTGGGAATCCAAATCAGACATATCAGTTTGCTGTGCAGAAATCACTGAGAAGTCCAACCTCAGATACTTCCAACCGGGCTTTACACTAAAAACAATGGGCCTGAACACAGTCTTTCACTATCCCATGAAGCCTCCAGGCAGGTATTTTTTCCTTAGAGTTGATTACTACCACTGATGACGCAGATCGGTGCTTTTCATGGTCATTAAAAAAGAAAAAGGTGCAAGCCTTCTTAACTCTCTGCTATAAAACTTTTTCATTTACATCTTAGCACAAATAATATTCCCATGTGCAGCATTAATCTCATCTGTCATCAAGCCATGAAAAAAACCCCACCTACTGATCTTATACTAGAAGGTAATAAAATGACTTTTGGTCAAGAGTGTCAGTTAATATGGCAATCTCATCAAGGAATCCTGTAAGAAATACCACCCATTGCTGTTCATAAACACAAGCCTGGTTTGGATATATTCAATTACAAGCAAAGAAGGATAATTAAGCAGTTCACGATATGGAATGGCAAAAGCATGTGCAATCTTATTTATGTTCTCTGCACCTGTGTTTTCTATGGCTTAAATTATAATACTGATCTTAAACTGCACTCAGGGAGTATCCCAGTTCATTCACATGAGGGAGAGTAATATGTTCTATTTTTAATCAATATGTAAATGAAAAAATATGCAAGACATTGCAGAGCCTTCCAGTAGCCAAATATATACTGGCAAATTACTATTAAATTGTTTACTCCAGGCAACCAAAGTACTCCCAGAACCAGCCTGTGTGCCCAGTTTACTTGTCAGGGTCTGTGTGCCCTGTTTACTTGTCGGTGTTATTCCTCTCCTTTGTTCTCTCCACCTTTATCTTGTTCTTTCTGGTGCTTCAACTCACATTATTTAATTCACGGTGTTACAGGGACCTCTTGTAGCTCATTTTTCACACCGGGCTGTAACCTCTACCCGCGTTAAGCCACAGCCACATTTTCCAACGCTCAGAGCAATGAAACCACGCAATCCTTGCTGAAGCCCTCTAATCCTTAACAAAATCTTTGAGGTAGAGGCAACCACTGCTGTTAGATGTGCACAGCACCAAGGGGAACGGCACAGAGACCTCTCGGTCCCCGTGCAATCCAGCCCGCGGTGACACCGAGGGCGAGAGCTCCGGCCCCGACGCGGCCGTGGGACACCCGCCTGCCCCGCCGGAGCCTCGAGAGCGGAGCCACTGTGGAGCCAGGGGCAAAACTCACACCTCCAGTCCCACACCACACGCCTAAGGCCAGGTGGGTCGTACAGCAGGTTTACTGCAACTGCCCACTCTTTTCCTAGCGGCAACAGACTGTGCCTTCCCCAAATATCGTGGGAAAGATAACGTCCTCACGCTTTTACTTAGTTATTACATTTTTAATTAGTTATTGTGGTATCATGGCAGATTATTGCACTGTCTGTAATTTCATCCTCCCTATATTCCAGTCGTTGCTCTCCACAGATCTTACAGGAGCTGTCAGATAATTTTCAGATATTTTTGTTTTGCGTATCCCTTAAAAAGTACTTGAAAAGAAAGCACTGATACTTGGTTTGGAAATAAAAATTGAAATGAATCAAATAAAAACTCTATTTTTCAAAAAAGTCAGCTAGTTTCAAGCCTCCTAAACTCACCTCCCGATGTGTGCATGTGTTTAGACAGGGAATTCATGATGCAGGAGATAGCTCTGTATTTTACTTTTTGAAGTGAAGTGGTAACACACTACAGTATTTTTGTGTGGCAAACACTTCCTCCTAAGCTACAAGAACAAAAATGGCTCCAGAAAGGAAAAGTACAGTTATACAATTGAAAGAAAACTAAACTCTCTTCAAGATATTTAAACACATGCAAGGGAAAACAAATTTATATCCTTTGCAATTTTAAAATGCAACACTGAAAACACCGTAACAGTTAAACAATCATTAGTTGACTTGTCTATCATATTATGTGGACCAGTAGTAATTAGCAACATTTATGTAATGATCTGATATATATATCCACCCCCCAAAATTTAATGCCAAACACACTGAAGAATTTCCTGATGTGAAAAGCTTATATTGTTCAACCTTTGTAGTATACTGACATTTAATTATAACATCAAAATGCTTTTGCTTTTTTCCCCCTTTTCCTCTGGACAGTACAGACCTCACTGAGCTCAGTGAGGATTTCAAGCAAATTTCTTCATTGCCAATATTAATATGAGCATATTAACTTCAAAGAAGCAGAAATTATACGCCACTATAACAGCCAACATCTAGGGAAATTAACATTGTACTATATTGCAGCAAGCCAAGAGCAGAGCAGCTTCTAGCTGAATGTGCAACTCAAACTTCTCAGAACAGAGTACAGAAATATAAATTTCTTATATGATGAATAGATGGCCAGCAGTACACTAATGGAAAATTATTCTAAAAGTTATAGTGACTATGGTACTTTCTCCCAAGTGATTAGAAAAGCCTCTGTTATAAATGTTGGCTTTTTGTTTATAACTGTTACTCTTTCTTTTCTTTTTCTCTCTAGATGATCTTTTATTTCACAAAAAAGCAGTGCATAGCCAGTTTTATATTATGGAGGATCGCACAACATTAAGACTGTCAGAAGACAGTGAAGGCAAACTGTGAGCCAGATTAACACAAATACTGTCATCAGGATTTTCCTTCCACCATTTAACTTTTTCCATTTAAAATATTTTCTATTTTTAAAATTTAAAACTAAACCTTGAAATAATCTTATCTTTATTTATTTAACTTAGAAAGTAGATATCTCCAGTGCTATAGTTCCAGCATTTCACAGACTCCTGTGTTAAGAAAGAGGTATCCAACCAATCTGAGACATTAAATGTTTTGTAGTTTGTGGTAATTTAAAGTTGGGGTTTTTTTAAGAAAATTATACAAGAGATGAAACTGAATATTCATTCTTAATAGCTTAAGCTGACTTCTAAAACAAATTTTAAAACTCTGAGCACATCACTCAGACTTGTACTCAAGAAAACCAGGAGAAACTCACCTGACAGAAAATGCTGTGAACATCTGTAATTGTTGGGATTTATCATAAAAACGAAACAAGAAAAAACACAGTTGCCTCCCATTAAGTACTGCATAACCTCTCTAACTGCAGGGGGGTTTCCATATAAAAACATCAAACACAAGTTGATGAACTTTCAAGATTATGTGCTATCCTAAATGATGAGTAGGGAATATAAAAAGCAGTCATTAACATACTTACCTACAAGTCTCAATAACACATAATTACAATTATGACTGTCAAACCTTTGCTTTCGGAGTCTTTCTGCAAACTTCAAAATTTCAGAGATAAAGATGACTGCAACCACATTTTTTATTATGACTGCTTTGTAAAATTTATTGTAACATGTATTCTGGACCAGATTCTTTATTTTTGTATTAGGAAATTTTACACCAATTAATATGCAGGCAATTAGGCTACTGATTTTAAAAAAACCCCAATATTTGAAATAGAAAGCAGATCTTTTATAAGTTTCCCACACAAGTTTTGTTATTGCTGTTCCTTAAATCTAGCAGTGTTAGAGCCAGGGAATGGCTCTCACATTATTGTTTCCCCATTGCAAACAAAATAAACAAAAGAGTAGATACGTGACAAAGCTTTTTTTACATGATACACAGAAACCAAATCCAAATTTAATCAAATTAAACAGCACTAATTATTTCAAATCAACAGAATTCACCAATAGCATCTTTAATAGAAAACATAGACAGATGAATAATTAATATGACAAAGTCTAGAAACAATTTTCCCTTGACAAATTGTCTACCAAAATATTTCTTCTTCTTTTTATTAGCTAGCCAGTTATTTAAGGAAACTGTTGAAATCAATTCTGTTAAAAGCTGACTGATAATATGATGTACCTGGGCCATTTTCACTGCACATTGATCCGAGGAAACGCTTTCATGCTCCACTGAAAACGCACAGATAATTTTTTAGCACTCTTTCAAGCATAGAAGGAAATTCCTTAAACAACCTGGTTGTGTGCTTAATGTTCTCTGCTCCACTGGACATTTACACAAGTGAAATCAAGTAAATTAGAATGCAATTAGCAAAAATAACAGCATAAATTTGATGCATTTGCTTACAAAATCCTGAGCGGACAATGAAATGCACTAAAAACTACTCAATGATTATTTTTTTATAATTATTTTGTTGTTTTTTGTTTTGTTTCTAATAAAAGCTAGAAAGAGACTAAACAATCTCCCAGAAGCTATTTGTTGAAATTATTTTACAGTTTTTCGAGCAAGGGCTGTGTTCAGATTTTAGGGTCCAGATCCTCCAGTGGAAAATCCACCTGAACAACAAATCTCCCACACAACACAGAAACTCATCCCCTAAAGGCATTTAGTCTATCAGAAATCAGCTCCAGTGATAAGAATCAAATGCTGGGTCTAGTAATTCCAGGTGTTCTCAAAGCTGTGTTAGCGTCACAGATGGAGAGGATTTTTACCCTTCCCCACATCCTGTTTTAAAAAGCAGATGTGGGGGCTCCCGAGACCCTGACAGACAACTCTTTGTTCCCAGACTACTGGAGGGCATCCAAGCATTCTCACTAAAGAAAACGGGGTTTCTGTGTCCCAGTTGTGTTATGAAGGAAAAAAAAAAATCACTAATTCCATGAGCACTTCTCGATGAGAGTGGTCAAGGTTACCAACATCTCCACAGGTTGGACAGTTGGTTTAATTTAAGGTAATTTTTGCTTTGGTTTTCTCTCAAGCCCAAAAATGCGAGTGAATGAATTTTCCATGAATAACAGCTCTAAAATTTAAGATCGGTTGATGAGAATTAATTGGACCAGGGCTTCAAATTGTCCCACATAAACTATTCATACATAGTGGGATAATTTTCCTGCTCAACAAAGCCAAGATTCCCATTCTCTCTTTACTTTTTTTTAATTGAGAAATAAAGCATTTATTCATTCTGTGAGCTCTTTAACAAAGCTTAATGCTGGACATTAACATCTACTTTGCTTAGATACCAGAGAGCACATGAAGGATTCCCTGACAGGTTTCATCAAACAAAGATTCAGAAAAAGAACTGCTAATCCTAAGAAAGAAATCTGCGTGTTTCAGGATGACTAATGAATAACACAGAGAAAACAGCAAACCAACTGCTTTTGGCAACTTTGCATGCAGGTAAAATTCTGAGAGAGTTGAACGTAAGTCTCTAAAATATTAATTTTTGGTACAAACTCACCATGAGATATGATGAAGATACAGAAAAGAATACAAAATGTATTCATGTGTTCCTGAAACAGAAGAGTTCATGCTGCCTCTGCTGCTCTTTGGGGGGTAACAGGATACGAGATATTTATTGGCATAATAAGATTTCTAAAACTGCATGATTTGCTTAGTTTTATGCCTATAATGTATGAACACTGAGTAAAAAGGCACATGTAAAGAACTGTTCCAGAACTAATTATTCCTAAGGAATATAATTCTGTCCTGATTTAATTAAGTGTACTTCAACAATGGCTTTGGAGTATTTGAAGAAGGCAAATAAACCTCATATCCCATCAACGCGATATTTGACATATTGTGCAAATGAGTAATTTGCAGCCTAAACTCCTTCACAGGTTTGCTTACAGTGCTGTACACAGCAGGTAGCTGCCAGGACTGAACCGTTTAGCTCGTAGTGTAGCAAAGCAACTCCACTTTTCAGATGCACAGCGCTGAAACAGCTACGAGATCAGTCGTTTTCTTTACCACTTCGTTTACCGGGAAACATTTTACTCAAACCGTACTGAAGATCAGCAGTAAGGTCTGATAAAAAAGTAACCTCTCCTGTTTTCACTCCAACTAAAACTAAACAAAAAAACTGGGTGTCATTGCTTTAGAAAACAAACTGCAAGTGAAGGACAGCAAAATACCACTGAAGGAATCGGTTACATTCAGCAGGGTTCTAATACCCTGCTGACTTGTATTACCTGTTTGATACACAAAGAGCCTGAAAGCTGGGCTTTGGGAAATTCAAAAAGTCACCGTGATAAATTTTAACACAGAAAATATCAGCGTGTTGCAGATACTAAGCCATTTCTACTACTCTCACAGAGTATTTTTGCCGTTAAAATCCTTGAAAAGAGGTGCCTTAAATAAGAAATCCCAACTCTCTAACTGGAGAAGTAGAGAGGGTCTGGCTGGGACCAAACCAGCTTTACCATAGTCCTTTTTTCTTCTTCCTTTTTTTTTTTCTTTTTAAGCTTTTTTCCCTTTTTTTACAATTTCACAACAGGCAAATGACACGAAAAAAAAGATAACTTCCATTCAACAACCCCACAGATCTCTAACCAGAAACTACATATAATCCACTGAAAAACAGACAGCACACTTTTTAACAGGTAAACATCTTTGTATCTACTCATCTAGTCCTAGGAGTCACTGGGGATTAATCTACACCTACAATCCATAGGATTACAAAGTGCTTCAGAGCAGTCTGTGCTGCTAAATTTATAATTTTTAGAAGACCACGTAAAAAATCTGTGAAGCCAGAATTACAAACTCCCAGGGCATGAAGTGACCAAGTCATCTGATTCAGATTTTTTTAGTTAATAACTAGGACTGTAGTTAATATGGGAGTATCTCTCATGAGGATGACTACAGCAGAAACCATTTACTGTAATTGTAATTAATAAGATACGCTGTCAAATTTCTCCTAAAGGATATGAAGGTCTTTGTTGCATCAGGAAAAACGGGAGCATAATTAGGCTACAATTTACTCTGTGCTTTTAACTCCTGGCTTTCACCTCACACTGTAACTGAAAAACTATGTACAGTGATATAAGTAAGAAGTATGATATCAAGGAATATCTGTCCAGCTCTTCTAATTACTTTTCAATCCTATTCAATACCAACTTGTAGCACTTTTTTCATTTGTTAGAGAAATATTGAGTTAGATTTCACAAAACTCTTTCCAACCATTTTAATGTTCCTATGAGATTAATACTGCAGATAACGAATATTTATATATACAGCCGTTAACACATTGAAGATATTCAGGGAAACCTTATAAATGAGCTACCAGACTGTGTGAACTGCCTCAATCATGACTATGTTTTCTCCGATTAAGAATTTATTTGGAAAGAATTTCAGTTTTTCTTCACTCACAGAAGTATTTTCTCCTCAGAAAGAGACTTGTATCCGTTGCCTAATAAAATTATACACATGCAGGCGTTAAATAGGAGCTTCTGCCAGGCTTCATTAACACGAGTTCAAATATTATTTGTCACCTTCATTTTCTTTTTCAGGTATAATGCACCACTACTGCCAATTACACAAGGATTGGTCACGTCAGTAGGCACGTCAACAAATGACATAAAAACCCCTCAGTAACCAGTGAAAAGAGTATTCCATATCTTCCATGAGGAAAATATTCCTGTAATATATTTTCCATGGATGTTTAAGGTGAAAAGACAGTGGCAACATAATGATTATTAATAATTTACATTTTTATACAGTCTGAACACACTAAAGAGCATTTCATTTTTCTGTTAGCTCAGAACTTCATGAATTTTCACTTCCTCCTTCAAAATTCTGCTTAAATTTTGCAAATATGTCTTTAGATAGGGAACCATTTGCCAGCTAAATGCCTATATTGAATATATTGTTCCTTCTCTTTCCCCTTGCTCCTTTCTTTCCGGTAAAGGAAGTTATGATACGAAAGAGGGTGAAAACAGAGGAAAAACTACCATTTTGCCAACCCCACCCTTATTTAGCCATAGTGATACCATAACAATGAGAAGCTCTGCACAGTCTCTGATGGGATTTTCTTCAAGTCAATATTCATAATTTCTTCCGAAAAAACTGTGCATTATTTATAGCTGCAGATTTCGTAAATTTTCAGAGTTACAGTCTGTTTACATTATTTTGTTCTGGTTTTAAATCCCAACATAAATGTACCAGTTAAAACATACAGTTTCTTAATTCTGTAATTCTTTATTACTAACCCACAGAGACAGAGTAGTAACTATGCAGTTAAACTGCTTTGCTCTTTTAACACTGCAGATTCCAAGAATTTGGGGCAGGGGAGCAGTGTCAGCCCAAAACACTAAATGGTTAAAAACAGTCAATTAACATAACGTGAGTGAATCTGCCCACTACCATAGTCCAGCACAGACCATATCCTTCATTAAGCATTATAATGGTTTGCACAAAGTTTGATGTGCTCTGTTTGTTGTTTTAAAGCTTCCTTCAATGCCTCACCTTTATGAAGGCACAGAATTGAGTTTTCACTGCTTATCTAACAATAAATCTTAAAAGACAATGCACACATAAATAACTTTTCCTTAAATAAAACAATATGCAGTTGCAGTGGTGCTTCTTAAAAACAAACAGAAGAATTAACTGTTTTGATTTTAAAAATCCCAAATGCACCAGAGAAACACACTTTTCCTGAAAGTAGACCTATTAAATAAAAACAATAAATAAATTAAGAAGTTTATAAAATACTTTGTACTTCCAAGTTAATGCTTATGTAACACTGATTCGTGCTTTTAACAGATCTCTATTTAACAAAGCACTGCTGAGGACAGCATGGTTTCCTATGGCTTCCTGGCCTCACCAGCAGTACTCTGCCCCAGTCTCATCCTACAGCCCTGTAGCTCACTGAGCCTTGCTAGCCACTTTAAAAAGTGCATCTTTAAAAATAGAAAAAAATTTGTGATTTCTCCTATCTAGGTGTTTTAAATACCAGCACTATCAAGCAGTCACCCCAGGACCCAGGAAGGGTTGTCAACAAAGGAAAAAAGAGATAAGGTCTTCGGTGCCCACCCCCTTGACCTGGCAAAACCCAGGGCTTGATACTAGTCTCCAGGTCAAAAATAGACTGTCTGCATCGGAAAGCAGCAGAGAACATTTCCACAGTTATCTCATTCTTAGTTGTTTTTCAAGCCGCATTAAGCACTTCACGTAACAGCATCCATATCTGCCGTGGAATCATTTGGGAACAACAATTCTGAATGATGTTTGAGAAAAAGCATGTTTTTCAAGAGCAATAGGAACAATTAAGAACAATAAATCCTACCCTGAAGTCCTTTCTCTTGTACCTGTGAATTATTTTTTTAACAGAAGTAGGTGTCTTCTTCACAGAAGCACCACCCATTCATGCTAAAAATTAAAACCAAAACACATAGACCTTCCTCTGCCTTTGTCACTTAACATAATATTACACATTGGAGGCACAAATACTTCTAACAAAAGATTGGATAGCCACAGACAGAAGTGAGATACACTATGTTCTCCTCCTTTTTATGCACCTCGGAGAGAAATAGCATTAAACACCACATGTTACTCTAAGCAATTATACGAAACCAATATCATCAAGTTAAATGAAATACGCTACCTTTTCTGATTCATTATGTTTGCTTTTGAGTTTTTCCTCTTATAAAATTTTGTCTGCTTTCCTCTGATATAAAATCAGTAATTCCCCATGTTCTTGCTGAGCACTCACGTAAGTTCGCACAGTTCGACTGCGTGTGTTGTCCGAGCCCGTATAGCTTAAAACTCAGTCAGCCAGGAAGACAGGCAGATAAGCACTGGCCTATGGAAAGTTTATCTTTTGAAAGGGAACAGAGTGCTTGAAACAGAACTTCAGGCCAGGACAGTTTGTAAGTTAATGTTGAGTTACTGTTTGTAGATTAATGACCAAGTAAAAGCGTTGACAAGAAGATCGTCTGCCAGGTTCCACCAGGAGTTACTAATTACTGATCAATTCATTTTAACTGTTTCAAACAAGCAGATTTTGAACCCACACTTTCTCCACTAGAGAGTTTTATAGTTTCATAATAAAATTAAATAAACCAGTTCCTGAGATTTGCAGTTTAATTAATAAAAAGGTAGTGCGTTGCTTTTTAGCCGAGACATGCAGATCTCTTTGCAAACCAACAAAACAAAGCTTTTTCCAGTGAAAGACTCTCTTGTGTAAAAAGCTTTTTTCTTTTTAAAGGAAAATCTTTGCTCTTATTTTAAAATCATATATTCTAGAGTCTATAAACTGAGCACTGACAGATTTTTTTTCAAGACTACACAATAACATCAATTTCGTCATGTGTTTTATATTCAAGATCAGAAAGTTTTTGAAAATATTTAATATTTGCCTTTCAAAACCTGTAGGTTTAGTGGAATTCTAAAGCATTGAATGTCTGCAGAGAGAACAACAATTTCATTAAATCAAGGGGGGAAATGATGTGTAAATAGTATCTGAAAGGATGGGTATTATTTGGTAATACTTAGCTAGTCACATTTGACAGAGTATCAGCATACAGGCCAGGATAAAAATCACTACTAAACCTGATGAAATTAGAATTATTACATTAAATTTGTTCCTGAATGTGCACTCCCTCTTATTTAAAATATTTGTATTCACAAATTTAAATTAATTAATTATTTCCAAGCCTTATATTAAAAAAAAACAAAACAACAAAAAAAAAAAACCAACTAAAACAAAACGAACCCAACATCATTTAATGGAAAGAAAGTTTTGAGATTTTTCCTGTATGTGACACACATATGTACAACAAACAATCTTTTTCATGGGATACAAGCCAAAATATGTATTTTCCTTCTGCCCTACATACATAAAAAAGGATGTTAAACAATTTTAAATAAGAATAAGCCAGTATCTCTCATAAAGTAACTGGAACTAATGATTTAAATTTCTGTGCTCAACATACCTGGAGAATAAAAAAAAAATGGGACCTTTCTGCAGTTGCCTTGGAAAGAATAAATACACTGATGTACTATGCAAGAATGAGCTATAATATGAACAAAGATGGGATGTTATTTTGTTTAATCTACCTAGATAGGATATATTTAATTACAGTAAAATTGTCTGATGTACCACAGTATATTATTGTTTACTGATGGATAAACTTGAGTGATTTTCCATTCTGCTTGTCCCATCCACACTGCAGTGTCCCATCACTCCCCACAAACCCACTCAAAAGAGTGTCTGCATAGGACAAGGCTTCCTGACGGTTATAGGTTTGATCTTTCCTATTATCAATGAGAAGAAAATAAACAATACAGTTTGATATCCTGTTCTATTATTTCTGCAAACATTTTTTTTTCTGTTATTAGAGCAAAAGTTTGAACAGACCATGTGACGTGACTGCTTCATAAAACCTTTAAACAGAAAAAGGGCAAAGTTAATATGTACAACCTGATGTTTAAAGACTAAAGTGATTTATGCTGGAGACGTGGTTTATGGTTTGCTCTGGAGCTTTCCTATAAAAGATACAGTTTGACACAGCAGATTTAGACAAAGAACGGCTCCTATCGAAACGGCTCCTCAGAAACAACGACAAAATAGGGTCCCGCGCTACTGATTAACAGAAATTGCCTAATTGGGATTGATTAGAAATCAAGGGCTGAGATGAGAAGAAAAATGTAATTAAGAATGCTAAGGGAACATGTACATTGTTAAAAAAAAAAAAATCTTACTTGTAGCTGAATTATTTTTTTAACCTATTGTTGCTAAAATGATCTTGTACCATTCCTGCTACTGAATCATTCCATGAAAGTATTTTAACCATATTATGCCTAAAAATTTACTTCTAGACAGACAGATTTTACAATTACAGAAATTTTTTTTTTTTAAATTAGAAGATGACTGTTAATTCACAAAAAAAGCATAAGAGGAGTAAAATCTTTTAAAAACACTGTATTTTAATCAACTAACTTTCGTTCTGGGAGTATCACTTTAAACCTTGATGGAATTTTAAAAGCTGTCCTGAGATATCAAAACCAAACTCAGGGTTTCTTAACAAATTTCTCAAGTTTCTATGACTAATAGTGTATCACAGAGTTGATAGTTATGGGCTAAATGTGATCCTGACCTTTTGTGCTCATGGCTACGAGACCTGCAGTCTGTGCGCTGAGCCAACACAAAATCTATGCTTACAGCAGCGCCCTGCACGCCAAAAATCCTCCCAGGCAGCATTTCAACTCGTTTTATAGTCTCTTTAAAACACAGGAAAGGGTTCCCTACTCCTCCCCAGGAAGGTATGTCTTTTACAGTTGCTACCACCTTCATCAAGAAAATAAACATTTTTTTGAGTGGAGACCCTATAGTGCTAGAAAGCTGTTTTTAATAGAGCATTTTCAGGTTTCTGATAAATGTTACATTTCCAGAAGATAAAGTTTTCTCTTTCTCTCAAGTCTGAAAATTTCTGGCCTCAGTCCATCAAATGCTGAATTTCCATTCCCACCATCTCAAACCAAGTCAGTGTGCTGGATTTCTGAGCAAAAACCCTTCCAGGTGTCAAATCTGCTGTGATTCTCTATGGCATTTCTTTCAAACAGGAAGAAGCGATGCACATTTCTTCTTTGTGCTTTATACACAAGGTTCAGCTGTTGAGGGAGAAGCAGCCAATTATTACACATGCACACACAAAAAAAAATGTTAAAACCAAAGGTCTGGTAAAGGAGAAGAAATTAGATATATGGAAGATCAAAACACAACAGGACGTCAGAAAGACTAAAAGATTTTGCGTGGGAGAAAACCTGAAGGAAAAGTTGCTGAGGAGAAGAGGAAGAAAGGGAGAAGGACTGTGGGAGAAGGGCATAAAAACACCATAGTTTCAGGACTCTTTCCCCTTCTGTCCCCTCTCCCAGCCCTTAAATCACTAGCAATCTAGTGATTCTCCACGTACTCGAAAGATGCAGAGAAAGAGGCAGACGCTACATGAAACTGAGCATTACAGCTCTTCCCCTGGTCTCAGAGGAATATTTAATGAAAAATGTAATTAGGTCTCTGCTATTCTTCAATTCCATAAGCCACTGTTATTAATTTTGCTTCACAAGACAAGCTGTAGCAATCAGAATGGCAAAGCACATTAATCACCAGCAACACTGCAGTGAGCAAAGATGGCCTGAATCAATAAACAAAACCAGGCTGAGTGACTATGAACAACAAATGCTCCTTACAAGCAGCCAAACTTAAGATCATCAGGAAACTGTAAAATGAGAGGTGCACTATGCAAACCTCTTCTCTTTCCCTCCTTCCCTACAAGGGGATGTTCTGACACTGAACCGTGGAATTCCCCAGAGGCACAATAAAAGAAAAGTGAAAAAAAAGCTACCAGTCAATCAATGTCATACATGATAAAAACCAGATGAGGGAGTCACTGGGAGAAACAGCAACACAAGCAAACATAGCACAACCATCAGAACAACAACTGTGTTGGAAACTGCTCTCCTTTCCAGTGTTTCTCAGCTCCTGTTCCAACCCTCCTTGCCCGAATGCCTACAGATAAGGTAGAGAGTGCTATGCCAGATCAGATCAGCCACCCGGTGATCTGAACCTACCTATGGCAACCTACAGGCAGCTGCTCCATGGATGATGAGACAACCACAAAGTACTAAACCCACTTCAGGAAATTTTCTTCTTTCCAGAAGCTAGTAAATACCATATATTTATAATTATTTTGCTATTCTCTCCTTCCCATTTTTCTGGATTTAACCAAAGGGCAGGACAGCCTAAAGATGTGCCTACAAAACCCACTCTGCAGGATAACTGCCAGTAGACTGAAACCTCCAAACCCAGCTCTAATCTCCTTTGAAGACTTCTTGCATGTGGGTTCAAGTGAGAAATCCTACACAGCTGGATGTCAGGATGCACAGGGACTTTTCGTTCTCCATGTACTCCTCAAATCCTCCCTCTGCACAGCAAGACTGCACCTGTCCCAGCACAGTACCCCTGGCGCCTTCCATTAATGCTGAGAAAATCCTGAGTTAAGTGCCTACTTAAATTTGATGGGTTTGCCATTCAAATGATGGCCTGTCAGCCTAATAAAAGCACCAGTTAGTAAACAACATTACTGCACG
The DNA here is from genome assembly GCA_035041135.1 of Platyrinchus mystaceus. NCBI lineage: Eukaryota > Metazoa > Chordata > Aves > Passeriformes > Tyrannidae > Platyrinchus > Platyrinchus mystaceus. The sequence continues at coordinate 26,041,198 of JAWWLV010000180.1, read as the reverse complement.
AACACTGGTAGAATTATGAGCAACTGCAAGCTGCAATTAATTTGACCTTAGCCACCATGCCCACACAACCAGTGATGCTAGTGCTGTGGTTTTATTTCAGATCAATGCAAACAACAACAAATAAACATTCCTGCCACTTCTCCAGAGAGGAATCAAAACTACCCAGTGCAGCTAGGGAAATCTGCAATTGAACAGATGTAAACTACTTCACAGCCCTGAGGAAAATGGAATTCATTCACCAACGTGTAGCTTGAGCTAAGCTAATCCGAGTTGCATATCCAGTTCTCTCAGAGCTTTGAGTAGCAATCAATCTTCCTGAATTCACCAACAAGTGATTTGTTATTCTGCAGTTTTCCTTATGTAAAAAGAACATATGGATTAACCAGCTATCGTCATAACAGCCTGATGAGCTTCTTAAAGTCTCTTGGTTACTTATTGGGTATAACACTATACAGTGCAGTGAAACAAACTGGGCAGTATGGATTACATCATGTTCTGCCATCTGGAAAACATTACAAGATAATCACTAATACTGTGAAGCCTCCTGAATCGGTTCTTCATTTATAACATAACTGTTTGAGCTTCAGAAAAAGCATCTGAAGAGTGATTTGTAAAATATGTTACTGAAATCCTAAGTAGGATATTATTCTTAATAAAACCCATATCTAAGTACAAACTTGAATTTCAGTTTATATCCTTAACCAATTATATACCAATGCAAATCTCCTCCGATAAGTTGTCTTGCTAAATCCATTCATGCGGTGGATTAGTTAGCTCACAGAAACCATGCTGGCATATAGCTCTCCAGGACCAGCAAGGTGGTTGGAAGATTCCCTAGTCACTGATTAGCACCTTCTATTAGGTATGCAGTGAGATTCAAAGGCATGATGGCATTAGACAACAACACAAAGTTAGGTCACAGCTCAGTGAGTGGGTGGGACAGGCTGGCAGCAGGCAGAGCCACTGCAGTCACAGGGGCTATAGGTTATTCCTGGGCTATAGGTCATTCCTGGGCAATACACTACTGCTGTGCTGACAGGGCAGAAAAAACTGCTCCTGGTCAACTGCTGAAGAGAAATGCTGCCCTAAGAATGCACCAGAGAGCAACTCAGAGACAAACATTGTGTTTTGTATAGTCAAAGCTGCCTTTAGTATCATCCACTTTTCCCGTTAGGAATGCACAGCAGCCTAGCTTATTCCTCACCCATGATATGTGTGCTGCAGGGCTCACTCTCACTACAAGATAAGCCTGACCTCCTCCTTGCCAGCAAGGGACTAGCACTGCTTCTGACATGCAAAGCAAAGTTTATACAACACCACTTAGATCCATTTCTGTGAAACCTGTTCCACGGCTGAAAGCCAACAAGGGTCAACACCACGAAGCAGTTTAGTTTCACAGTGGATCACCTTTACAAATAGCCCTGGGCTGACACATCCCACCATGCTCCTTCAGATATTTTTTTCCAGGAAGACAAAGCCAAGCCTTTGACAGGGCAACCTGTGGAGAGCTCAGTAATTGAAAACTGGACTGGTTTTTGCAGGCAGCCAATCCCATTTTAGTTTCAAGACTTTAGTATCCCAAAGGAGATATGCAAAAAAGTTATTATTCACAGCTCAAGAAAACATTATCTATCTATCTATCTGTCTTTTCTATACAAAGCCATGTTCATACAACATTCTCAACTCTTTCACAATCCCCAACGCTCCAAACAATCAGGTCAGGTTAACCTCATCACAAATGTATTAATAATGTGGTAAAACTTAAAGAAGGAGTACCTTCTAGAAGGTGCTGTAAAAGTCAGGTCATGTCACATGCAATAATCTGAAAATCTCAACTGGCAGAAAAGCCAGACCACTGGGGGGATTTGGAACAGTTCAGCTCTGTTTGTTTCCAAAATCATGCCCTGAAAATATAAAGACAGTTTCCACCATGCCAATGCTTTGACCCAGGCTGCCCCAGAAATCCAGTAAGAAACCAACAGACCTTTTGGACAAAATAGTTTATCATATACATCATCATCCTAACACTGTTTTTACACAATTCCCTGGTGAAATGAGCACAGGCCTTTTTGGATGACACATCAGCCGTGTGGGAGACCACAGTAGAGTATTTATATGTTGCGAAAGGTTAGTAATATTAATAGCTAAAATCCTGCATAATCTCTAAAATAGGAGCTCCCTAAATAAATAGAACTGTATTTAAGTGCACAAACACACATAAGCACCAAAAAACACATGCACACATAAAAATACTAATATATTACATACATTTTAATTATTAATGTTGAAATAGATGTTTTCTATTCCATCTGCATGATACGCTATACAAGAAAACTATTTGCTTTGATTTCCTTATCAGATCACATGACAGGAATTTTGTCATTATTTTTGTTGGTTTCAGTGAACACTGCTTTATGACCTGGCTCTTTAGTTTTACTATCAGCGTAAATAAACACATTTCACGTGCCATTTTTGGAAATAAAAATGAAGATGCTTCAAATCCTTCAGATTACAGCTATTTAAACTATTTAAAGCCATAATATTAAGCAAACATAAGAAATTTTATAGTCGTTTTAAAACCAAGTGTTTAGCTCAGCTAATAAATCTCTTCATGTGAACTCTGCAGCATTCAAACAAATGTATAAATACTCAAGCTGCTGAAAACCAGATACAGTTTCTAATTCTCCAGTTATTTAACCAAATCTATTGAAAAGGATATTAGAGAATTTAAAGCGTCTGGCAAGGTATTTTTAACCAGGCATAGAAATTACAAAATAGTTCTTTTTGCCACCTTGAGAAATGCACTTCTAAGATTATCTAGAAAAACAGCCAGCAATTCTACTAGATTTGCATCATACCCATGAGATTCTCCTTTCCCTTTCAGTACTCTTCAATCAATTTTAAAGATAACTGCTGTGCTGATTGCCAGCTCAGATTGAACAGATGAGCGCCAGTAAATCAAAAGCTGTCAAACTCTCCTACTGTGGATCAACATATACACAATGGCTGCTTGCCCATGACTGGAAATCCTTCTGATAGCTTAATGCTGTCAGGTGCTTCATTTCCAGTGGCCAAAACATAATGTAACATTCCAGAGGACAAATTCTTCAGGCTTCATTTCAAGCACAAAAGTATGTGAAGACCATTAAAACACACTGATTTTGCCAAGATACTTTTGTCAAGAATGTGTTACACTAATCCATTTACAAAAACAAACATACAGAACAATCAGTTTTGAAAGCTAAACGGCAGCAGAAGATGCAGACAAAGATCACAGCGGCAGAAGTTCTACAGACGCTGTTAGCTTAGCATTTCTTATTTGGGACTACAGTCTCCAGCTGAGGAAAAGACAATCTCTTAACATATTTATCATTATAAACAAAACCCCAAACCATTGTCTAGGTGAACATCACATCTGTATTTAAGTCTTAACATGAAACTTTCCATTTTTGAAAGAATAAGGGGTCTGTGTATTTCTTTACAGGATGTAAAATGCTCATATAAACCTTTGTGCTGACAAATTTTCAATCTGAAGTAAAAAATGGGCAACAGGACAGGAGAGTATGAACAGAGGGGCAGTGGCCAGCCAAGGCAGGAGGATTTACAGAAGAGATGGTTTGCCAAGGGTTTTCTGGAGAGGGCAGGACGGGGGTGGAAGCTTGGAACAAATTAATGAGCAAACTGTTCCAAGCACCAAGATTGGCATGGGAAGATGTGTCCAAAAGACTGGCTCCAGGTTTGTGTTACTTAACATCACTGTCTAGCTATCTAACTATAGTGGCACTAAACACCGTGAATAGCAACATGTTTCTCACCAGTGATACAAATGCGCTGTCATCCAATACCCAGATCTATGAAATCTCTGGTATTTCTGGTAAGCAGGAGGTATGTGAAAATACAGCAGTCAGAACAGCAGGTGGGATTTGCCTGGGGAGATGTAACCACACTTACTGTCGTCCTCAGGTACCAGCCACCCTAAAGACAGCCCATTGACTCATTTAGATACGCAAGGCAGGACTACAAATTGAGTCCCACACGCACGCCTCAGGAGAATGTGGATGTTGAAGGCAATACCTTTCAAAACTTCCCATCTTACCCAGCTTCATCCACCGGACAGAACACAAATGACCCAGCACAGTGGAGCCTGAACACTGCTTGACCAGACATGGGAAATGGCAGGAGAAATTCTTCCCAAAATCTCCCCACTGACAAAAGCAAAGGAACCAGGGAAACACTGAGAAGGAAAGAGCATCCATTTCCATTTTGCGCTCTGGTTAGGATCAACAGCCTGTCCCAAAAGAGTACGCAAAGGAACGCTGTGTTCTCTCAGGAGTGTCCTTTTTCAGTGAAAGGGGTCAGTTGGGAATTAAGTCTTACAGCCTGTGATCCAAACAGCTGATAGTCAAAGAAATCAAGGGACAGATGCCACAGGGGACAGAGGTGGACAGACACCCTTGGTACCTCTGGGCGCAGCACTGTTCTCGGAGCACAGAGATCATGGGACTGTGTGTTGAGGGCGCTGAGCTGGGAGAGGAGGGTTTGCAGGAGGAAGCACACCCTCTGCAGGCTGAGACTGCGGCACTGCAAAACACCACTGCTGCATGTAAGCAAAGACAGCTCAATTTGAAAGGCAGTTGCAGGGATTTTTCTTAGACTGACTGAAATGCAGGAAGAATTCAGTAGATCCATATCAGCAGAAAACCGGTACAAATCTTTGGTGCAGTTCCACTGCACCTCCTATTCTGGGACCACATCACCCCTTCCACGCAAACAAAAGAAAAGAAAACCAAAATAAAATAGGAATGAGCTTGCAGAAAACAAAAGACTTGAATAAATTAAAGATTAACAAGACATTTGTTTTCATTTATTTTGAACACCTTTTTTTTCAGTGCACTTCCTCATGATATTTTCCAGAAGAAAACATGGAACAGATATACGAAAACATTACCTACTTGCTAATTTTTAAGGTATCAAAATAGACTTTAAACACTTACCGTGAGGTTTCCATCACTGTAAATAACTACAAAACTACAAATTAAGCATAAAACTAATTAAACAAACATCAAGTAGCTAAAGTGTGTCTACAGAAAAGATTAATATAATTATAGCTCAGCAATTTGAGAAGAGAATATTTTGAATAAGTAGGTAATTAAGTTAAGAGAGGCCTAAAGAAAGATTTCACACTCACATTCATATGCTGAAGCAGTTTAAAAATAGAGAGCAAGAACTGCCTGACTTCACGTTTTAATTTTAGCTGGGTGATGAGCTGGTCCCAAAGACAGAAAGGGACAGCAGGATTTTTTCTCAGCAAAGTGCCCTTCGTATTTTTATGTGAAGGAAATGCAGTATGTGCTATTAATATCCTGTTGTAGCCCTAGATAAGTCTAGGCACCCTTTCAATCAGGAAAAAGTTCTAGTTTGCTTCTTCAAATCACTTGCACTCTCAAAGACATACATACAAGTTGGAGAATGGCCCGACTGCCCTGGCCACTTCACAGGTAAATAACATCCACACAGGAAAAAACACTTAGTTTTCCCATCAGTCATCTCTTGCAATTATTAAAGCTGTAATTTTCTCTCATGAGCACGGGGAAAAGCAAATGGTTGAATTTGCACCTTGAGATAAGTTTAACTTCATTCTCATTTGAATTAACAGCTGGGGAAAAAAATATGTCAATACCAACCAGAAAGGCATCTGGGTGTGGGGGGAAGAAAAGTTGTTTGACTTAATCCTGGCACAATGCCTAGGCTCTCCCAAAGTAGCTGGGGAGAAGTGCATAGGTATTCCCACATAAAGAAAGATTCCTCCCCTGAGTATGGATCCCTCGCACATTTCACCTTCCTGACGTATCTCTGATCAACCAGCACAAGCTTCGCCACAGCAGGTCCCTCCCATCCAACACTGTTTAGGACTGGCAAATTCTCACAGTGGGGTAGGACTGAAACCCTTCCTGGTCAATTGTATCACACAGAGAACTCCTCCTGTCCTTCAGGGAATGGTGGAAAGGGAGGATAACCAGCTTGTAGATTATTTTTCTGGCATATTCCTCCCAAAGTGTCAACTATCCAAGTGAAGGTCAGATACTCCCCAAAATCCTCAACTGCCTCAAAAGCACCTTTTTAACTTAGACTACTTTTCTTGATAGATGGCAACAGTTAAAACCTAGGCAGGAGTTAATCTTGTGGTGAAAACAAGCCTGCTAAATTCTCCCCTCATCTTCCACAATTACATTCACTTGCTTATGTTTTGGAGCAACTATCAGCAGGAGAATCTAGAATCACCCACCCCCTCTTATGTTTAGCCTTTGATTGTAGATTCACCTTAGGCTCCACCTAAGTGGGAATACTATGTTAACACTGGTCACTGATTCACTCCAGCTACATCTGTGAACAAGCATTTGCAAATTTTATTTGCCAGGGAGGTGAAATGCAAATTAGTGGAAGTTTGCATTAACCTCCTCCTGGTCAGCAGTTCCAAGGTGAGGATGCCCTGCCTTCTAATCTATAGCCCCTTATCTTAGTGAACTGTGTGTCCCAAGGCATAGGAGGTCCATGCTGTCCTCTTAGTGACCTGCCTTCCTATCCATTCAGCTCTTGAGGAAATAAAGCAGAGCACAACATTCACACAGCTGCCCCCCGGAAGATGTATGTCATTCACTTACACCCACATAACTGATACCTTCTGGATTTAATCTTAACACTGCTTTGCATTTTTAATTACTGTGGTTTTTTTCACAATCTATCCTATCCCAAATCCATGTTAGAAGTTCCATATAGTTCTAAAAACTTTTTTCCATTATGATATATAAATGAAGGGCACCATCTTTTTTCCCAGCAGAAGCATGTTCTGCATTTCATTTGTACACATGAAATTAGCTCATTTACTCTTATCACTCCTAGCATTTCTAGTTTAAGTGTTAGATAGCAAAACTGGCCCAGGCATTGAGAGCATTCTACTCCTACCACAAGAATGACAACTTCCACTTGACTTATTGCATCAAATGAAGCCAAAGCACTTGAAACTAAAGATTGAAGAAATGAGCAATTCCTTCTGTTTTACTGAATATCCCTCCATTTAGTCAGAGATGCCTTCTTGCAAGAAGGTTGTTGGCTTATATTTTTACCTTCTCCTGCTTAAGTTCAACACAAAGTTTGTAGGGAGAGATCATCACTCACTGTATCACTATTTATAGTTACTTACTCTATCCTTATCCTAACAAGACCCTAATCAAAAAGGGGCTCTGATCCTCCTAAATTAAAATTGTAAGATGAAGTCATTTTTGTTTGAAGGAGCTGATAATATGAATAAAATTTCTGCTTTTCCTGCTCAAAAAAATTTTTTTGAAAATTTTCAAAGACCAAATCTGCTTAATTTCCTTTCCTAAATAGTTCAGATAACATTTCTCTTTCACCCTCCTGTGTAAACAAACCATTCATGAGTTACAGTTATGAGAGGCTGGCAGAGGAAAAAGAGATTCAATTTATCTTTCCATCTTCTAGAGAAGGAAAAATATCCCTTTTAAAGAGTTTCCCATGCAGATACACTCCTCCCTTCTATACAGCCCCCTTATCCCTTCAGCAAGGTAACACACCAGACTCCACCAAGTGGTGAGTACACCCTTGGCAAAGCAGTTCAGATTTCAGAAGCAAAACTACAAAATACTCATTACTTGCTCAAACAGAAGCAGCCAAGTCTGAGTTTGCTTCCAGAGCCCCTACAGCAGGATCCAATTCCAGGGCAATGATAGAAACCTCTCCTCTGGCTTTATTAGGCTGTCTGGTGGGGCACTACTATATAAGAAGCATTCTCCAGGGCTTATTGGAAATGCAACATATTCACTACTGCACTGGTTTTACTGCATGTGTAAAGAGCAACGAACACAAGAGGGATGTGGTCTCGAAGCCAGGCTGGTCACTCTGCCAGCTTTGCTACAGTTAAATAAGTACAATTACCTCAGGGAACTTAAATTAATAGCTGCCTCTCTGTCTCACATGGTTATATACAACTCTGTCATATTCAAACTCGAGGAAGCATTTTTTCTGCCTCCCTTGATGATTTTGTTATTTCTTGAGAACAGAGGATGGAGGTGGAGGGCAAAAAATTATATACTCCAAGTCTCCTTGAATAACTGAAATGTCTAACCCCAGATCTGGGGTCCATTTGTCACAAGTCACACCCTTGGTCAGTCCCTGCTTTGTCCACCGGGAGCCAACCAGTGAGCCCTCCTCCCACGCTGTGCTATTTGTGCCAACTGCTAACTTGGAGGAAAAAGTATATACAGAGCTGGTTTGCTTCTAGTGAGGTCCCCCTGGCATCCAGCTAAGAGGTGAGAAAACTAAATATAACAAACTTAAAACTACAATTATTGTAGGGGAGTTTGCCAGAGCCACTCTGAAGCTCCTAATGGTCTGTTGGGGATTTATGGATCAGCTGTGAAAATTTACTCACAGCTAAAACTTGCCAATCAAGTCCTTGGCTTTGAACACTGCTACCAACTTCCACATAATGCAGCTTGAAACCACAGAAACATCAAAGCAAAATAGTAGGTTTCCACGCTTTACAGAAGGACATGCAAGAAAAAAAAATCTATCATACTAAACAGATCAATAAGAAATGTGTGGGGAGTCTCTTCTTCATGTTTATATCTTCGTGTAAAAGACTCTTATATTGTACAGAGCATGAGGAGATTACAAGTACTGCCAAAATGCACACTAAGAGACAGTATGTTGTACAGAAAAGGCTACTGCTGACTTGCAATTTAGAGCAGATTCCTCCCATAAATTATGCCAGCAATCCAGTAAATAATATTAGCTGCTGATATTGTATGTCTTTGCTGTATGGGTGGGGATAAAAAAGGATCTTCACAAAATTTATAAAAGTTTCCTTGAATACAGGGAGAAATTATATCTGGTTTTCATGTTATTCCTTTAAAAACTGCAGCAAATGTAACAAACCCAAGTCCTGGGAACTTACAGGGAAAACAAAGCAAGTAGCCAAACTTAGAAGAGAGATGTAAGGCCATGCCTTATTTCTCCCAAATGCTCAGCACAAATTGGAAGACAGCATTGATGGCCACCTGTAAGTGCAGCGCTGTGCAGAGGAGCTGATGGGCTCTTTGCTAACTCCTCTCCATCTCTGACTCTACAAATCCCTATTGCCAGTGAGGTTTCAACACTCCAGAGTACTTGTTCTAAAACATGTCAGAGCACTAATATGATATTAAGCACCACAAAGGAGCATGGATCCACACTTCTCCCTACACAGATCCACGCTCTTTTTTAAAAGAGAAGTTTCAATGCTGGAACACTTAGGTAACTTTCTGTTATTTTCTTTGGCTTCTACTCCATTAGGTCTCCCCTATTAGTAATTACCCCAAAAACCAAGCAGGAAAGTCATGAAGCCTTGCAGACTTAGATGATAGGATCTGATCCTCTAAAGCCTTATACACATAAATAATCCTCATGTGTATAAATAAGGCTTTGCAAGATCAGTCTCCTAGTATATATACTATATCCAAAGAGGAATTAAAGTCTTATTTACCACTGACATGCACACTCTCGGCCACCTAACATATTTATGTTATGATATTCATTATGTTATAAATTTATAACATAAAGACACATTGCTTAACCCTGCACAGATACACTTTAATCATCTACATAAAATTACAAAATCACTTTTAGCCCTTGCAAATTTTGATTTAACTCCTTTTTTTGTTTGGAAGAAAATTCAATCCTTTAACACTTTGCAAAGCAGAAAACCTACAAAACCCAGGTTAAACAGCAATGATCGCATGTCTTTTAGAAGCCTGATCTACCAAAGATACATGGTATGCGATTAACTTAAATTTAATTGTCAAATTTGGAGTATTTAGCACTTTTTACTTCCCCAGAAGCTGGAAAAGAGAAGATATGTTCAAATATTATCGAGACCAGTGCAGAAAATACAAAAGTTGACCTGGATTCAAGTACCACAGAACTTCTTTTGTTTACAGCACTTTACCTGTGAACCTGTTTGCCCATGCTGCCTACAGAGGAATCTATAAACACCATCCCAGTCAACCACTACTCTTCTGGAGTACTTAAAAAAATATGCTCACCTATAGACACATCAGTGACACTTCCCTAAGTGTAATGCACATCACAGTGACTCGAAGCAGACCTCTTGGGCCATCTCAGAGAGAGACAACAGAAAGATGCCAATAAAAGGGTAAGCCCTGCCTGCACCATGAGAATGTGCTGCTACACAATAGAACAGTGACCTTAAATGAAACAGTAAATAGAGAAAAGAGCCCAGTGTTTGGTTGTGAGTTGGCAGGATGGTGGAAAGCTGTAGATGACCTTACAAGAATGTGCCATGAGTGGGACACAAATGGATGGTGCAGAGTACATGGATAGCAAGGGTGTGAATGTTAAGATGTGTTAATGGAAGACTCTGGAAGATAAGAAGAATCTAGGGGTGAAAAAAACCCCCTAATCCTAGTTTGCTAATATTTCTCTCTATGGCTTCAGTAGACAAGAGTCCTCTTTCCTCCAAATCCTGTCCTCAATCTGAATTGTGTACGATCTCTGACAGAATTTTATGTGGGGGAGCAGAGGAAATCTCTGACAATCTCTGGAGTAGCATCCAGACTACAAACCACACAAACACACAAGTGTGCACAGCTCTGCAGGGACTGGAGCAAACTTTTTTGCATCCAAGTTAATCTGCTCTCACTCTATTTCCGAGAAAAACAGAAAGAAGGGTGAAAAAGACCTTATTAAAACACTATATGGCATTTTGTTCTCAATAAGTATTTTGCAATTTTATCTTACAGTTTTTTTTAAAAAAAGGCCAAAAAGAGAGACTGTATGTGTCATCAAAGTAATAAAAATTAATCACACCTTCCCCTAAGAGGAGGACATGTTATTCAGCAGAGACAGAAATAAGATTTCTTATTGCACAAATAAAATGTGGTCAACCTACTGATGCTTTTGAATTATACAACATGCAGAAGCCCACAGAAGAGTATTTGTTATCTCAGTAAAGGCAACATCAGCTGTCAAGACACTTGTTGCAGAAGTACTTAAAAGTCTGTTTCTTTAAACAAATATTAAAATATAAGTAAAGTGCAAGTGCAACTGCTGCACATTTCCAAAGTAGCCCTAGATCACAGGCACCGTCAACTCACACATCTCCCCCACCCAGGAAAAAAGAAAAGTCACAATGCGTAGAACTGCAGCTTTTGACATTACCAAATTCAAAACATTTGACACTGCCTGAATTCTAATACTCTGTGTCCTACTGTAGAGAAAATAACAAGATTTACAGCAAGTTGAGGAAAGCTGAGATGAGATAACACCAGATGCTTTTGTTATCTCAAAAGCCAGCAAGCCAGGGAAGGGACCAGGTGATCAGAAATCAGCCAGGGAGCTTGCTCATAACCTGCCCATGATACCATTTTCTCTGTCCATCCTGGCCAGCAGAAGACATTACTCAAGGGAGTGGGAATTAAACACTTTCTTATCCTGTCCCTGTCTTTTTCTAGGAAGAAGTAATCCAGAAGTGGTGAAGCAGAATCCCTCTGAAGGCAGTCACCATCATTAAAGTTTCAAGTAACACAGGCTGTGGAGTTAAAACCATGCAGGAGATGGGCTACACCTCACAACCAGTAGAGCTACAGATTCGCATCACCTCCAGAGTCAGGCAGGGCTCATGCCATCTTTGGAGCATTCTGCAAAGGCTGCTGAGAAACTTGCATGTTTTTAAACAATGGAGATGATAAAGGACAAATATGAACAGCATCATTTCATGCAACAGCCACACGGGGCAGCTGCACCCTGGTCCTGCTCTCTGCCTGCTCAGCTCATTTCCCACCAGGGACACGCAGAGAAACAACAACAAATTCATCTTCCTTGAGGTTCCTCAGATGCATGAGATAAACATGCAACTTGTGCTACAATTAGTATCAGCTAAACTCCCATTTCACAAGTTTACATCCACACACAAGAAAATGCAGTTAGCCTGGTACAAACTAACCACTTGTGCGCTCACACTGATCCTTTAAGAAAACAAGCCCTTGCCCTCTTCCTGCAACAGAATACCCAAGGCTTTTATTTGGCATTTTTTCTAAATAGGCAAGAGGCATTTGTTAAAATAGGCTAGGCTTGAGCTGTCAGAACAGGACAGATATTAAACGTTTCTAAAACCCAAAGGGGCAGGTTTTCTGGTTTCACCCTCTGCGTCAAGTGACAGTTCCCTGTGACGGGTCATTAGCGTGACTAAGAGAAAGCAGCTGGACATAGAGAGGAGCAGAGGCTAACAGAGAGATTACAACCTTAAATCAACTATAAAATGTTACAAAGGATGAAGAGGAGGAAAAAAGGGGGGAATATATTCAGGGGAATAAAGTCAGTCTGATAAAGTGTCTAGCTGCAAATGAGATGCAATTAATTCATTTTTAAAAAAAAATAATCAAGACAGCTTACCCTTCTGAAAAAGCAGATTCTATTTGAAGGAGTATTTTAAAGTGACTATTATTATTATTTCATGCAAACAGTCCATTTTTTACTCTCCTAAATAAATTTCTCCAGTCCTCTATCAAGTAAAAAATACATCTTTGATGATCTAGTTCCTCCCATTTTTACATCCCCCATAAAGGATCAGAACTAGAAATTATGGAGGTTTTTACCCATCTCCATTTTCCTTTCCTCCAAACGAGATCAAAAAGATTTTAGAAGCATCACCACAGCGTAGAAGTGGCTCAGCAGGTCACACGTAACTCTCACTGTTAGGCACACACAGCTTTGGATGGACAAGGGCTGATTTAAGAAGAAAACCAAAAAACGTATTTTCCAGTCCTCCCATTGATGGGAACAGTAGTATTAAGTTTCCAATAAAAGAGTAATATCCGGGCAACTGAGTTTTACTAAAGAGAAGTCCATTGCCATGTGTTGTACTCCAAAAGCCAGTTACTATATTGCTTCTTATAAATTACATATTATCTAAATTTTTACTAAAGGTGGTATCGCTACTGTTATCTGTCTCTCCACTGACATATTTGAAAGCGTTTTGGCATTTCTGGACAACTAAGTATTGATTGATAACTGATAAGAGAAGTCAGATTACATGGAAATGTTTGCATGCAAAGCATTCCTTTTGAATTCTTTTGTTCTGACTCTTTTCCACTTTGTACCTCTATGCTCTCTCTTCAAGCTTTAAATTCAATCTTACTGTGCTCTTCTCACAACAAGCTGTTGGGTTTTAAATGAGAGAGTAAAGAAAACAAACAAACAAACAAACCCAAACCCCACACTTTCATTCTTTTTTGTTTAAAACAGAGAACATCCATATGATTAAGTCATCTTTAAGCTTTGGGTCGCACCCGATTTACAGAAAGGATCCATGTTTTCCATCAAAAAAGAAAATAAATGAAAAATAAATGAATTTAGAAGAAATTTAATTAGCTTACTTGAAGCTAATCATCACTACTGCTACTTTTTGAAAACAACTAAATCTAAAAGTGAAGCAGCCTCCAGAGGTCCCTGTCCCTGCCCCCTCCATGCACACACAAATTTGGTACATGCATTTTAAGTCCTGTTTTTAACCTCAGGTAAGGTGTAAGAAGAGTCTTGATAAATACACAGCGAGAAGTGAGACAATTCCAGGAAAACTGCAGATCCCTCACTGTGGTGTTTCATAACATACAGAGACAATGAATGGGAAACACAAGGAGGAGTTCGATAACACGGGTTTAGTTCCCACATTCTCTGGCAAGTCCCACACCATCCAATCTGCTTTTGCAGCTCCTGTCCCTGGTTCCAGTAAAGCTGCTCAGCTAAGACAGCTACAGCCCCTTCTGTTTTGTTTTCATCGCCATTCAGGGCTGTTACAGTTGTTTCAACATAAACTCCTTGAGTTTCAGGGCTCTGTCGGGTAGGGAAGCAACTGAGATTTTGGAGATGTACTTTAAAAGGTAAATAAATATGGAAAGCCTGTATCAGTAACAGTAAGAAGAGAAACAGTAAAACCAGTGTTTCTCCTAATGTCCACTTAAGTATCAGTTTAGCCTTTGCCATATATGCCAACTATTTGCCATGACTAATGTATATAATGGGAGTACATTTCATATTTTATCTCTCCTGAGAGACCTTGAGTTGGGGGGGAAAAAAAAAAGAAGGAAAGAAAAAAGAAAAAGGAAATCCCAGACTACAGAAAACAAACAGAAAAGAAAGCAAATAAAAACAGCACATGTTTAACATAATGGGTTTAAGTTAAAAAAAAAAAAAAAGAAAACACAAAAATAAGTCAGAGGTAATTTTTCCTGACAAGTTTTCTCCTTGCTGCTATAGGAAATAAAGGATTCAAAGCATTCAGCACCAGCCTGCTTACTCCTCTCTGCCCCCAGACCTGGCACAAACTGATGACAACTTGGGCGCAGATGTTGGAAATTCCATCTTCCTTCCAGAGGAGTTCAAAATCTCCAGGGCAAAACCCCTTAGGAAAGAAAAAATTAACTTTGGTTCCCCCCTCCCCCCCATTGTTTTAAGGCGTCTTTATTCAATTTGTAAAACAAACATATCTTTCTATATCAACACAGGGAGTTAAAAACTGCTCCATTTCCGCTGGACAGATATGACCCATGACAAATTATTAGAACCAAAAGCATACAAAGAGTTGTATTCCAATGCAATTAGGTCTCCCATAATCATGGAGTTTACTTGTGGCATGTTTAAAGCAAGAACCCTCACAAAAAGCACTCCTCATACAACATCTTTATAGTTAACCACAGCCACCACTCAGTCCTTTCTCTCAGTTACTTCCAGCTAGTTGCTCCATCAGACTGCAATAAATCACACACCTGGAATTATTAATAGGAGTCTCCCCTCTCTCATGCTGCTTAGGCACTCCAGCCAATCTAACAGCAGGTGCTAAAATTTGCCACACACTAACCTGTCATCTAAAAATTACATTTTGCAGTGCAACTGCAAATTGTAAACAAAACATCCAAATCATAAACAGAAATTTTCTCATAAGAGCAGACTTACCAAAAGAGGGAAAAAAACCTCCAAACCAGCAGTTCCAACCACACATTGTTTTTTTCAGAGATTTCCCATACATGTTTCACTTGCTGGCACTGCAGCCCCTACCCTGCATTTCCATTCTTTCCACACAACTGCAGTAGAAAACGGTTATGAACACTGGCCAACACCACCACAACTGTTCTTCTTCTCAGTCTTCTGCTTTATTTCATGTGCAAGGGTAGGGTTTTGTAAGTCATCCTCCGTAACATGTAAATTCAGGTCTCCCTTCTCCAGCAATTTCTAATTCTCAGCTCCACAACTTGCAGGCTCTGACTGCAATAAAGCTTTCGGTTTTGGAAAATAAGTAGTATGCTCCCATCACACACCACAACAACCAACCTGCATAGATAGAATGCTTTAACTGCTCTGTAAATCATATCGTTGGACCTTTATTATCAACCAAATTGACACTGTCACTCAAGGGGAAAAAGTACAACATGTACACAGCGTATTTCAATTTATATCTTATATTTGGGCACTATCAGCAAGGGATTTCAATTTAGGGATTTAGTAATACTTTTATATTAAAATTACATAACAAACGTTACAGCAGAGAAACATTTAATGGATATCGTACAAGCTACCATGTTTCATGAGCTCAGCCAATGTAGCTGCTACCAAAAACATCTCATATCTTCAATTTTGCTAAATCTGAATCCTTATTCAAACTCAGCACTCACAGTGAACTTTTACCAGCTGCCCATCTAGGAAGCTCTTTGTGGGTTTTAGAATTACATTGCTCTTCACCTAAAATCTGTAAAACTTTCTAACAAAACTACTGGGGGGAAGAAAGAAAGATTCCAGAGAGCTTTTAAAGTTTAAGTGGTATAATGAAAAAGGTATATTTTATATAATATTATAATGAAAATGTTGAAACAGACAGGTGTTCTGTTAAACACCACAGAATATTCTGATCTACATGGCTCTGAATTAGCATTCTGCAGCTGCACACTTGTTTACTGCAGCTTCCAAAGCAAAAAGATGACAATTGTTTAAAAAAAAAAAAAAAGGTAAGAAAATCAAAATGCTCAGGAAACTAGGTCAATGTTTTCTTTCTTAGTAATGAAACCATGACTTCATTTTGTAAAA
Organism: Platyrinchus mystaceus; assembly: GCA_035041135.1. Lineage (NCBI taxonomy): Eukaryota > Metazoa > Chordata > Aves > Passeriformes > Tyrannidae > Platyrinchus > Platyrinchus mystaceus. Next base: position 26,025,046 of record JAWWLV010000180.1, on the reverse strand, counting down.
GAATCACTGGTTTCATTTTCATCCTGTTTTACCAGTCATAATAACTGTTCTGGCATACTAGAAATTAATTCGGAAGAGAATTTCGGACATTCCCCAACACATCTCTTCCTAAAAATCACTGATATCCAATTCAGATTATAAAGTACCAAGTGCTTATCAGCAAAACAAAATAGAAATTGCCTGCATTTCCAATTCAATGCATTTACTAATGATCAGGTAAGCGTGGAGGCTCACACCAAATTGCACCACGCGGTTACAAAACCATACGATCAAGTTGCAGAGGACCTTAGATGGAGATGTTCAATGTTTGCCATCCGGCGTCACATTACCATGACAAAGAACGGTCAGAACACGGCACCTCTCTCAAATCTTTCCATTAAAGACAGGCTCAAAAGGAAACCATTTCAAGTTTTCCCACCCATAATTTGCTAGGAAGCGTGACCAGGAAGAACGTGATGCCCTCGCACATAACATGCGCTGCACCAGAAATACGACCACGAAGTACTCTCAACAGCTCTACCTACCTGACTCGCAATACACATCCACAAAGTCTTGAGAAACGTGAAAAAATAAAGCCTGTCTTTAGAGACTGCAGTTCAAAATTTAAGACTGATTTTGAGTAAGTGTAAATTACCTTGTAATTGCACAATTATTCATATGTGCCACTGCAGCTAGCCAGTGGACTTAGGAGGAGACCATTAGTGTTTCAGTTTCAGTGCAAACCCCCAAGTCTGTACTTCCAATTAGAAATTAAAACGTAGGTAATGAGAACCTTGAATGTTTTCATTATTAAGTTACAAACCACAATTTAAAAGCAAACAGACTGAAAGAAAACCAAGCATCAAATTTATGGGCCTCACTCTGCAGCAACTCTAAAAGCCCAGTTACACACATATTTATAAAAGTTGATGTGATTCCCGACTTAAAACAACGTTCATGACTTCAAGTTTGCTGTAACGCAAAAGCATACACGCACCTATGTATTTATGCACACGTACGTATGTATTTTGCAAATGTGAGAGAACTGTAGTAATTTGCTGTTAGTTACATTGTTTGGTTTTGTTAACAAACTGATGACGGAGATGCCTAAGCCAGCGCCTTTCATGAAGAGGTTTTGCAGGGAAGCAGCGCAAGCCCAGCGCCGAGGCCGCGGCAGCTCCACAGTGCTTTGTCATACTCGCGCTTTGCTTGAGGGCCGGACTCGGGCTCAGTCCAGTCGGTGGTCTGGGACATAATATCGAAAGCACTTCTCAACCTACACCACTGCGCAGCACCCAGGCTCCTGCCCGTCAACACAAGCAGCAAATCTTAAAGTAATAGAAGGCAATTCCAACAGCTCCGTGGCTGGGCGCTCATTAGTAGATCAAGTGCTCTGTTAAAAGCCCTTACCTCTTTTTAATTTATGAACTTGGGAAAAGTCAGATACAGTGCACGCAACCACCTTGAATCAGCACAGATCAACTTAGGCGTTACTCATGGTTCACGTACTAACTACAGAGCATTCGGCTTGTCTTCAAGCTGCTCGTTTAGCCAGAAAAGTATCGCTGGCACCACTGCATCTGTGTACTAGAAGTGCTTTTTCCCCTCTTTCTGGATGGAAAACAAAACAGCAAAATAATATTCGCATCGTTGTGCTCGTTAATAAGCCCTCCACGCACACACAGGTTACTTTTCCCGTGACAGTTTTGCAGGGATGCGATCGCTCCTGGCACAGCACGAGTCCGTCACCCCAGGCCTGCCGGGGGGACCCGCAGCAGCAGAGCGGGGCCCGGCCGTGCGGACCGGCGGCTCACGCCGCCCCAGGGCAGGCGGAGGAGACCTTCCCGGCCCAGCTCCCGGGCGGGGGAGAGAGACGCGGTGCCAGGGTGAACCCTCAGCAAACCGACACGGGCGGCTTTTCGGGCAGGAAACTTCTGCTGGGGAGCGGGGCCGGGGCCGGTCGTTGGGGCAGCCCGTGCCCCCATCAGAGGGGACGGCCCCGCCGCCTCCTGCACGCCCGGGAGATCTCAGCCCCGCGGGCACCGCTCGGCCGGGGCCGGGGCCAGGGCCGATGCCGGGCCGACCCTCCGCCCCGGCTGTCAGTCTGGGCGCGGGGGAGGGAAGGGGGGCACCGCCGCCGGGGAGGGAGAGCGACCCGCGCCTGCCCGCCCGCCCTCCCGGCGCGACGGAACGCGGGGCGGCTCTTACTTGTGCAGGATCTGGGGCAGGCTGGGCGGCGGCATCCCTCGGCCAGGGGCCCCGCTGCGGGCATCGCTCTCCGGCGGGTCAGCGCCGCGGGGAGCCGGGGCCTGGCTCATGGCAGCGGCCAGGACCATGCGGGGCGGCCCCGGAGGCGCGGGTGGCCGCGCAGCCCTCGGCGGCCGCGGCGGCGGGAGGGAGGGAGGGGAGGGAGGGAGCGAGAAGGGAGGGAGGGGGCAGAGGACCGGCCCTGGAGACAACCGCGCTCCCCCTGCCGCCCCCCCGCCGGGCTGGCGGCGACGGGACAGGCAGCCCCCTGCGGCTGAGCCCGCCCTGGGGAGGACTGCGGCCACCGCCGGGGGCGGCCGGCTTTGCGCGGAGCCCCGGCGGGGCCGGAGGGAGGGGCGGGCGGTGCCCCCGGCCCGGCCCCACCTGGGCGCAGAGCCCGTGCCCTCCCTCCTCCGCCGCACCTGCCCGGAGGGAGGGACCCGCGGCCGGGGCAGCCCGGCGGCTCTGCCCCGTGTCCCCGCCGGGGCGGAGTGGCCGGGGATCACCTGTCCGGGGCACCTGGCCCTGCCCGGGGGCGAGAACGCGCTTAGCAAAGAATGGGCTGTACAGTAAAGAGCGAGCGGCCCCGGCGCTGCGCGCTTCGGCAGCGGTTTACAGACATCGAATCTCTCTCCCTTTCCCAAGGGCAGGGGGAGAAGCACGCATATTGTTCTAATCCCTCGCCAGTAGCACCTCTGCAGAAATGTTATTAGTCATTTATCAGACATAGGCTCTGTCAGCTGATACAAAACGGGAGAGGAGGGTGTCCCCCAGCCAATAATACAAACCTCGAGTACCAAGTCATGTCTATAGCAAACCCCAAGTCTGGGCCCAACTAATACGGGCTTTTAATAAAGGATGTTGATCCTGAGCTTCCCCCTTCCAAACACATACGTTAGCAGGATCAAGACCTACCCAGGAAGGCTTTAGCCACTGCTGTAATAACATGGGATTAAGGTGTGGAATTGCTGCATGATGACAGAGTGGGACAAAAAGTTTTACCTGCACATATTTTGGGAGTAAATTTCAGGTGCCCAGTGAAGCAGAAATTGTACTCTCGTACCAAGTTAGTAACACTGAAAATGTTCCTTCCAAGCCTTCTCGCTTCCTTTGTAACATGCTCAGTCTATTAGAGAGGGCTGAGTCAAGGACCATTTCAGTATTTGCTCCTGCTCTGCCTCTCCTTGCTGCTCAACCTCCCCCCGGCACACACACTCACACACGTACCGAGGAAAGCAGAAACATCCTGGCTTCTTTCAAAAACTAACCCTAATTCAGGGGAAAGATGAATTTTAAAGGGGGTCAGGTTTTCATCCCCTGCACCTGGCATAGTCATTTACAAGTATGTAGCCTCCTAAATGGGAACAAAATGCCACCTCCGGTGACTGGAAAATTTTAAGTTAGTTGCATTAATCACGTACTTTGCACTTTGCAGATGGAGAGCACCAACCAGGTGCAGGGCAGTGGAGAATTGAGCCGGATTTTGGCTGCACAGTTACTTAATGGTAACGTAACACCAAATGCACCTTCTAAAAATGAATGGCAATTAGTACTTGTTTAGACACATCAACTTGCACGCTATATTCTGAGAAATACAAACAACAGGGCTTCACATTTTTTTGCCCAAGGAAGGAAATTTTGCAATATTATGGGTTTTCTGGTTCAGCAAGGACCAAGTGGTGGTCAGCACTGTGTAGCTACAAGGTAACTGATCTCCCAGCAAAGCAAAAGTAAGGTCTGACAGACAGGTGAGGCAATGCCTGGGAACAAAAAGTTTAGCGTGCGGGTCCATCCCTGCCCAAAGTTTAGAGCAAATCTCAGGTGCCCACTGATCATTCAAAGAAAAAGTGGCTTTGTGTGAATTTCCTGAGCAGCAGGGAATGCTCTCGAGAGACCGAGTGACAGCCACTTTCTGCTGCCTGTAATTATTTGAGGAAGTGAAAGATGGTGAGTCATGGCTCAGAGGGCAGCAGGAGCACAGCTATGACACTAATGCATGGCCCTGGATTAGAAGGTGGATAGTCATAAGAACGTGTTACTTCGCACAGACATATTACATCACTTGTAAAAATGGATCAAGTGCGTTTTACTAGGCACTACTATTTCTGCACTTAATGCATACAGTGTACAACTCAGCATTCAGTCTCAGCATGGGGTCCTAAAACTCTGTGAAAGATTTTCTCCATTCATTCTAATGCCACAGTCCTTATCCCCATGTCTGCTTCTTGTCAAGGTTTTTTTCTCTTTTTCTGCCATACCCCAGTGTTTGGCTTGGCATGATCTGCTGCGGCAGATCAGGAGCACTGACCCTTCACTGCCAGCTGGTCCCTGCCTTACCTCAAGGCACCAGCACAAGGCTCACTCAGAGGGTTTCCTATGCTGAAATAAATGGGTGGGTGTGAGCAAGCACAGTCTGACTAAGGTTCATGGACTCTCTTATTCAAGAAATCAACATAAGCAGTTTTCTGTCCAAGCCTTACAGTATTTCTGGAACGCTGCCATAAGAACAGTGGCTGGGCCAAACAACATAGTTTTAGAGTCTGGATTTGGCAATAGAACTGAACAAGTGCAAACTGCTATACAAGATACTATTCTCCTAATAAGGAACATGGTTACTTATGCACATAGGGAATGTATCTATGTTTTTTCCCTCAGCTAGAGTCATATTCTGTATTTGTGTAACTGTCAGCTAATGGGAATTTTGTCAATGATACTGGAAAAACACAGATGTTCCTGTTGCTGATCTCCTATGTATTAAATATCTATGATTTTAGATTAAAACTGTTGATTTTTTTCAAAGTATCTATGCCATGGATGAGTGCTTATGCAAAAAAACACTCCTAGCTAATAATTTCAGCTGAGATTAATATGCTTACTGCATCTCCAAATACAACTAAATAATCCCCACATTTTATAATGTCTTTTTGAGGTTTACAGTTCTAGGAGTCTGCCTGCTAAAAATGAAATCCTGATCTAACTGTTGTTCTAACTTGCATGAGGATAAAACAAAAGCAGCTCTCTGGTATTAATGAACTCACACCCAGAATACTACATTTTTAGGAGGTAAATTAACAGGCAGAACACAGGAAAAAGAAAGCAAGCATAAATTAGAACAGGGATGGAGATGGGAACACACAGGATACTGTGTCCCCAAATATTTCAGCATCAAATAACAAAACCAGCTATAATTTCATTGCTTTAAGAGTTCAGCTAACCATAGAGTTACACAGCAGCAAGGAAACCACATCTAAAAATAAAAGACTATAGCAAGTCAATCTGCCTATTAGTCTGAGTAAGACCTATCGTTGATTCGTGCCCGAGCCTGTGACCTGAAATTTAGTATTTTGTGAATCAACTGCCTTAAATGTAATCTTTTGAAACCTAATATACAATCATCTCTCCATTATCAGGGAAAAGATGTGGTAAAAAAAATAAAAGAAAGATGGAAAACCTGGGTAACAAAAGCACCTCTGGGCCAGGGTTGGCCTGGCCGCAAGCATTGTTCCCCAGTGTAAGTGTCCTGCTCACTTAGGCTGCAAAGTGCAGAACTAGCTTAGGTGCCACTGCATGTGGAGCATGGCTTGTCCCCAAAGTGGGTGAGGCACCCCGACAAAATGGAGAATAAACTCTGTTTTTCACTGTTACTACAGTGCACAGGTATTTTAATCCGTATTTATAAAGCATGATCTAGATAGCATTGTGATGGTTCTGCAGAAGTAATAGTCATTAAAATACAACATGATTTCATATAGAATGAGATGTCATCTCTTAAATAGGATTGAAGTAATATAAGTATCCAGTTGCAGGAATAAAAGACTTCATCTAGGAAGTATGGCAACATCGTACTCCTTAACGCACTGGGAGGCGACAGGAAAGTTCTCTCTTACTTGACTTCCAAAACTAATGAAGGAAAATACCTCCAAAGTCCAGAAAAAAAATATGAAAAAAACTTCAGGCCTGAAGATTATGATTATTAACATATTAGCTTTTCCCAGGTGATGCTGAAGCATCTGGAGCTTGCTGTACATGTTTTCTTCTTGTTCTCTCTGGTCATTACTTGGATAGAGAAGCTGAGACTGAAGCAGAAATTCACAGTGCCTGGGTATATGAAATCTGCCTTTTGGGTAAGTCTCTATTCACTTTTATTGGCTTCTCCTAAAAAATATTTCAGTCAGCACCATTTCTCACTTGTTTCTTTTCAGTGATTTGCTTTTCACTGGGTTTGAATGGCAACAGGTGGCCACAAGTGGTAGGTTCTTTTGCAGTTACTCTTGCTTTGCATTTTCCTGCACCTGCACAGGCGGCGCTGCCCATGACTGCATGTCAGTGGAATGGTGGGGCTCAGAAACACCCAGGGTACATTTACAGAGGAGCAGGTAAAATTCAACTCAAGTTGCTTTAAAAGCAAACAAGCAAAAAAAGCAAAATTGTCTGACAGTTGAAAGCAGCAGAAAGTTTTCTAATGGTTTGAAAGGAAGATACAGGGAGATCTAGTCCTTTTGGCTATTTGGCTATAAAGCAGATGTTTTTACAGGGGAACAGAATCACCTGAAGAATTGGACTAAGCAAATGTTAGAAGCAAAATAATCACCCCCTAAACAGTCAGAAAATGAAGACTATGAATGATGCACCTTGTTACAGACCTGAGAAAGGTGAAAGACAAAACTCAGGGGCTGGGTTGACTGCTGCAGTGTGCAGATCACGTGCCTTCAAGATTCACGCAGAGCAAGGTGCAGAATGATAAGCTTTGGAGACGAGCTATCAGACACTCAGCCATGGGTAGCTGAGAGTCTCAAGTATGCTGAGGCAGCCAGCTAATGAAAGACAAATGCTGCAGAATTTTAGTCTGGATGCAGAACAATGTGGAATAAATTAATGTTGTCTTTTTGCGGTTACTGTGAAAAGCTGTGTACTCCCTCAGCACCTCAAGCCAGTGACAGTATAATCCTCAAATCACATATTATAAATTTAGAAAACATTGGAATGTGCAACTGATCATACCTAGGATGTTTATACACACTGTTTGATCCCAGGATACTGGCTTATGTCACTAAGGGCTTGTATCATGCTTCTTTCTAGCTTCAGAAATGGCAAATGTTTACCATTTTAACCACGTTAGCCAACTTCTTAAAGACAAGCAAAAAGTAATTAAAGAAAGAATAATGGGAATAAAGAATAATGAATGTTAAACAACTCTGAGGAGCATCAGGCTTTTAAAAAAATGCCTGATGTTACTTTCAGCTCTTCAGATAACTGAAATATGCATGTTAATAACCCAATTTATCTTTTCATGCCCTCACTATTACATACTTCCACTCATATCGTGGCATAACTGGTCTGCTTCCAGTCATCCTCACTTCTGTTTCTCATCGTTCATGACCCCAGAAACACTAGAGAATTAATTGCTTGTTTATTTGTTTACCCCACTGCTGTCTAATGTATGGGTGGGGACTTGTTCTTCTCATCCCCAAAGCTGGAGTTAATAACTAGTACTCCTTTACTACTAATAAAAATACCTGTATTTAATATATTCAGTACAGATTTTACTTCAGTCATTTTTGATTTATAAGAGAGTAGATTAGAAATAATATCCAGCCCTTAAAAAGCTCAATTTTTAAGCCTTTAAATACTAATTCCTCATTATGTGCATACAAGTTCAATGGATGTATGTACACATTGCTGGAGGCAAAGTCTAAGCTTTAATGGTTTCCTTACCCATGGTAAAACACTGATTTCTGCATAACTGCTGAGTACCATTGGATAGGGATAAATACTACTGATGCACAAGGACAAACTGGACGTAGATTACAAAGTAGGGTGTTTTTATATTTTATATGAAGACAAATGATTTTTTAAAGTATGCCTAAGTAGAACAGTACCAAATACTGCACAATTTATGCAACTATAACTGATGTTTGGCTGTGGTGATTTTATCAGTTTGTAGAGCTGGCCCTTATTCACCAAGAAAAATTTTAATTTCATTGTCAAAGTCCTGCATGCATTTTGCTTCAATTTTAGCTCACTTCACTTAAAGACGTGCTTGATTATTGACAGTTCTTATACACTGCTACTGATGCTGGAACTGCATGGACTGAGCTGAGCATTTAAAGCATCTGTGGTTTAAAACAAGAGAGTGTGCAGTTATCAATAAAAACTTGTATTTCCTTAAGGAGCACTGTCCACAGAGATTTGTGCTTGACATGCTGTCTCCAGCACAGAACCAGATTTGTTTTTTCATTATTATTTTTCTGAATAAAGTTTTCTCAGAACCACTTAGTGGAAAGATCTGGTGACTGATGGAGTTATCATACCTAAGCTCTGCTTTGATGTTCTTAGAGCCCAGCATGTGGTGGACAGTAGGAAAAGATAAATATCACTGAAAGTAGCCGGGGATAAGAGACCCTGTCAGGAAGGCTGGTCCGGAGTCAAATGACTGACACGTGCTGATCTGGCCTATGGCAAACGGATCTATTCCTGGGACCTCTCACTTGTGAAGGATGTTCTGCAGGACTGAGTTTTTGACAGGCCACTTGTGCAGGGCTTGTCTGCTGGCGTGACCTGCCGTGTCTGCTCTGCCCGCGGGAAGGTGCAAAGCCGGTGCAGAGCGAAGGGCAGGGCTGCAGTGCCTCCCGACGGACCGACCGGCCTGACTGCAGGGCTCCTTCCCCTTGTCCGCTGACAAATTGCACAGCTGTGGTGTTACATGTCAGCACTTGCATTGCGGATCTCCGGAGACAAACCAGGAATGTTCTGCATGCCAGACAGTGGCGCTGAGCCATTACATTGAGACAACCTTCTTGAGGGAGCCGTGGGCCCTGAGTGAACAATAAGAGTGGGGAATCCACTGATGTTCTGACATGCAGCCCTGTAAAGAGAGGCAGCAAGGCCAGATCTACAGCTGAAAGAAAAGATGTCTTGCAAAAGCGTGCCAAATCCATGCAGCATTTGCTGCACAGATACTACACTGATTTCAAACTCGCATGGCATTTAGATAAGGTAGGTAAGACTATGTGTTCCTGAAGTCTGGGGTATGCTTTCATCAACATTCATGCTGAGCCTGAAGTTGTTTGGTGATGTTTATCATCATCTGGAATGCTTCCAGTGGAAAACATGATCTTACTGATCTGGAATCTAGCTCAGCTCCTGCAATCTATATATCCAGAGTAAGAGTCAACAGGGAAATTCACATTGACATTTGATGCAGAGAAGCAAAGGACTCTGAAGTTACCTGAAATGATCTGCTCACCTGTTGAGGGCATCTTCTAAAATTAGCCTTTCAGCTCATAAACTACAGTTCTTGCTTGTCTCACAGAACTACCACAGCTGCTAACCTGGTCCTTCCCCTTTAGAAAAACTAAAAGGGCTTTTAAAGTCATATTCCTATTGGGATTCTGAAGAATATCCATAGGACTGTGGAACTAGATTTTGTAAGTAATTATCATAGGGACTGAAAAATGGCAGAGGAGTCTTGAGAGACAATAGTGGAGGGGAAAATTGTTATCTGTGATGACAGATTAGTTTATTGAAACTTCTGCCACCCAGGATATGGAAATGATAAGAATAAAAAACATTTTGATTTGAACTCTGGAGGGCTTCTCCTTTGTTACTTCCCACTTTAATAGTGAGTTTACCTCTTTCTTTATTAGCATCTTGTGAGAAAGGGCATAGAAAACAAACAGCAAAGACAAATATTGGGATAAAAGGAACATGAATTAAAGAGCAAACACTCATGGTCCCAGGTAGCACAGCAAAAGCTTCACCATCTCAGAAAATAATTGTAAAAGAAAAGTAGTGACACACTGTAAATGAGCCTACAAGAAGATGGATTCACAGCTTCTTGGAAACCTGCACTCACAGCTGGTATGAGTAGTTTGCTGTCAAACTAGAAAGGCGTATAATTTGGGAATCTGTAAGGGTTAAGTCCTTTTCCTATCTTGTTATTCAACGGTCTGGGTAACAGAACAGATCACACATCTGAAACGTGCATGTGGGGTAAAGTGCTGTAGGCAAATTGGAGCAGAGCAAGAGTTTTCAGAATGATTTGGAGAGATCAGAGAAACTGTCTGAAAAACATGGGATTCAGCTGAACAAGGACAGGTGCTAAGTCCTGTACTTAGGAAGAGAAAATATTGTCTGGGAAAGTACAGGACTAGACAGATAACAGTTGTCTGAATAGGACTTGGGGAGTATTACAGAGGATCAGAGCTGAACATGAGTCAACAGTATCGTGCAAAGAAGGCATCCATCAACCTGAGCTGTATAAATAGGAGTTTCATCTGATGTAATTCCCTTATTTTTCTTGGTGGTCTAAGGCCTCAGTAAGAACACTACATCCAGTCTGGCAGTGGTACCTTAAGTAGGAATTGGACTGAGAAATTCAGAGGAAAAGATAAAACTAATCAGAAGTCTACAAAAGGAGAGCCCCCTCCCCCCCAAAAAAAAGGATGATGGAGCATTGTTCAATCTGCAAATGAGAAGACTGAAAGCAGAAAATAACCTTTAAAGAAGAATGGAATAAATTTGTTATGATACGAAGGGTGAAGAAGATGGACGAAAGTGCACTTAAATCACATCAAGAGAAGTTCAGATTAAACCTGCTAATGGTAAATGAGACAATATGTCAAATTTTGAAACACCTGACACTATCAGTTTTAAAAATAGGTTACACAAAATATCTGTCAGGAATGAGTTAAACATGATCCACATTTGAGGCAAGAGATACTCCTAGGTGTCCCATTTTCCAGGATTGCAAGCAGACTCTGGGGTGGCAATGAAATATGCAAATCCCTTGGAAAGCAAGAAGTGCAAAAGTTGATATATCTTGTGTTTATTGCAGGTCCAGCAATCTTCACAGTCCTCCCTTGTTCATGAGGTCTGAAGATGGCCTACAATTTATGTTAATAAATGGCATGACCGTGCACCTGAAGAGGCTTCTAAAGTGACACAGTCAAAGTAGGGAAGAAGAAAAGGCCGTTTTATTATGGGGAGAGACAGGAGAGATCACACAAACATTTTGAGTGATTGTATTTGTACCTGGTGAGAAGGGAAGTCATAGAGTGTCTCCAAGAAATGCATCACTCTCCCAGACAGAGAAGCCATTGCAGGCACAGACCCTGAACAGAAAAAAAGATTTCACACGTGGAGTGTGCCTTAAATTCAGCCCCACCCACAAAGCCCTGAACTGGAGCCTGAGGAAATCTTAGTGTAACTGATGCTTGTTTAAATCTAAATTATTCAATATTTTGGCTAATAGGCAGCATCTGCTTAAGCAAGAGCCTCAAAGAAGATGTCTCCATATACAAAATATAAAATAAACATGATCATATCAGGAAACTCCTCACTTAAATAATCTGGTCTGAACAGAGTCAGATGCTTTAATACAGTCAATAAACCCAGCCCCTTTTCCCTCCACTGTCAAAAAGAGATGTATCTAGTAATCCCAGGGTGAAAGAAGTGGTATAAAACCCACCCATCAGTCACAGTCCACAAAGTTTTGACTTGGACTGCCCTTGGCTGTGATAACACATCATTACTAATCTTCCAGATATTACACACATACAATCTGGAATGCAAGAACTACCATACTACAGTCTGCAAACAGACCAAAGCAAAGCCCTTGGATTACTTCATGCTTGGGATACAAAGAAAAACAAAAACAGACTATGGCCAGGGAAAGTCTTTTCCTAAAATCACTTATGAAATTAATTCTGATTTCCAGAAATGCTCAGTTATAAAACTGGGAAACCTCACGGTAGTTTCCTTGAACTTAACAACACACAAATGATTTTAGGCACTGAAGCTCCCTTAGCTTTAGTAGTTCCCAAAGAAATTAATTATGTTGTAACTACAAAACATAGACTTTTCGATTTATTTCTCCTTTTCTTTAACAGGGCACCTGAAGAACAGAAAGCTATAAACAAGAAAAAGGAACTTTTAAAATCATACCTTTCCTCTTCCTTTTTCTCCCTTTTCCACTTGTTTTTTCATAGAGAGCTTGACATTTCACACAGTTTTTTCCAGTAAGCAGATCACTTGCCAAATATTCAGCCTTGGGCAAGCTTTATCAGTCAGCTCGTGTAGAACTCAGCCCATAAGAAAGGTAACACTCCTGAAAGAATCATATCATTCATCTTGATTTTCCTCACAGTCCCAGTTGTGTCCTTACCCTCTCAGAACACACACTAAAAGTGTAGCAGCATCACAGACATTACAAGTGAGGAGGTCACGTGCTCGAGAGAAGTGAGGAAATTCTCAGGACCTCTTTGATAAAAAACAAAAGCCCAGTGATAAGGACAGGCAGAGGGAAGGTAAGACAGAACCCAAAGGGAAAAATTAAGCCTGAGTAGTTCCAATTTGATAAAATTATAAGTAAATAAAAATAGGTTCTTAGTAAAGAGAAATGTCAGGAAAGTTCAAACTCCTCCTCTGCCTTTTCAGAGGATGAATTTGAACTACAGGTTCCCATCTCTCCAAAGTTACCTTAATTTCCAGTCTTCTGTGTTTCTGGGACTCTCACTAGGTGTCTTCCTTTTGTATTGAAGCTACTTCAGCTAATATAAACATATAGAAGGCAAAGTAGCAGGAATTCAGTTCATATGCAAGTCACCTCTCCCTAAATCTGGTTCTGGTGAAGCTTTCACAAAATCAGTGACGATTTTTCTTTCTCTTTGTTTTGGAGTAAACATCTAAGTGTAAACCAACTTCCATCAGTTCTCAAAATATTCTCATAAAAGTTGTTTCTTGGGTTAAGCTGAAACAAAATAGAGCTTGGCCAATGACCAGAAGCAGTTCTTTGGATGCAATATTTTCTTCCAGATGTCCTTTTTTAGTATCTCCAGTTAAAAAGTCTGTCCTTTCCTAGGACATGATTAGAGGACAATGTATTATTCAGTTCACATTGTGAAAAACAACTTTTCATCAAGAAATTCTCACAGTGGAGAAGAGACATGAAGAAGGCAGGAAATCCAACCAGCTGTCTTAGATTCGCTTTTTCAGTGCCTATTATAGAGTAGGAGAAACAACGGGGGGAAAACAGTTTGTCAGTATGGAAGAAGCATGCAGCCCACTTCAGCACAAATGGGTGTCAGGAGCTTGCTCAGCATGGCCCATGTAATACCTCCATCTGCCTTGGAAACAGCACCCAGCAGACAAGGCAGCCATGGACCCTTCCGAGAAGGCCCAAAGTGCAAAGGGGATGCAGGATTTGTAGGCAGTGGGAACTAAGGCTGCTCGTCTCACACTGGCTGCAGCACACACAGCTGCACCTCGCTGGTATCCCAGGGAGCTGGGGATGAGGTAGGGAGACACAATCACTCTTAATCTTCACCTGGGGTTCAGTGGAATCATCGCTAGAGACATGTCAGAGTTAGGCAATGAGCTCCCTGGAAATTCTACTTCACTGGCACAGATCATGGTGCTCAAACTGTCTATTAAACATTGCAGTGTGATAACATATGTTTATCCTCTCCTCAACTGCATTTTCCAAGAAGTCTCTACTGATCTGTTCCTGATGTAGACAGAAAAAGCCCAAAGCACTAATTAACTTCTAATTCATCTTTCATTCACTTCAATATGTAGCACTTGCAGCCATTATCACAGCCCAGAAGACAATGTTAGATATGTTAAGGTAAGGTGACACCAGCCTCACTAGGTAGCCTCAGGCAATCCAGGAAAATGTCAGTAAACTTTCACCTAGCAACAAAGTAATTTCTAAAGAGGAGACACAAAAAAAATTCAGAATTTGGTGTCTCCTTCTCCATGTCCTCTGTGACTAAAAGCTTGGGGGAAAAAATGCATTATCTGTGTTGCATTTCTTTAAATTCCATCTTTTTTTTCTGATAATTCTTCTGCCTTACTAGTACCTTGTAGAAAAGTTTTTCTGAGACATCTGAACCATCTCCTGATTTTTGCACACAGGACTTGGATGAGCCATCAGTGATCCATGTGATCCTTGCTCTGCCCAGGCTGACTGTGTTCATCTGAGAGCTGCTAACACTCATCCCAGCTTCCCAAACTAAAAGTGCTGCTGATGGTTGGGGCAATACAAGGCACAGGGACAGTGACTCCATCTCCTGCTTACAGCAACAGCCTTCCTGCTGGGCCCTCTGAAGGAGAGGAGTGCTGCATTAGGGTGGAGGAGGAGGTGGAAAGGTGCAGCTTTTGCACCCTCCCGTCTGGAGCACTGAAGAAGGAAAGTAGGACTGGGAGCCAGAGGGAAGGAAGCAATGGCTAAAAACAATGGCTAAAATTTAGGAGGTGAAGGGTGGAAGGAGCTAAGGACTGGCTAGAATTCCAGACTGGAGTCTCTGAGGTATCACTTGGCAAAGGAGTAGCAACAAATAAGTAAATGGCCAGTCTTCGCGAACGAAGATCTGGGAAAGGTGTTCCCACCTTTCAAGCCTGCACAATGGATTTTTTAGGTGAG
>JAWWLV010000180.1:25961889-26010296 GCA_035041135.1 Platyrinchus mystaceus | reverse complement strand
GTCCTCAGGACGTAGGTTTGTTTAGAATGACCTTCTCTTAGATGGATGGCCTTAGGGGCTGACGAGCTCCATCTACCTGGGGGACCAGGATTAGAACCTGTGGCCTTGGCGCTGAGAGACCAGCATCTTAACCGCTAGGCCACCGTAGCAACAACCAACCTACCAAACTGTAGGTAGGGAACCTCAGAGGGAACCTTCAGAGCCTCAACAGGCATTCAGCACTCACCCCCAGGGACCCTGGACTGAACAGTGATGAACTATTAAAACAGGAACACCATCCCAGATCTGGGATTCAGCACAAACAGGCAATTCCAACGTGACCCCAGAGACAGGGATATGTTCATGTTTTTTAAACTGGAACGGATGGCTAAGGTTCCATCCCACAAGGCACTGCCCAGCTCCTATAGCTTGCAGAGCCTTCTTGACAGCACCAGAACCACTGTGAGAGCTTATGAGAGGTTAAAGCAGCCAGAAAGACCCAGGGGGTCTGAGTGTGCAGCACTCACCAGGAACCTCCATCACCCCAAGGAAATGGCCCCAGTTACACAAGTTACAGACGGCTCTGCCATTCCCCAGGCAGTGAGAACAGATCCCCTTTCCAAGGGAGCATCCACATAAAGGTAAGGCTGCATGACAGCATATTTTAAATGATACAATAAATTGCTTAACAGTAACATATTGTTCCTTTGAGGTATCTGCTTCATTATTCCAGCTGGTGGTGAGTTTGTGCTCTGAAACATGAGGATTGGTGCCCCCCCCGCATTTTATCCAAGTTAATCTGACTACAGATGCTGTTTTAATAATCCTAAATGACCAATCCTAATTTTTAAAATGTTTTGAAATTTTCTTGACAGCATCCTACAACTGTAAGCACTGCAGGTTAAGTAGAGATTATTATTTGTTTTACATTAGCAGCTCATAACACATTTCTGGAAAGAGCCCTAGTGTGAGGCTGCGTGGAGAACCTTTCACACTCTCCCCATTTTGAGCAATCCCTTTAAAACTTCTGGCCTCCATTCTGAGTGACTTGCTTTAAGCTATTCAAAAAATTCATGGTAAACCTGGGTGTTGAAACCAGCTCTCCCAAGGGCTCACCCAGAGCTTATTTAAGTCAACAGAAGTCTTTCAAATTGATTTCAATTAACTTCTGAGCAGGTTCTGAGTCTCAGGGCACTGCCCTTGCTGTGGCAGCATGCTTTTTATACTGCTCATTTTATATACCTATCAGATTTCTTCCAACAATTCTTTCCAAATTAAATTGCCTTAGGGTGTAAGGGAACATTTCAGAGAGATGAGGAACCGTAAGCTATCCTATTCTCATTGAAAACCAATGTGACTTGGATACCTATCTGCAGAGGGTGCCACTTAAAATTTTCCACTTAATCAAGCCAGACCTTCCTGCAATGCCTTTCCCCATTTTTATCTCTTTTCTGTGAATCACTTTTGCTGTCTTTTCTGATGCATAATGGGAAGATGACAGGAGATCCCAGCACAGATAGACACCAGGTATTACTAAAAGACTGATGTTCAGGAAATCTCTCTCAAAGAGTACAATCCCACGAAAAAGATTTATTAAAAATGAATGAAATTGGTTATTAATTTAGTTAAGATGGGCTCCTCCAGTTTTATCCTCTGATTCCAGTAGTACACAAAAAATAAGCTGGCATGCTGCCATGATAAAATAGGTCTATCATTATTCAGTGGTTTTAATATGGGTCAAAACATTTAATCAGACAATATTAATTTATTTTAGTATTCCCTGGGGAAACCCAGGGTGACTTTAATAGAGAGCTCCTTCTAGCTTTTGAAATAAAGAAGAAATGGAAGGACATCCGCTGTGATTTATTTTCTCTGGATCATCAGTGGAGAAATTGGATATGCATGACACATTCATTTAGTCCTCACTTCCCTTTGATGATTAGGGCTGAATTTTCATTCTGGTCTATGGGGATTTGTGTGTGTCACTCCAAACAACAAGTGTCATACATCTAAGTCCAAATGTAACTTTCTAAGAGTGAAGTTCAGAGACACAAAACTCCAGTGTAAGTGGCCAAAATAGAATATTATATTATAACTGCATGCAAGCAATATTTATGCTCTAACATTGAAGCCTGAGCCTCACAGAGGCTTGCCTGAATTTGTAATTAAGATCCTTTCCTTAGATTTGGTAAAAAAAGCACATTGGAAAGATGTGCAGGCATGAACTTAATTAAATCTATAAAAATTGATTAACCATTTCAAAACATCTGTTACTTGGTCCTTTGTACACTATTGCAAATAACCTCAATAATGAGGTGTGACCAATTGCTTTATAGTGGGAGCACTGCAGCCTCAGGAGAGGAAGGCTGAAGTGGCATAGCTGCGGCTGAAAGTAGTGGCAGTGAAATGCTAGTTCTGTGTAGTTAAGTGATGCAATTTCATTGGTTTATAATAATAATTTATTTATTAATACAACCTTTTTATAGACTGTCAGAATCAGATAGAAATGTCAGCAAATGTTTTACCGAAACAATCCCTTTACCATTCAGGATTACCTGACATTCACCAAAAGAAAGAAGTTCTATGGAACTAAGCTTGTGGAATGAAGAAAAAAAAAAGCTGTATAATGGATTATGAAGCTTTGCAATCACTGCTTGCAAACCCAGAGGCAATTTGAAAGGCTATTGCAATGGCATAATATTTTACAGTTTTCATGCAGTCCCAATGTGAAGTGATACAAGCAATAAAGCCCTTCCTTACCTTCCCCTGTAAGACTATTCCATACATCACATTGTGAGCAAGTTTTATTTTTGGACTGTGATGAACACCTCACAAGATCAGGCCAGCAGTAAGGCACCAAGCACGTGGTAGTGATACATCACATGGATTCAAAAACTGCCTTCCACCACTGCAGCACTGGCTGCACTCATTGCAATGACCACAGAATTAAAAATACAGCACAATTGCGTCGCCGTTTAAAACCCAAAGAAATATAATCTTCACTAAATAGTCACACTGCACTCAGATACTAAACATCTGGTGGATCTATTTTAAGATTAGACATATGGCAGCCCCGGACAGGTCTCAGCACTACAGTAAGAATTCAATCCCAAGGAATCAGATGTGAGTGCTCACAACCACATTCTGCACTGCAAGAATGGGAAAGAGTGACCTTGAACGTGCCGAGCTGTATCCAGCAAAAGAGGGGTGGCAACAGCAACTGAAGCTCTACTTTGAGGAGGCAGCAGCTGTGAAGCTGCCACAGCTTCATTTGCACATAACCATCCTTGACCCAGCTCAGGAGAGGGTGATAATATACTCGGTATCTGAAACACCTCAATCTCCTGTGTGCACATATTTTGTGTGTAAATCTGAAGAAGGGAAAGTAAAAGCACCAATACAAATATAACTTTTTGGTATCCAAGATGTATGTCTTTATGGCCTTTTAAGAAAAAAGAGCAATTCTGCTAAGCTGGAATGGCCATGTTTCAGCTGGGAAGCTTAAAACAAATTGCTTGAGGGAAGTGAGAGAAGAGCAAAGGTTTTTAACAAGGATTGTTATGCGGAAAGAGTGAAACTGAGAAAACATTCTCTTCTGTTATTCCTCAGCAGAATTCAGTTTCCTAATTCCAGGCATTAGTGTTTGAAAACCTTTGCAGTGGAAGCTCCTGTGCCAGCAGGAAGCTCAGACTGCAGTACACTGAGAAAACCTAAGTCCAATAATCCTCACAAAAAAATTTCCGTGCTGGACCATTTAAAATTGTAATTTCCAGTACAGACAGGTAAACCCCTGCTGGAAGGATAATACAAAACAAGCCCATTCCCACTGGATGGGCTATTTCACTCTAATTCCACATAATAGATTGCATAATACACTCGGGGAAGCTGTTTTTTCAGCATCTTCACTGAGTATTCCACTACAGTGGAAAGTGTAGTACCAAAAATATCCGATGCACAAAAGCAAGGGATGGGCAGGCCTACAAACTGATGACAGACACACTGTCTGGCTTTAAGCCTTCCCCCAGGCTGTTCTCAACCTGTATTTGCCCTCCTACATCCCAGACAATTTTCCTGACAGGCTAAGTTGGTGAGTGATCTTTTCCTCTCACCAGCCCAGCTCAAGGGCT
The DNA here is from genome assembly GCA_035041135.1 of Platyrinchus mystaceus. Classification (NCBI taxonomy): domain Eukaryota; kingdom Metazoa; phylum Chordata; class Aves; order Passeriformes; family Tyrannidae; genus Platyrinchus; species Platyrinchus mystaceus. The sequence continues at coordinate 26,006,190 of JAWWLV010000180.1, read as the reverse complement.
ACAAGACAGGACTTTTGCCGCTATAAAAGGGACTCCTTTAAGTGAACAATAAATAACAAGACTTAAAACTTTTTTGAATCTTCTATGATAAGATTTTTCATGAGGGCATAGTTTGTGTTGCTGTTATAAGGATGCCAATTTTGGTTCAAAGAAGTTTAAAACAAACAGAACACCCAAGTCCCAGACTCACATAAGCCATCTCAGATATTCTGCAACTGGGATCCCACCAATGAACGTGATTTATGGACCATGGATACTGTTAAAGTCTTACTGTAGGAATTGTTAACTCTCATGAGTTTTATTTGGCTTTAAATGTGTTTTTTAAGGAGCTGGGCTTAAAGGTCATAGAGTAGATATGAAAATTTAGAAAGAGTTTTGCCTTTCAGACCAGTCATTGATATATCCTACGCAGTTTTGCATTAGATTTTTTTGCTCTCTTTCTCTGCAAATTCTACAATTAGATGGGTAAGATGGCACATTTTCCATGAATTATTACACTGAAAAGGGTTGAAAGCACTTGGCCCACAGCCTTGTATCTCACTGTACACCCAAGACTTCTGATAGTCCTTCAGAAATACACTGTGCATCGAATCTTGTCCCCTCATTAAAGGCATACTTTCTCACCCTGCTTTCCAAAAATCTTTCAGGGCAGCCCATAGCTGTGTGGTGAAGCCACTCAGATCAGAGATGGCAACGGACCAATAAACCACTCTAAAGTAAACTTCATTGGCAAAACTCATCCACGTTTGCCTGCAGCTGATTTTTTACTGCAACTACTTTCCTTCTTTGGGGTTCTTTCCCTAAAAACATATGACCCAGATCAACACGTAGAAATTAGAGAAGGATTGAGCTCCCAATGGAGCATTTATACACTTCCAGAGTGCTTACAGAGTACTTCTTCCCCTTGTGTCCATTTCTGATTATTCTACCTTCTTAAATATTTATAAATAACAGCTAAAATATTGCCACACCTTTTTTTAAGACACCAATAACAACCATAGATCAAATCTGCAAAGTTACATAATTAATATGATGAATATAGCAAAAAATGTCATTCAGGTCCTCACACCAGTGTGGACTTAACTGGAAAATTGCAGTTAAGTATCCTGGATAATTTAACTCAAAATTGACTGCTATAAAACATTGCCATTTCTTACAAAAGCCACCTATCACCATTCCTTGCACACCCACCTGGCTGAAAGATGAGACAAGCTGAAGGAACAGCTCATGCAGCAGAGTGAACTCACCATTTGAAAGGTCTTTGGAAATGGGTCTGTTTTAGCAATCTCTCACCCAGCTTGCAGTTAGGTCTCTCATTTCTGAATGAGTGCATGAAGAATTGTTTTCTTCCCGCTTCTGCTCTCAGAAAAGGATTGTATTTTTTCCTAAATCCCAAAGTTTGTACAGAGAAAACTCAAATTGAATAGAGGTATTTTTAAAAATTTTTTAAAACTTTTTAAAAACAAGCACAAAAAACTAGATATTTTTCCAACTCTTAAGATAGAAATATTTGCATATTTCATCTGAATGTTTTTTAGTAAAATTATTTATCTAAATTTAAGAAATAATTCATTTCAACAATACTACTATAAAGGAAACCAAAATAAAATTTCTGCACTTTTGAGCCCTTAACACGTGCAGTACAGACAGTGGAATTAACTTATGGTGTATTCCAGAAAGCTCAACTTATGTCTCTATCACAGTTCACAGCTTCAGCTGTTATACCCTTATCCAGGCATAATGCTGTTCTCATTTGCAGTAAAGTGACATGAAAACACCTGTTAACATTACAGCCACGTGACAATTTCCAATCTATTTCAAAATTTAATAAGCCCTTTTCCATTAATTCTTTGATGTCATCTAATTTTCCGCCAGTTGATAAAGTCAGAGACACCGAAGTCTTGAAGTAATCTGAATTTTATGGTTCCAAACTTTTCTTCCTTACAAGGAGCAAATCATCTTCTGCTTTGGTCTTAGATGGATTATTAAGACAGAGAAACTATTACAACAATGAGGGGAATGTTTGATTTTCATATCAACTCAAAAGCTCATCTCTGTTCTTGAAGCTGAGATCCCTTGTGCTGCAGTATACACTGAGACCTGATCAAAAGTTGCCCAATCTCAAAGGCTCATTAACACTTCAAGACTAATAAAAGCATTAGGGAAACACTCACATTTAACTTTCTGTTAGTCACCCCAGCACCAAGACCGCTTTTCCTCACACTGAGGTTACATGAAGTGGATTCATTTTTTCTTCCTCTAGGTCACTCCATAATAACTCCCGGTAAAGTCAGAGAGAAAAGTTTAAGGGTTTCTTTAAGCTAAATCCCAGCAGGAAAAACTGAGGCTATGGCTGTGCTGCCTCTAATGAAAGAGCCAAGGCTCCCTCATGGCAGATCTACTGATTCTCTGTCCTGTGGTCCTACAGGTGCCTGTAAATGGGTGCTCTGGGCCACGTATGAGGGGGTGGCACAGCATCCACCTTGCTGTGCCAAGGCAGGCGATCATGGGGACCCACATACCTGTCACTGCTCTGACACCAACCTTTTGGTGCAGCACAGGCAGGATCTCATCTCAGAGCAGCAATCCAATCTGCTAATAAACAACCACAGCTGAGTCTGGACAGGCTCTGATCTTTAGAATAGGCTAGACTCTTCTCAAGGGGTGAGAACAGCTTATCATCCTTCAGCATCAACTTCTTCAGCTGCTTCTTGTCCAAACAGGACTGCTTGTACCCACAAGAACAAACCTCTCACACTGCAGCCAAAATAGGTGCAAAAACATGGAGTCAAGTGGGGAAAAAAAAAAGCTGAAAATGAACAACCCTTTGGAGTTGTTGGGTTAAATGATATTGTGCATAGAATTTGTATGGCACTACACATTATATTTCCTTGTCAGAGGTAATCCTGATGTAGAATCACAAGAGAGGTACTCATTTCCAGGCACGCTACATCTGTTCTGTCATCTACTTTCCACATGCAGGAATTTCCCCTTCTTCTTCATTGCTGGTAACCTGCATTAAATCTTCTTCCATCAATTCCTCTGCTAGCTCAGTATCACCTCTTCCAAAGATGTTAATACAAATCCACAATACTCCTTATCATCTTCTAGTCATATCACTGCATGGCAATTTCAAGTTTCAATTAAGAAGTTGTTCCTGGCCTTCTTGGGTACACACAACTGCTTTGAAATGTGGTTTGCAAGCACCTTTAAAGGCCAAAAGGGAAGCATCAAAAAAAAAGAACCTACAGCCTTTTATTTAAAATCAGAGAACCATGATTTCCATACACTCTTTTTTTATTTAATACTTGACTCATCATTTTGTAACACCACTGGCAATACTGCACAAGTTCCTTCCCTGCAGAGCTGCCCAGGCACTCATATATCCTTCTGGTGGCTGCCAACAGCAGTAAATAAGCTTTCCAGTCTTACACTCATGCTAAAGATCTAGCTGTTTACAGAAAAGCTTTCCAAAGATTCCCCAAGTGCTTGCAGAGATCTTCACCACTGCAAGCTCTTACCTTTCACATCTATGCACTTAATCCAAAGCCCAACAAAGTCCATAGAATTCCCATTAATTACAGAAATCTTTGGATCAAGTTCTACAGTTACTAGTGCTACCCCAGTTTATAAGGGTACACCTTCATACCTGTTTGGCTGCTCATACATATGTCACTATCATATGTTTTCATTTTAGGCAAGGAGCACAACTGAACAAGCCAAGACAATTTTACTTGGCTTTCTATTTTTGTTTCATCAAAGCTTCCCTCTGTCTCAGTAATGACTAAGTGCATCTGCATTTAACATTTTCAGACCTATGTTCAGTTCATTTGGTCAAGTGTCCTCTGCCATTTTTGGTGCAAATCAGGAAGTGTTTCATTTATGTTTTGGAAAACAAGCCTTCTTGTTAACTTTGGGCTTAAATAAAGTACTCTTCAAATATTCACTACATGCATGGTACATTCTTAATGTTACTGTAAATGGATCCCCGCTCCTTGCACGGCATCTCAGACCAGAGGATGCACAACACACTGGAGAATTACCCCAGGAAATTGAGGACTGAGCCATCGAGGTCTCAGCAGTGAAGGTCACACACCCAGGTTCCAAACCTTGACCTTGGCTGACTGGGTGTCAGTGCCAACATACCAGGCAAGGGGAGAGCGGGGGGAAGGGTGAGCACACATTGGAGACAGATGGCCTAAGTCATCATACACCAGAAATAAACAAAAAAAAAAGCTGTTCCAAGCATTACACATACAGCAATGATTGTAAATTCCACAACTGTGGAGGGCTGCCAAGCCATTATACATACACACCCATACTGCAGTCACTGTGTATAGCTCCTGAAAGGTGAAGTCAGGAGAAATTACAAAGCATGAAGGGTGCCCAGCTCTCAGGAAATTGGTTCATAAAAGTGATTATCCAAGCCCTAGTGGAACAAACAGCATGCAGAAGTTAGGGACTGATGTGATACTAAAGTTGATTTATAAACAATTCACTTTTGCAATGCATGACTAAGTTATCCATAGGTGTGATTCTAGATATTATATACCTAATTAGCTTCTTTCAATAACATTTTTTTTATTTTGTTCTTAATAGTTTCCTAATTGGAGCTACCTGATTGCGTGTCCTGCTAAATAAAGTTCCCTAGTCACCAAGCAGAGTAGCTCATAGGAACTGGCAAGGCTGGTGACACTGCTTTGGGATGATGGAATGCAGACCAAATGGAGCTTTTCCTGGACCATGTGGTTTGGTTTCTCTGCAAAGAGAATGACGGAGCATCCTGGATGCTGCCTTGGAATTTTTGGCATCTAGAAATCCACAGAGAGCAGGGAAATAGTGGCATCAGTAATGCTGTTTCTAGCATAGGCTGAGTGCTCAGAGCGGTTTTGTGAGCACAGCTTCCCTACAGACAAAGACAACAGCAGCCATTGAGTTGCTGAATGTCACAAAGCAAGTGCCAGAGAGCTTGATCATGGCCTTTGTCCAGCCCTTTAGTTCTCTTTCTACGCAGGCCAACATCTATGCACTACACAACAAAGAGTTGTTAATACAACCTCCACAAATCAGCCAGTGTAAGAACCCACACATAGGTCCTGGGGCTCCATTCAGGAGTTCCTTAGGAGTGCATGGTATGAATAACTCTGCAAATTCTTGCCATGAATCTGAAACTGCAACCCATGGAGCAGCCCTTCCCTTTATTGCCAGGTGACCTCAGAAGGATCAGAGAGCAGAAGGAACCCATTCTGTGCAAGTAGGTTCAACAAACAAACACACTTGACAATTCAAGTATCCTTATCTGACTGCCAGTCCCCAGATCTGTGATTCTGGGTTGGTCTCCTGGGAGCTGGTGGTATGTCAGAGAACCAGCACAACACACCCTCTGCCGCCTCAGAGCCACCACGGGCACTTCTGAACTCTTACATAGGCAAGGTAAACACAACACCCTGAAAGCCTGGCTGTCCTGGGAACTTCCTCTCGTTTTATCATACCAGCTGTATCCATCCATGCTTTCCCCTTGTCCCACTGCACATTCCAGAATTCAGCCCAAGCTGCCTCACTCAGTAACTCAAAGGGGGGGATTAGACAATGAAGAACAAGTGTACTGTGTTGGATATCGCTGGCTCATCCCGTTCTGACAGGGAACGCTTTACTCACAGAAGAACTGCTCTGCATCCAGAGAGTGCCCTGGCCAAGTGAGGAAGAGGGAGGAGGAACTAAAAAGCAAAAAGTAGGCAAGTATTCTCCAGTTTTCCCTCTTACGCCAGCTATCCACCAGATTATTACTTCATGAAAACAAAGTCGTGCTCCTCCATCCAGCATGTGGTCTCCCTGCTTTACCCTTACTATGGACACTGAGGGAATATTTATGTGATCTACCTTGAGCATCTGATCAAGGTGTGATTCTCTTATGGCTTGAACACCCTGTATCTTATGTAGCAGATGAAGATGTCTTCCCAGAAGACAACGCCAAATGGTCTTGAAAAGACTATTTCCTTAATATGCTTTTATGTATTCTAGATGTATTTTTATGTATTAGCTCTTAATATCTTTTAATATTATATATTTTACTCTCTCTATATGTATATTCTAAAATTTAGAAATCCATCTTAGCTGTTGGAAACAACACAGAGTAACCCTAGCACGGTTTTGGTATCTGCACTGTCAGACTGTAGGTAATTACAAAGCAGTGGGAATACAATTTATTCCCAAGTAACCAGCGCTGCAAACTACAGCTGTACTTGAAAGTTTCCAGCTACTCATTATTTACAAGCTTAAATTCTAAAACTGGCCAGAAATTCACTCACAAGCTCAGACTTTCCCCAGTTTAAGCAAGGGGGTGAAGTGTCTCCCCTGCACTGTGAAGGCCTGCATCCAGCTGGCCAGATACTGTTTGGGTGATCTGAACGCTGAAAGTCATGGATACATTTTTATTCCTCCAACTTAAGGCAGAAAAACTTGAGCTCTCGTTTAGAAACAGAGGCAGATTTTCATTGTGCTCAGAGCTCCAGCAGCATCTGCCTACAACGTGTAATGATACCAAGAGCAATTAGATGTTGTACTTCTGACTCAAACACATGCTCTGTCTGGAATGCCTCCTATTTAAAGCCCAGCACACGCAGATTCTATATCATCGATGTCCTGTAACCCAACAAACATCCAATAGATCCTCTCGGGCATAGCTGCACCAGCGAAATCTAAATGCTCAGCCTACCCCCTGTAAACCTCATTTCTAGAATGGTGGGAACTGTCAGGCATCAGAACCTGAGAACATGCACGTCATTTCTCATCTTTACATTTCCACACAGAGAAATGAAGCCATTAAGTCCAGACACAAGCTGTGACTACAGTAAGAAATTAAAAGCTCTTATTTGCCTTTGCAAACAGAAGAATAAATGTCATTCTACTAAAAAAAAGTACTAAAAGGAAAGTACAACGTGAAGTGGCTGCTGATTCAGAGGTGCTAAAAACTGATGCGGGGCTCAGCATTGTTACAAAAATTCTTAGGCTAAATGTAATTTATTTGAAAGTGGTTAACACTTGGCTCAAAGTGCAGCAACCGAAGAACACGAAGACTACTGAACAATGATTTTGTCCGTCATTGCTGCTGCAGTATGTACGAAATACCTGAGACAGAACACGTAGGTAGAAAACTAAAATTAGAAAGTTGAACTTGAGGCAGTCAAGGTGACCAAACCCAAAAGATGTCCCCTGATGGCTGCAGCCAAAAGGCTGGGAATGAAAGAGATGGAGAAGGAAAGAGTTAAAAACTATATTAAAGGATGAGCAAAGCAGAGTAACTAGAAATAAGGATCTCAGCCTAACCAGCTTCTCTCTGCAGTTCAGCAGACTGAAAGAGGGAAACGAGAGATGTGATGCCAGGACTAAGGTGAAAAATATCTCCAAATAATCCCCAAATACACTTACAATCAAGCTAGAAGGAAATGTTACGTATTTGCTTTTCTGTAAAACCAAATTCCCTCTTTCATAACCCTCTCAGAAATTACCAGTATCACTGGTGAAATGAACTTAAACACACATGTGAAAAGATTTTAATTTGCTTACTGGGAATGCTTTTAGTTGTTATTAGTGAGACAGTAAAAGCATCCATTATGTCTAATGAGGAATGAAAGCAGATGCTGGAAATAAAGATCATCCATGGTCTAAAGGTTACCTTTCCCTTGGAAAACATTCTGAAACAATGTCTGAAGACTCTCAGCTTGCAAAATCAGCAGGGCTCCAGTAAGAGTCAATTAAAAAGTTGCCATTTCCCCTGAGATGAAGAGCTGTTCTCTGTTAGAACCAGGTGCTCCAAGCACAGAGCAGCTGTTCTTCAGCAGTGCTCTCCTGTACTTATTAAAAAAACCACACTCCAATAGGAGCAGCTGAGAGGATCCCAACAGTCAGGGTAACTCACTTCATACCTCCAATTTGAGGGAAGAATTTTAACAGAAGCAGCCCATCACCTCTGTTCATCCCTGCCTTGGGAATCATCACCTCCCACACCCACAGGTTCATCTGCAAGGAGAGAACAAGGACGTCATTTGCTAGAAAGAATTATTAACCATTTCTCATAGAGGAACCAGAATACTTTACTTTTGTGACAATCTTTTACTTTAGTTGTAGATGTTTATTTTTACATAAACTTATTTACACATTTTTCAGGATTGGCAAAGTTCTACCCCACAGCATTTTAGCAAATTATTAAAATTTTAAAGGCCTTTTAAGCAAAAACTGTTATTTATTTTCATTTACTTACATTCTTGTCCATGTAAAACTTTTGTAGTTTGTATTTTTCTATTTGTTCAGGATCCTCACAACCACTGTAACAGTCTCTGGAACTTCAAAAAACCCACAGTAAAGCTTTGATTTTAACCTAAACTTTAACAATAAAGCAAACATCCTTTTTGCATGTAGTCCAGTTTGGCTCCATCTCCTGTCCAAAGTTACAAACTACACCTTGTAACATTTAGATAAGTTTAAAACTATGAAACTCAAAGGTGTTAATCTTACAAAGTACTTAAAGAATGTTTGCTAGAGATGAAAACTATCCTAAGATACTAGAAGTGATCAAGGATTCAGCTGTTAAGTTTCACATGCTGATAATTAAGAAAAGGAACAGCTGAACACCTGTACTGGCAACACCAATGGCACTCCAGATATCTACAATTTCTGGGATGTCCTACATTTCAGGGAAAGTGTGTAGTTTTACTGAATTCTGCCTTAAAAAGTTTCAGGTGGAAAAAAACAGGACACCTGTGAAGAAACTCCACGACATAGTAACTTTCAACAAAGCTTACTTTTAAAACTTCAGAATTTAAAACACTGACAGACAGAAAAGGCAACTTGTAAACCATGATGCTGAATGGAGCAGACATGAACCATCACAAATAGCACAGAAAGAACATACACCTCAGAAATGTACCACTCCAATCACTGCATTCCACAATGGCTTTGTCATATCTTCAGATTTATGTAGCAATCTGAAGCAAATCATCAGGGGGCAGAAGGTAAAGAAAACTTCTCTGCTCCTATTGTCCTTCACCAGGGCCAAAAATAGGCTGGGGAAAAAAACTTCTTCAGCTTATACATATTGGCATTTTTTCCAGACCATTCTTTCAACTTTGCATAAGGACTTTCCTTAGGACAATTAGTAACAGACGAGGTTCTGCCTTTCCTACTTTCATGCAGTTCTCTCCCATGCAATTTACTTTTCAATCGAGTGAGTTGGTATGGATTTTGCTACATAACCTACCTGACTCCACCCCTGTCTGAGACCCTCAACTGTAACCACAGCTCCCAACTGAGCAACCCAAGCTCACTGCAGAGCATTCACAGCGCCGCACAGAGGCTGTGCTGACAGCTGAGGAGGTGCTGTTAGTTCAGCCTTTCCCATTCCAGTGTCATGCATGCCAACATTACTGGTGAGCCAGATGAGGGAACTGATGCCATTAGGTTTCTTCACACTGGCCATATATGGCTACACATCAGAAGGGCAGCAGAGCATTGAGAATGAGCACGTGGGAAGGAGTATCCTCACAGGGAAACAAGGTGTCAGCTTAGAAAGTACCTCTCTAGCAGTGCTACTTTCAAAGGACAGAACGAAGTTTAGTAGTAATTTAAACAAACAAAAAAATCACCATCACCCTCCTAACTTACCTTGGAAAGGGATTCTGAAAATCTTGATAAATCTCCCAAGTTTTGTGCAAGTAGGCCTAAAGCCTGGTCTTTAGCAGATGAGAAGCTGAGCCCGAGCTAAAGGTCTGTCTGTTCTCACTCTGCGTTGTATCAATGCAGCATTCAGTGGTTCCCACCAGCTTGCTAGTTACCCTTTTCCTACCCCAACACCACAAAACCAAAACCCCTTTGCTCTAATCTACCTCCATTTTAAAGAGATTATGTGAGAAAATTCATGAGCAGTCTTAGAGGGATTTAGTATGACACTTCTTAAAAAGCACAGTGATTAGCTCCATGACCTGTGAACTGCTTCTCTTCCGCAATTCAAATTAATAACTGTCAAGCTGATATCCTAGCACTGGCAAGCCTGAGTTAACTGAGAACAGAGCCTGCTACTTCCAGAGGAAGTTATGTATTTGGTGGTCATGGATTACAGACATTTCCTTACACGCTGGACCAAATGGCATGAAATCAGTAACCTGAGGTATGAACCTTGGGCTGGGTTCTTTAGGTCCTTCTCTGGACTTTGAACTTGCTGGTTTCACCTGTAATTCAGGAACTCTTTGGTCTGCAACCACCCTAAATACATATTCAGAACTCTGTATGAAGAGGACAGATTTCAAATTCTTCAGGGTTCTCAAATATAGTTTATTCACGTGGTAAAAATTTTGGGGGCATTAGGGGGTTACTTTGTTTCATGTTTTGTACTCTATCCTCTCTTCACGGTGAGAAGTCTTCTATGCAGCTAGTGAGTCCCTAGAACTACAAAAAGTTTTGTTATGTCAACACCCTCCTCCTTTTGGCTTAAGACTTCTGCAGGTAGTAATTTCCTACATGTTTATCACTCCCTGGGGAAGTTGCTCCCTACCAGCTTCAGTACTCTTCTCTCACCCTGCCTTGTGATGTAAGGATATGCACTCCTGAGCCCAGGAGGTCTGCCACCAGTTCATGCTCTCCTTTCCTGCACTTCCCAAAGCTCTCAGTGGGGAGGGAACAGGGGTGCTTGCAGACCCAAACCTATCAGACAGCTTTACTCCTATGCTTTGCTGAACGTGCCCTACACAATAACAAGTTCATTGTTTCTCACTGTACTATCTGAAGTTACATAAAGTACTGTTAAAGGTTATTACATTTTTATAAATGTACTATTTTAACACCTACTGATTCTGTTTTTACAACTGTTTTGCTATCTAAGAAATACATGGCTTGTGGTAAATCTGTAAGTATTCCAGAAGAACAGATCAAATTATTCAATACCCCTTTGCCATAAGCCTGGACAGCAGCAAAAGACTTCACTTTTTGCTAAGTGACTGTCACTTGGCCCAAGTTATGCTGGTCTCAGGCTGAAAGGATGCGATGGAGGAGTTACACTGGCCAGTGTGCCAGGAAAAAGAGGGGGCTGTGATTTATTTTGATACAGTTCTAGGGTCTTTTCAGTATTTTTTGATACTTATATTTTTTTCAGTTCAATAACCAGAACACTGAATTTGGACAAGCATAGATTTGGGGCAGCTGTCTGCTGGCACTGGCAAGGTGCAAAAACAGGGGGAAAAGAAGTAAGAGCAGCTTGGAAAAATTGCTCTGTCTTGTGTTTCTGAAATATTCCACTCAAATATGACCAAATAATGCTTACTCCAGCTCAGTGGATTCCTCTTAAGAAAGACAATATAAACCAAAAATTTACTGTATACAAGTTACAGCAATAAAACCAATCATTTTAATTGAAGCCATTAAAAAAAACATGTGAGGCAATATAAATGATAAAACTATGCTTAAGAAGAAATAGCTAGCACTTTCTGAAAAGCTTTAAAACATCAACAGACACTTTACAAAAGATTTGAAGGAAGAGAATAAAATTTCTGAACTACAGGTACTGTATAAAGGTAACATTAACAATTATCTTATAAAATACAGCAACAGAGACAAAATGGATACTCAAGCTCATTTGAAACTAAGCCTTCTGGGGTCTTGGTTAAAATGTATGTTCAAAAACTATTTTAAACAAGGACTAAATAATTCATATTTTAAATGTACAGGTCCCTGGCATAAACAGCACTATACACATCTTCCAAACAAGCAGTAAGTACAAGTTCCTTTAACCATGTGTGGTGTCATCTTCTACAAAGTCTTTGGCCATTTCTGCTGTGATCACATCAATATGACTGACCTGGTGGAACAAAGAAATGTGCAGTTATTACAGTATCTATCTCCTGCAGAGTAACACAAGACATTTCTGAAGGCTTCAGAACTCAGCAACATATCTATAATCAATTTCTAATTCCCTTTAAGGAACATGACAAAGGACACATCTAGATATTTAAATTCTTTTTCAGGAAGGAACCTTTTATAAAAGACTGCAACATAACTAGAAATCTATCACTGAAGAGCCTGCTTCAGTTTGAACTCTTGTTAAGTTTCATATTTAGCTATTTTAGTTATGGTATTTACTGAGAACCTTATTATAACTTACCTTGTTTCGGAATTTTACACCATAGAACTTGTCCGCTGACTCAAGCAGTTCAGGTCTAAAAGTTGTTGTAATAAACTGAGCATGTTCAGCTAGTTCCATAATCATATCTAAAAATGAACACAGAAATTCTTTATTAGTATAACCTTTTCAATAAAGTGGGACAGACAGGTAAAGAGTTTGCTATTTTTTATTTAGAATGAGGTTTAATTTAATAAAAAAAATAAACACCCACAAATCAAGAAAGAACCCATACCAGGTTTTAAGTTATCATTAATTTCAGTATCAACTCTTGACAAATCCAGCCACTCTGCAAATGTAATTGTGGTGTTAAACTTCTGTGATGAAAAACAGAGTAAGTACTTTTCCATTGACTTTTAAAATCAAATTAGTCTTCCCAACAGGACTGTTTCCACCATACTGAAGTGTAGTAAGGAGACCCTTTAGACACAGTAGGTAGCACAGAGCTTTTTCCTAAAACCAAGCTCATGAAAGCCTCAGAAGGCACAAAGTTAAATTCTAACACACACTGGACTTCTCAAAAATGTGCTTTTATGATTAAAAGCTTTAATCAGGGATGAGAAGACAAACTGTTACCTTCAATCACAGTGAAGATAAGAAAGGTAGACGTGTACCTGAGACAGCTTTTCTGTGCTGGGCATCCAAGGCTTGGTCGATTTCATCAAACAAGTAAAATGGAGCTGGATCACATTTCTGGATGGCAAATATCAGAGCCAGGGCCACCAAAGATTTCTGTCCACCTGAAAGTTGCTGCATTTCTCTCATTTCACCCTGCTTGCCTGTGAACGATACCTAAGAAAACAATGTAAACCACGTCACTTGATATTAAACCAACAGGATCAACTGAATGTTGCCTTTAACTTAAAAGGCAACTTAATCAAATATTTAGAGTACAGAAACACAAATATTTTTATTTACCCTTATGCCAACTCCAGTGAACTGATCTACAGATGGAACACTGCTCTGAGATCCAGATCCCCTATCACTCTCGGTGCTGCCTTCACCTTCATCCTGGGACTGACTGCCCTCCACATCTCCTTTCTTCATCACTAATGTGGCCTTGCCACCAGGCACTAACTTCTGGAATACTTCACTGAAATTTTTTGACACCTGAAAAAGAAAGTCAATAAACCAGCTCGTTCTTACAGAGTGAAATCAAATGCAAACAACAACTGCTTTTACATGATCACACAAAGTATCTGCTTCAAAGCAGAGATCAACATTCATTGTTAAGCAGAACTGAGAAATGTTATGCTGTACAGAGCTTGGCTTAAAAACAGCTAAGACAACATTCTCGTAGTATGAGAATTTGCAATTTTTTTTTTTAAATAGTAGAATTATAACAATAAATTGTAGCAAAAGTATTATTTCTTTCAGTCACCTTCTATTAATCAAAAGACCTTTTAAGAGAAGCCTTCACACACTTTTTAGTTAAGATCCTTTGTTAACATTAGAATTACTTTCACTAAAGCTGGAGAATGGATTTGGTGCAATTTTTTATGAGACATGTCCCAGAAAGGGTTGTAGCTAGTACAAAGAGGCTCACTTGAAAGGAAATATTTAAGAGGTTTAAAGCAAAGCTGGAGTTGTAATAGAGGTTGGCACCTGTTTAAAAGGTTATTTTTCAGTACTTAAAAAACCCACAAGCCTCAAGTTACATGACATTACCTTCTGTTACTACAGATATACTTAATGGGACAATATGATTGATTTCAGCACCAGTGTCTTTACAATTATTCCCATTTTGTTACCTGTTTAAAAGTCAGCTGAATAGCCTCGTACTTCCTGAGCTCAAGGACATTCATCAGCTCCATGATGGATTTGTAGCCCCTGTCCAATTCCTCTTGTCTTTTGATCAGTTTTTCCTTCTGCTCTGAGAAATTCACAAACTGATCTAAAGCTTTTTTATTAACGTGACTGTATTTCTTCAGTTCTGTATTGCACTGCTCCAGCTTGCGGAATAACTGTAAATGGAAAACATTAACACATCAAAGTGACTTGCAATTCCAGCCACATCTGACACTCAAGATGAAGGTGACACTGGTATTTCAGGTCAGGAAACATGAAACCAAGCACACTATTTACCTGCTTTAAACTTAAAGTCTGATACTTTTCAAAAGCCTCCTGTGGAAGTGAACCCAACTCTCGAATTTTCTTCATGCATTCCTCTTTCTTCTTGAGAAGCATGCCTTGCCTGTTGGTCATTTTCTCAAGTTCTTTTGTATCATGGTTAATGGCATCCATATGCTCCTTTTCCATGTTCTTCCAGCGTTCCATGCTCTTCTGAAGTTCTTTAATTCCTGCTTCTGTTTTATCTATAGAGTTATCCAGATCTGTGATATTGGGTGAGAGTACAAAACCCAAAGGAGTAAGTCTTACATGCCTGCATAAGATCAAAAAGATAAACTAAAGAAGATGATCTATTAAGGACCAGAAGGTTAAATTTCAGGCAAAAGGCTGAAAATCCTTCTTTTTCTTCTCCATAAGCATTTTGGCTTAAAAAAACCCCAGAAGTACTACAGTCATATTGTTAAAGTCTAGAAAGAGAAGCAAAGAAAGTTTTGAGCCGTATAGATGCAGTATCTTATTTGACAGCAGCTGAGTTTTAAATAGGTTAGACAAAGTTCAGGAACAACTATACAAGATTTTGCTTGTAGGGAAGATCTGTACTATGCCCCGCAGCCAGAAGCCTGTTATCAGCAGGACAAGTTAATTACTTCTACACTGTGGTCTATTTCTAAAACAAAAGATAGTACATGTGAACTTTCAAAACACTGCAGAGTTTTCTTTCAAAAAAATGCTACCAACCATCTGAGCGTGCCAGTGTGTCTTTCACTCGTTTGTTGATGGCCTCAAGTTCCGATGTTGTGGCAGTAAGAACTGTGCCACCTTCTGTTTCTCGAAGCTCGTTCAGTTCCTATGGGATAAATAAATGCCACCAAGCTTCAGCATGAAGGGGAACAAAAGTATAAGCCAGACAAACAAGTTATCTTCTGCTACTCTACATATAACTGTGTTCAATATTTAGTAAAGTTTTAGAGAATAGGTAGGTTTTCAAACAAATCTGTCATTATGATGTTCCAATTCTCACACAGACTGTGTATGCAAAGCACAAATAATGCAGGGTAATGAATTAGTATTTATCAAGTGATTAATACATGTTAGCCCTGGAAATAAACCAAAATCAGACTGCAAAAGTACATTTAAAAGAAAATTCTTACTTGTTCCACTTGGTCTAAGCGTTTTCTCAGATTCTCATTGAGATACGTTTCAACTCTTGTGATAATGCCTTCCAGTTTAATCCTCTCATTCAAAAGCTGTCTGTTTTCCTGAAAAAAAGAGTAATTAATATATTATACTCCCTTCAGATGATGTCTAATTGTATTTAGTGCCGTAAAGTTCAATAGCACGAGCAAAGAAATACTGATGATTTCACCACAAATAACCTTAATTCTCACAAAATCAGCTGGCAAAAATCACCCACTTTGCAAATGAGAGAACATCTAACACGCCTACCTGGTACTGATGAAGCACTACTTTAATGACACTGTATTCATAAGTGACTTTTCATATAAAAGAACAAAGGTAAATTTATTGCAAAGAAAGGTACCACATTTAATGGCAAGACATTTTTATTTCCTTACTTGCTGTAGCTGTCGAATTTCATCATTAAGAGCATCCACACGTTTCTGATCTTCAAGACTGAGCTGAGACAACAAATCTGTCCCCAGTTCTGCTTTTAATGATTCTCTAGTTGACTCCATAGCATGTAAACTTGCCTCCAAACTCTGCAAACTACGTTGCTGTGGGACAGATATAAGTCAGAGTCATTCCTCAAAGCAATTTGTAGATTTATATGAATTTCACCTCTCCATTTATATCAACATATTTTTCTGACATACCTCGAGTCATCTCTTAATATTTCATATTAAGATGTTAACCAGAAAGGAATGCAAGTTTATCAGTAATATTAATGAAACAATTAACATAAACACAGTAACAGCTTTCAAAAACTCCATACCAACCTTAGGCATAAATGTCTTTTCAGACTGCTGCCTTTTCTCCTTCAGCATTTTCATCTCTGACAAAATACTGTCTCGAGAGGCTTTGAACTTCCTCTGCTGTGTTTCAATTTGCTGCATTTGGTTCATTAGCTGGTCAATCTCATTATTAATCCATACTGTGGGCTAAGGAAAACTCTGTCCTTGTTTTAAAAGGCATTTTATACCTACTAGTCCCTCTGTCATCAAAACGAGAAACAAACAAAAAACCTCACCATACCATAATATTCATATGTACAGGAGAAATCAAGACTCATCAACAAAGGTAACTTGAGCAGCTTATCAAGTTATCAAGTAACTTATCAATACCAGGAACTAAGCTAAATGAAGCTTTTCTTGTTTGTTTTACAACATGGCATTGAGAAGAACACAGGGATACATTTGAACATGCAAGGAAAACTCAGATCTTACAAAACACAGAGGTGCCTACATTTACATGGAAGTACCAGAACAATACCATTATCCCTCACTCAATTTTGAAGCAAAAAGTGTAATTTGTTCAGGCCAATTTTGATACAATGGCTTAAGGCACAGTGCAGAGCTTGCTAAGACTGTTTTAATTTATGTTGTGTTGCTATCATGTTACTCCTACTGCAATGTATGTTTAAACACATCACCTTTAATGCTCTAAAAATGAAATAATTTCCTAAGCAGAGGTTACAGTAAAGCACTTCACTACAAACTTAAAGAATTTTGGGAAAACTAAATGAGCTATATAGAACAGGAAGTTACTGGGAATGGATATTTTAAAACAACTGAGGTCTGGTTTTGTTATGTTTTAGAAGTTACCATCAGATTGCAGTAACAGCTACCAACAGCTGAAGCATATGCTACAGAGCATTCTACTTACATCCTCTATACATCCCTGCTCAAAAAGGAACTCAGGCCTAAACATTTCAACTTAAATGACAGCAAGAAAATTTTCTCAGTTCCAAAATAGTAGTCCTGGTTAAAAGTTAAACTACACAGAAACACAAGGCTAACAGGTAATTGGAGAATTTAAAACTACAAGCAACAGGAATTCAAATTCCCATTCCTAATTACAAAAAGCAGGCCACCTGCACATTGCACACTGGGATGTTAAAACTGGTTTCTGCACAGATACTTTTAAAACCATATGCCTATATACCTGTAGTTTAAAAAATACCTAAGAAGGAGAAAAAACACACTACTTTTAGATACACGCATTTGGTCCTGCACACTGCCCATAAGTAACCAGGAGGGTGAAAGATTCATTATTGCTGGTGTATGCAAAGCCAGTTGGTAAATTCAGTCTATTTAAGCCATGTTTAACAGACCATTCTGAAATTCTCCCACTGACTTAACTAGACATAGTCACATATTTTTAAAGCTTTACTCATCAGCTTAGATCTAACCATAGGCTTCAGTGGTCTGCTTATCTGCTGTCCCAAAAATGTCTCTAACGCACTGATACAGGTCATAAAGCAAAGGCTTTCAGTTTGAAGGACAGAACGATCTGGGTGATGGTTAAGAAAATTGTATAAATCATCCTTGCCCGTGAATTCTAGACACTAGATCTCAAAGGGACACTGTGCAAAGAGACTGAAAAGACCGAACTGTTAAACAACTTACAGCTTATTATAACATAATGCTCTCCATCTCCCCTCCACAGCGTAAGGGGACTCTGTAACACAGCAATTCAGGACACAAGTACTAAAAATATAGCATGAGTCAGAAGAAGCAGTGAAGATTAACACAGATAACAAGCATATCTGGTTATAGCAGTTACTACAGCAAATTCTAAAAGAAATAGAAACCCTCATAATTTGTGGTTTAACTTCATCTCTAAGCTTTAATGATCAGTATCAAATTTTAACTGGGACAGGTTACTAGAGCTTTTTTCCTGAAGGCCACTGTGCCAGCCACTCTCTGAAGCAAACTATTGACAACGTGTGCTTTAATTACTATTTTTGAGTCAAGTTTCCCCAGTAAGGAAGTTTTACCAAAACATTAACAGTGGCACAGCAATTACTTCTTATCTAGCTGCACTGATCTAAATAGAATTATTTTTAAAAGATAATGCAATTCAGGCACATAAACAATGGATATGTTTTAAAATCTGTTATTTTCACTGGCTGTACACCAATTTTTAAAAGGCAGGGCTTTATTTTTGTGTCACCACTGATTCATTTGTTACAGAAATCCCTACAGTAACATATGGAACCAGGCTGCACAAGAAACCGTCAAAACAAATGCCACAGCTAATGTGTAACATTAACAAGTTAGTCTCCTGCTTTTCATCTATTACTGTAACCACAACAAAAAATCTGTCATCACACAACCTTCCCCCATTAACAATAAAAGGATATTTTCAATGTTTCTGCGTAAGTTTTCATTCAGTTTTGCTTCGAGTTCACCAAGTTCTTCTTCTGCTTTTCTAACATCTTTCTGTAACTCAAGCCGAGACTTCCTGGTGTCGTAATAACCTCCAGTCAAAGCCCCACGATGGCTGACTTGATCACCTGAGAGCACAGGAGAGTGAGACCATAAACTGCACAGTATGTGCTCTCAGTTTCTACAGTGCAGCTTCACTGGAACATCAACTCACCTACAGAAGCACTGCATGGCCGAGCAATCATGTACCTATGTTTAAAGTAATTAGGGAAATGCTTATTTCTGTATTCAGTTTAAGTGCATTTCCTTTCTCAAGACAAATGCAGACTGCTACGAATCTTCTTTAAGCATTAGCTTGTTTTTATGTTTGTTTTTAATTCACTTCTGAAACCATGCAGCTTGAAGGAAAGAAAATACTTGGGAAAAATGTAAATGCCTAGCAGTATCAGTTTGGGAAAAGAACCTCAAATTTCTGTGAGGAAATAAACAAGAGATCAAGTAATTAGCAGCATCTGTGGCTTGTAGAGTATGCTGACACTGAAAAATTAGTAATTTCCTCCTCAGACATCCTTAGGAATTTTTTCAGATTGACTTTAAGTGACAAAAAACCAACAATAAGCCTTCAGGGAATCTGCCTTCTTAAGAACAGGCAATTAAGAAGAGTTATAGATTATTTCAGAGAACATAAGATGCAAACATGTCTGTTGCACTGGAGAATTCACCTTGTACTTATCAGTAATTAAGGCCATACATTCACACAGTAAACACCGGTTTAAGCTTGAGGAAAACACCAAAAATATACTCCAGGAAAACAAATGATAAATTGGATAAAACAAGTTTATGAATACAAACCTAATCTGCTTTACAGTTCGCAGGATGGAGATACAAGGCTACTAACTTTTAGCTCCTATGAGAAGTCCACAGTTTGTGAAGAAATCCTGTATTTTTAAGCACTGTACTTAACTGAGTGCAACCTCGTACATACATCTCAGTCAAGTATACTATTACTATAAATAATCTTATTTTGACAACACCAACAGACCGTGTTTAATGAGCCTCACAATTCAAGGATCCTGTTTTTAAAATAAATAATTTATAAAATTGGAATACTTACCTTCCAGAGTGATACAATCCATAGTGAAAGCTCTGGCCAATTGGGTAGACACTTCCATGCTACGACAAATTAAAGTCTTCCCAAAAACATGTTTGAAAGCTTTATCAAATCTTGGATTATATCTCAGTTTACTGATCATAGGAATAGCATCCTGAAGTGACAGGAATTTTAATGATAAGAACATATGGCAAGTATATTGCAACAAAATTATATACAGCATTCTACACTAGACTTATAACATGAATTCCTAAAACTTTAGCACATCCCCAATTCATATTAACATCAGCTTCCCAACCAGAAACTTCCAGAATGAAGACTTCTAGAGCTGTGTATATCATCATTTACATACAGGACATCAAAACAATGATACTTTGGAAATAAACAGCTCTCAGTTGGCAGGAGAACAGCACACTGACTGAACATTCCCACAACAAAATCATAAACACTGTATGGAAATCAAGTGCAAGATATTGCAATTTTAGCTTTTCACAGCTAGGCCTGAAGTCAACTACAGGTCTGCCAGAAAACTCACTCATAGGAAAGTATTTTTCTATAACAATGTTGAGAAGCATATATTAGAAGTAGTATTTAATTACAGACATTCAACAGAAAAGCAAGTGGGCAATAAGCAATGTACACAAACAATTCAAAACGTGAGGCTTTGTACTTATGAAGCAGAGGAAGGTTCATAAGGAATTCTAACTCACATTAGTCTCAGGATAAGCAGTATCTCTAACATCCAGCTTGTTCAGAGGGAGGAAGGTAACTTCTCCAGGAAGGTTCATTTTGTTAAATTCCATTAGGATCTTCGTACTGACCTCATCAGAATCCACAATGTGATAAAACAACCTGTTTAACAAGCCCAACAAACGGACAAAGCTTTACTGTGCTAAAAGCAGCAACATATTTCTACAGGAACAGTAATCATGCATTAGTACCATTAAATAACGTATCAATATAAAGATGCATTACACTTTCCTTTCAATTCTGTGCCTGAGGAAGAGCAAGTGGATACATTCTGTTCACTGTCATTAATATGGGATCAGCCAAGAACTTTACATTCCACCCTCCTGTCACAAGAGCAGCTCAATCTCTGCAGAGCGTCACCGTATACAGGTATTTTACACAGACTCGTAAACACTCAACATCCTTTCAGAGCTTTCAGGTAGCAGTTTTTGACAGTTTACAGACCATTCTCACCCAGGAGATTTTCTAGCATGAGTGAAATATTTCTTATTGTTATTGAAATGTGTTTACTGCAGAATTCTCCACAATAGAAAATGCTGTCAACTTTAGGCAATATATCTCAGTTCCACCACCAGTCCTGGTAAATGTCAGGAGTGTTGGTCTGGGACCTTTGTTTGTTGGTTTCTTTTTTTTTCTCTCTATGGTTTTGTTTTAGGGTTTTTTTGACAAAGTCAAGAGCAGCTAGGCTTAACATTCAAATAGGCAGAATTCTTCTTAGTTCCTTGACAAAGGAATAGCAGTTGGATCATGCTATATAGAAGGCATTTCGACAAAAGAAAGGCAAGAGCTCAAGCTCAAAAGACTAAAATTTCAGTAGCAGCTTGGACAAAGAACTGAATTGTGACACTGCACTAAAGACCATGTCATTACCTGTTCCCTGCAGTAACTTCGACACAGGTGTAGAAAGCTGGTTCACACTCAAAGTTATTCATGACAATGCCGTGGTAGCCATTCAGAACATGCTGATTTATGCCTTTGCGACGAAAGTGCTCCAAAACTTTGTTTATGCTGTCTATGCCATTCAAAATAGCCTGTTGAAGAACAACTTACTATTGTATTGCAGTTAAAATATGTACACATAATATCCACTTTAACTTTTTGAAAGTTGTAACCTCCTTTTCTGCCAAATTCCTGCTAACTAACCCAACAGCTCTAACAGAAGATATCTAAATATTTGAGTCCATCACTTTTCACTTTTTTTTGTGTTTTTTAAGCAAAAAGATATCTGAAGAAATTTTAGAAGTATTCCGTTTCTGCCTGGTCTCCTCACATCAATTGACTTGAGTTTACAAAACAAATTTTCAAGTAGTTCTAGAGCTATAAATATTTGAAAAATTCAGCTTCTAATACAACTTGTCCTAATTATGACTGAATATCTTTCAGATATGATTATGACTTGTCCTTTAAGAATAAGATTCCACAAGGAATTCTCAAATATGAGGTGGATTACCTTTCCTGTTGCTGCTCTGAGAAGCTGCTGTTTCTTTTCTAAATCCTCCCTCTTTGCAGCAAGAGCTTGTTGTTCTGCATTTTCTTCTCTCCACAGATAACTACAGAACAAAAACAACAACATATTTAAGTGTGAATGCAATCTGAAGATTTCATAATTGTTTTCTTAAAGACTGCTCATCTAATGGGAAGGCAAAGTGCAGGAGTTCATACATGGCCATATTTAAAAAACATACCTACATGCCATGTTAATAACTACACAGTTGGGGTCCTTCATATTAAGTGAGACTGAGACATATTTCAATTAATTACTAACTTTCTTTCACTCTGTAGTTCATCCTTTTTATTTTTCACTTCATAGTATTTTCTGTCCAGTTCTTCAACACGAGCCTTCACTTCATTAAGATCCTGGTCCAGTTTCTAATACAAAGAAAAGGACAGTATGAAACTACAACTCTTTATATTTAAAAAAAATGTTTATTTTATTTAATATTGAACTATTACTTAAATTCAGAAAACAATTCCTACGAACATTTAAACCAGTTTACAACAAACTGCAAAAGCACTAAGAATAAATACATCTCTGTAAGGAAGCAGTAACAAGGTGTAGTTGCCACACAGATGGCAAGGCAGGCACAGAGTTCAACTGTGCATCTGGGCATTGAAGTGAAATGGATCAACTGTAAGTCACAGTAAGAATGTAACTAAAGATAAATTATATAAATATTATAACTACTACTATAACTACTGTGTAACCATGCTCATAAATGAGATTTGTGATAAGAACATACATAGTAATCTCATGTACCATGCCATCCTGCAATTAGTCAAAAATCTTAGGCTGCTCTCCAGCAGTACTAGACTTTTAACACAGCTGCTGTCGACGTGTGCTGCTTAAGCCAGTGCAGAGACATCTTTCCTTTGCTCATTTAATACCTGCCACTTTCAAAGCAGTTCAGGGCTAGCACTCTTTAGTGTTTACATATAGTGTTTACATATTTATATGTGTACAAGGAGAAGTAACTGTGTTCTAAAAACACAGTCTACTTGTTCCAAACTACCTTTGCAAGCTTTCAATCACATTCACCCAAGACACCTTCTCTCTGAACAACAGATTTTTCCTATAGAAAGGAATCCAAATCCACCCCAAATTTAACCTCTTCAATGCTAGACAATACCATTGAACAGGACAGTACAATTACAGTCAGGCAGTGATAAATGCCATTTCTTTCATTCACCAACTCAGAGAATCATTACTTTGCCAATGTGGGCCCCAACCAAGCAGTATTTTAGCAGAGCACCATCATCTTTGTACAGCTACATTCCTGCATGCTGTCAGTTTTAGCAGATATATTACACAAAGACCAAGAACACTGGCTATCAGCACTGGCACTGTGTGCTCTCTCAATACAAGAGCAGAGCTCTTCACTGCTGTAACTCCTGGCAGGAGTGCTATTTTTGGATTATAGTGCTATATTTGCAGTGTAAGAGCTGTTTCTGAATGGAAATTAAAATCTAAGTTATGCAGATTATACTAGAACAGATCAATCTTCTAACATGCCTAGAGATGCAACTTCTAACCAGCTGCAATCATGGTACAAGGGTGCAGTGTCTGCTGCATAGTTTAAAAGATCCTCTTGCTTAGGGAAAATGAGAGAAGTGAAAACAACCAACACAGACCTCTATAAGAACATAACAAACAGTTACCTACGACATGGTCACATTCAACACAGACAAGAGCAAGGCAGATAGAAAACTCTTCCTGAAAACTCAGGCCAAACATATGGGGGAAAGTACTACAAGGCAAAGCCAAGACACAGAGTGAAGTCAGATGCTAAAGGAGTTTAAAGCTTATCTACAGATGTTTTCAATAACACATTTTTCAAAGGTCGCACACAACCAGAAAGTCCCATCTTCCTTATAAATAGGCATCAAAGTCTAATTGTCCAAGATCAAAATGAGCATTTAAGCCTTCTCTCAAAAACCTTGAGAATAAGCTGAAAACTTACACTGTACTGTTCCAAGTTTTTCTCCTTGTTTGCCTCTGTATCCTCTAAATCTTTGTGTATAGCTGCAATCTGCCGCTTCTTGTCATTGATGGCTTGATCTAAAGACTTCAGTTCTTTCTTTATCCACTTATCCCTTTCTTCTTTGGAAGTAAACTGGCTCCCTCGACCTTGTTTTGCATAAAGATCTGTTCTTTCTTGTGTAGCCTGTGCAAGTCTATTTTGAGAAGTGAAAGACATGGTGTATTATAAGGAAGTCTTGAATTTATTAAGAGCAAGCATTAAGAATTACTATTAGAATTTTCAAGAAGTGTCAAATCATGTAAAATGATTTGTCAAATTTAAAATTTAAGCCTCAAATCAGTAACAGAAAAAAAGGATCATGTTATAAACAATAAAATCACCCAGAAGACTTCACAAGAAGTCAACCATGGCCCACAAAAGTGGTTAAGCTTGAGAAGGGGAAATAAAAAAATCATTTCACAAAAAACTGTTCCCACTCCAACAACAAGGGAGGCTTTTTACAGTCCATCTCCAAGCACATAATAGCTACCCCACTGTCAAGCAACAAGTATACTTTAATTGCACAGATGAATAGCGCTGATAAAAATTTTTCCTAAATCCTTTGGCTCCCCAGTATAGAATGGCACAGACCTGGCAATTCCCCTCTCTTCTTTTTCTTTTACGCTGTTAAATTTCGGCTCTGTTTCTGCCAATTCTTTCTGCTTCTCCTCGATTTTCTCAAGAAGCTTTTGCCTCTCTTTTAGCAGTCTTTTCTGAAAATCAAACAAAGCAGTATTTAAAGTTAGGTAATAGCAGGAACTATTATTATGTATATGCATACTTCTAAAGAATAACTACACTCTAAGGCTGCAAGATGTCACTGCTTATCTGACACTATGCTATTTCAACACTTAACAAAAGTGAATTAATTTCCAATCAGGGCAGCAAAGAGGGATGAAACCAAGCATTCTCAAAAAGCTAAACTATGCAAGCAAGGAAGATCTCTATGGACCAAACAACCAAGTTCAAATTACTGCTATAAACAAAACCCTCCATCCCAATACTTGCTGCAATTAAGACCAAGAAAATTACAGGTGCTTGATTTTGCAACATGCAGGATAATAAAGGACCATAACAGAGAAGTCCAAGTTTACATCCCCTAGAATCACACTGAAGACAGGACAGAAAACTAATTTATCTGTCTGGCAAACCTTAAAAAACAGGCTGCAGTCTGAAACCAAAGCTTCAGAGTACAAGAGCACTTGTAAGACTTCGCTGTTGTTACATACCCTTTGTTCACTGTTGCCAGCTAATTCATCTTGCAGATCTTTAGCCTTCAGCTCTAATTTAGTCCTCTGCTTAATCTGCTCCTGCCTTTCAGCACTAAGTTGTTCTTTCTCTTCTTTCATTGCCGAAATCTTTGTCTTCAGCTCTCGAACTTGCCGTTCTATTTCCTGTGGAAATTTAAGTATCTCAAACAATGCATGTACATTTCACTATCTATCAAAACTCATAAAAGCATTACTCTGTAGATCACGATACACTAGAAGTGTGAAAGACTTCTCATGTTTCCAAACAGGATGAAAGCACAAAACTGGATTTAATACAGTTTTAGACACCATCAGCCCTCCTCCCCTCTCCAAAAAAATGCAAAACCACAAAGGAAAACCCATCTCTGGAGAGCCCTTTGAAAAGTATTTTTACCTCCATTTTATCTCTAGCATCTTGCTGTGCATCTCTCAGCTGCCTTGATTTCTCTCCACTTGTCTCTCGTTTAGCAGAAAGCTGTATGGAAACATCAACAATAGTTTAAGTAGCAAGAATCTGTTTTAGTAGTGGTTCCAGAAAGAAAATAATTTGTTTTATTAGTGAAGAACACTGATGTTGAGGAATACATTCAGTGCAGGTAGCTCAGTGTGCAGCTGCAGATTGCTGCAGATTAAGCTCTGGGTGTTGCATGACCCAGGCACAAGAGCCCAAGGCAAGACGCTGTGAAGCGCTGCCAGGGCCTCGGGATTTGTGAGCAGGGCAGGTAACTGGACACTGGCAGACACAGCAGGAGCCCCAGATCTGCATGTGCTCAGACTCTGAGGGGATAAAGGTCCAGGGCTTCCTTTGTTTGGGGTTCCTCCTCAGAGGCACCCAGCTCGAGCTGTTTTGTTATTTGGTTATGACACCAAGATTAAAATAATTAAGGTCTGCTATGGGAAACCTGGTCTGACTGTGTGAGTGAGCACCTCTCAGCTCACTGGAACTGCCTGCTCTGAATAGACTGTGGTCCCAGCTCAGCTGGTGCAGCTGTGACTGACAGAGCAGCTCCTGGATGGTCAGGCAGGAAAGTTTCCTTAACACTGACAGGATTCTACCAAGGAACACAAGGAGACGGTGGCAAAAACAAATCAGCAGCTCATGTTGTATCTTGTACTGGCCAAGATATTTTACCTCATCAAGCTTAGCTCGGGTTTCATTAAGCTCCTGATTATAGATGGTGTATTCTAATGCTCTCCTCATTTTATCCCATTTCTGGTACTGAGCCAGCTCTTCTTTCTCCTCTTCGAGTGTGTGCAGTCGCTCTTCAATGTATTTCAACAACTCGTTGATCTTCTCTCGCTTGCCCTCTTCAGAAAAGAGGACAAGATTGAAGTTCAGTTAAACATTAATACATTCCCACACATTTACAGCTGATTAATTATTTGTCAAGAGAAATCTGAAGAGAACCCATGTCCAGAAGTTCCCAAAAAAATATCCTAACAGCAGAACTGTTGATAATTGTTATGTAAGGCAACACAAACACAAACCCTCTTGGCTCACACACTTAAAATAATTATAGACTACCTGACATGAACTTTAGGGTTTGCATAGCAGTAGGTATCCTGATTTTTGTCACTGCCAGCTGACATCACTCATGTTTTGAACAGTAAATCTATACCTATTAGCTCAGCTAAAAAGTTTTATTACTAAAAGCACATGTGATGTAACTTATTAAACCTTTTGAGATATTTGAAATTCAGGGAGGAAATACAAAATGTTCTGCATCATTTAACATACCACAAATAAAATCTATCTAGTAATTAGCATTACTGAAAAAGTCAAATTTTCAGAGTTAATGAATTACTGTGGCATAAACCAGTAATTTCTTAAACCGTTTTACCTGTTTCTTTCATAAGTGAAATACTCTCCTCTTTACGTTCATCGTACACTCTGGTACCAGCTACTTCTCTCAGTAACTTCAGTCTTTGAGAGTCAGGAGCTGTGGCCATCTGGTTGATCTGAAAATTCAAGATCTATGATTTCAATAGCCTGCTCTGGATGTATGGCTAACCACAACAGATCAAAGATTCCACTTATTTTGCTATGCCTGGTTGCCTGAGGTTTTGGCAGGAAGATTCAGGTACACAATATATACCACACTACTTTCCTTTTGAGACAATTCTCTTATTGGATGGCAAGTACTCTGTAATGACATTTGTTGGTTTTCATATGATACTAAACTAAAAATCAGGATACGAGTATTATATACACTGAAGAAACCATAACCCATTCAAAATTATGTTTAGAGAAATGCAAGCTTGAGTTTTTAAGCCCTGGTGCTAAATCAAAGAGTTTAAATGCTCCATAAAACCACACTAAAATGCAGGGGTTATAAATTTTTAAATAATTCACATAATGAAATACTCATTAATACAACATTAAATCAGCCATACAATTACACCCAACATAAAACTCACTTTCCTTTAATAGAATTTCAGAGGCTGCATCCTTTTTTAAGAAGGTTACTGTTTCTAATTTGTATTATATTAAAACCAGTATGTGTACTTTGGCTTTAAATCATGTGCACCAATCCCTACTACACACAAGTGACTTTCCAGCCCAAGTTGTTTCTTTCAAATACACACATTGAGCAGTATAGGAAAATTTATCCTGATAAACATTTGAGGGACCTTACTATGGGTCAGCATTCCTGTCATCAAGTGCTCAAGTCTCCTGCATTCCTGTTTAAGTAACCCTTCCACTAATCTTTTGGAGGCAACAGTTTCCAGTGACTCCTTGAGGCATCCTGTGAGCCATTACAAGCAGAATGTCCTTTGTCTACAGCTGTGGGTGTCCTTTATAAGCTCTAGGAAGCTGCTTGGGTCTTGAAGACCAGCTCAGACAGGCCATGCTATGAGCCCTTTCCCTGATGTGTGTTCACTTTCGGTACTTCGGCACGTTTCCAGTCATTCTCCATTGACAGTATTTTTAACCTCTTAAAATTCTCTACCATTACTTTGCTGCCTCATCTTAAGGTCCAGAAATCTATGAATTTACACTCAAATAGTCATAGAAATCAAGTTTGCTTTGTACTTTAGTATGGAAAAGAACCTGATGGCTAAGAACACCATGAAAAAGGCCCTTTTCTAAATATCAACATTACAGACATGATTTTTTTTTTTAAATCGACATAAACTCCTAGAACAGTAATATTTGCAAAAGCAGCATCTACATACAAGATCCATTTCAAATTAAAAATGGATTTAGGTTCTGGTTTACTTCTGCAATAACTGAGCTAAGTTCAGCATCCA
Source organism: Platyrinchus mystaceus (assembly GCA_035041135.1). Lineage (NCBI taxonomy): Eukaryota > Metazoa > Chordata > Aves > Passeriformes > Tyrannidae > Platyrinchus > Platyrinchus mystaceus. The sequence continues at coordinate 25,977,727 of JAWWLV010000180.1, read as the reverse complement.
GAAAACATGATACTCTTGATAGGGATTTGTGAAAAAGAATCTTACCTTTCCTTGTTTGACAATATAGTAGGGATTACTGCGAGAAAATCCAGCACTCTCAAGAAGATTCATTACATCATTTTTCCTGAAACATTATTATGAATCCATTAAAAACACTTACAATGAAAATCACAGCTGTAAAAATTCAGTAAAGTATCACAACTATACATTACATACTATAATCACCATGTGCAATGCATGCTGTTTGAAGAAGCTTCTTTATTTGATAATGGCTAACTCTAAAATGAAATGAGAGAATAAAAATGGAAAATATCTAAAGTACTATAGCATTGGAAAGAGACTAAGAAATAAGCATCTCAAAGAACAGAGGAGGCAAATACAGGTAAGATATCACAAGGAAGGACATAAAGCAACGTAAAGTTGGGTAACTCTTCTATTTTAAAAAGTCCTGAAAGAAATACTATGCAAGCAGTTAAACATCATGTTAAACAATGGATTAAACTGCAAATTCTACTGTCTATTGCACAAGGACTGATGTTCTAGCTGTTGGTATTACTCAACTGAAGTAAATGATTTCAGGCTAGGGATGCAAGTGTCTGGTTGGACTAGAAAATGTTACAGAAATACTACTAGTCTCATTCAGAAAAGGAAAAGAAGTACCTACGTCACCATTTTCTTGTCTAAGAAATATTGGTCCTTCTTGGCTCCAATGACTCTGCGAAGTGAGACTTCCTCTTTATCAATCTTAAGAAAACAAAACCCAGTAAATACACATACCTACTGCAAGCAGCTGTAACTAATCCAGAATGTCTATGGCCTTTTTCACCAGAAATGACTCCAAGGCAGTTACTGTACTGAAGACTTACTCTAAGAATGAGATTACAAGAGACTGAACAATAATCTATTTCCAAAGCAGTTTATTCAACTCACCGGTAACCTGTTGTCCGAATTGTCAAATATGATTTCCACAAACGCTGAAATAACACGAGGACCTGTACCTTCCTAAGATAAAGAGATATTTTGGTTAGATAACTGCCAGCTTTGAAAATATTTTAGGCTCATTCATCTCCCCTTTCTCCTGACAACCCCACCTCCCCTTTCTTTCAAGGACTTGAGAATGAAGAGCATCTATGTAAGATTCAGCACATACGTTTTTATTTCCGAAAATCTTGGCTACACATTCACTGGTGTGCATTATCAATATAATATACTACTTAGTAATAAATTCCCTTTTGCCAATGGGAAATGAAAAATGTTTAGGATGCTTTCAAAATTAGCTTAAAATATCCACAGCCCAGCAATTTAACATTTTTGTAGAAACATTCCAGTGCATTAGCTTATTTAGTTTTTGCTGCCATACACTTTCACTTACATGCAACAGAGCCAGTCTCTGCTCTGGGCGAAGATGACTAAACTCATCACTGAGGACAAACTGGATTGCTGTAATAAAATAGTAAAGAAACAGAAGACTTATTCTTTCCTTCAGGGAGATATGCAGCAGTTTCATTAACTCAAAACATACTGATTTACTATTGTATAATAGGAGTCATACTGTCGCTAAAATCTTACAGTATTTCTTCATTAAAACCCTTAGTCTGTTGAATCTTTACCACTCAGCCTGCTGGACACCAGGATTTCTCTGAACACGTCACTGTTGCCACATTACCAGTTCACTGCATAATCACTAACAATGCTGCACAAGCAGAGATTCGTGAGCTTTCCTCCACAAACACAGAGCACACAGGCTAGGCTAAAAATATTGCTACTGCTTAACCACTGACAATGTATGAACACAGCCATCACAAAGGCTACTAACACCTTTAATCAGCACCTCTGCTCCTCCATTAATGCTCCCACCCCACAGAATCCCCCTCATAACTGTATGTTAAAAGACTGTGTAAGCTGTGCCAAACTGCTATGGAGTAGAACTTTGCCACTAAGAGTGTCTAAAACAACTGCAAATATCAGTATCATCTTTCACGGTGGGTGACTTTTAGAATCAGTTTCCTCCTGTAAATACTTCTTTTGGCCATTTTGAAGTTAGAAGGCTCTCAGTAAGAGAAGCTGCATACTAGAGAAAAATCTGAAGTAACTATTAAACAAGTGCATTGAGATCTGCCTTTCAACAGTCAACTCAATGTTGAGGAGGAACATTTGGTAAACCAACAAGCAAAAAAACCTGGTATCATCAGCATCTCAGTGCTAATAAGAAATCCATGCTTACCATAAAAAAAGTTGCTTTTTCCAGATCCATTTCTTCCCACTGAAAATTAAACCACAAAGTATAACCTCAAGTTGACATACGTTAGCAGTGCAATGTACATTAAATGTTGCATTAAACATTCAAGAACAGAATCCAAATATAACACAGCCAAGCGAAATCTCAAGGGAATGAGGCACACTTGGTAGGTGGATCACTCAGTCACTGAGAACAAGGGAGCAGTCCTTTGCCCACTCAAACACATTATGATGATTTACAAACTCCAACACCACTCCATAATGAAAAAAATAGTTAAAGCAATCCTATTTATTCTCATCATTTTGGTTTTCATACTCATCTTCTGGTGGGATAAGAACCTAAATCAAATTATCCCGGCATATTTAACTGGAGCAAATCACTTGCCTGTACATTCAGGTTGACACTGAACTTCAGTGTCCATCCCTACTGAACACTGGGATGATAATATAGAGATAGTTTTGTTATTGCTAAATGGGACTTACAGAGCCAAGGCCTCTGCTTTTTGTACTGCCACACTGGCAAGGAAGTCAGAAGGTTGGGAGGAAACACAGCTGGGACACCAAACTGATCCAAGGGACATTATGCTCAGTATATGAAGCTGGGGGTAAGGAGGAGGGGGGAGGTTTGGAGTGATGGCTTTTGCCTTCCCAAGTAACTGTTACATGACGGGGCCCTGCTCTCCTGGGGATGCCTGAACACCTACCTGACCATGGGAAGCAGTGAACGAATTCCTTGTTTTGCTTTGCTTGTGTGTGTGGCTTTTGCTTCCCCTGTTAAACTGTCTTTATCTCAACCCATGAGTTTTATAGTTTTTATCCTTCCAGTTCTCCCCCGATCCTACTGGTGGGGGACCAAGTGAGCAGCTGTGTGGTACTTGGTTACTGGCTGGGGTTAAACCACAACATATCTGAACTTCCTAATGCTCTATCTGCTAATTCAGCAATATTTTATTTTTAAAAGACTGGAAGAAGTACTATTTCTATTTCAAAAATGAAGGTGTAAGAACACAGCACTATGCTACCATAATTTCAGTGTTCATTCACACGTGTTTCAGCAAGGCCCAGTGTCTCCTCTTTAAGATCAGTACCTACTGTATAAGTTTAAAAACTGCTTGACTTCCAGCAGCAATAAGCATCCCAGGCCTTCAATTCCTTTCTGCCTACATGCCTTCCAGATTCACCTCATCCCCAAAATTACTTGAGGATCACTATCAAGTCTTAAAAAAAAACACAAAGCCTGATTTTTTTAGTGTACTTTAAAAATATCAATACCTGGATAAAGTTTTAGCTCCTATGGAAGTAACACTACAAAGTAGGACATGCTATTCATGTCATGTGTGTTTTTTCTAGTACTAGAGTAAATCCTGCCTACTAAGATTTTACATCCAAAATTGACTGTCTGCTGTTGGGTCAGCAGTCTCGAAAGTTGCTGCACAATCACTAAAATCTATGCAAATAAAAAGGCAGGGCCAGGTGTCCACAGGCAAAAACAGGAAGATGCATGAGAACGCTGGACAACAACGTGCTATTAGAATAGTTATTATTTATGAAACTGAACTTTAAAACTTATACTTTCTGACAGTCCACATTCCAGAAATTCATTCCTTTAGAGCTGAGAGAGGATCTTCTTTCCCTGCAGCAGTTTATAGTAGCTCGTGTGCTTATTTATAAAAAATGACAACACTTCCACAGAGAGAAGAAATAAGAATCCCAAGTGAGTTCATGGACCTCACTCAGTTTCTGAAGACTCGGCTGTACAGCAAAATTGAATGTTAGCATTAGTTTGCTGTAAGTGGAATATGCCTTGTGGTATGTTACAAACAACTGTACAGAACTTTCTGAAACAGAAAATATAGTCATCAAATGTGAGCAGAATACTGAAAATTACAAAGGAGACTAATGTGAACATCATCTGAAATAACAGTGCGACTTTAATTAGTGTGAAAAGACAAGTATTGGAACTTACCAATGACATTGTGTTTGGAGCTGAATGGGTCCACAATGGTTTGGTCCCTGTAGCTTCGAAAGCCCTGAATTATTACCTAGAGAGAAGAGTGAGTTATTTCAACCAAGTTCTCTGTTCTTGAACAGTCTTTGAACTGTAAGGTTTGACAGAATATTTACATCAATTGTAATGTAACTGATTTTGCCTGCCCTTCCCACCCAAACTCAACATTCCAGTTCAAGATCAGAAACTTACATCATAAATACAGCCCCTCACCTAAGCATCATGTTAGGGACAGATTTCTCTCCCAGCAAGAGATGCTGTTCCTTGTGTAGGTCAAAGCACAGCAAACAAGACAGTTTAGAGAATCTTTTTCTAACAAACTACATAAAAATATATATTTGCATTAAGTGTCACATACAGGAAAGAAAACTCAATATAACAAGTGCTTATTCCAGTAGGGCCAAATTTATTCTTAATTTTTATAATGCAATCCACTTACACCTGAAGAATTCTATTTGCAAATTCTCTAAACAGTGCAACTGCAGCCTGCAAAAACTGTACTAAACTGCCTATTTCACCAGCAATGCAGTCTTGTTTTCCTGTGCAACCTAAGGGGAAAGGTAAAAAAGCAAGCTATCTTGGTTCTAGCAAATTCAAATCCTAAACAAATACAAACCTACACAACTTCAGGACCTACTCATCTGGGAGCAGCATGGCAAACTTCAAGTACTCCATTTCAGCAGCGACTGAGGTTTGCCAAGCCCAGTGGCACACAAGGCAGAGAGTGACAATATCCTAATACTTCAGTGCTGCATAGCAGCAAAACGGATCCAACTGCCAACACCGAGCAATTTGTTCCATACATTAAAGCTCTGCTGGAAGACTACACAGCAGCTTTGCTCTGCTCAGTAACACATCAGAAAGACAGCAGCCACCTGAAGGTCTGATGTTTGCAGATTTTTCAGCACCAACACTTACAAAAGGAGTACAGTTGATATTTTATAGCAATGTTCTTCACCCAGCTCTTCCAACAAGATACAGTTAAAATAATGGCAAGCTCAGTACAAGCAGCTTTCAAAGTAAAAGCAGGAACAGAAAATCTTACTCAGGTCTTGTCACCAACTCCAAGCCACAGCAACTATTTTCATTCATTTTGATTTTAAAAATTAAATTAAAAATATTTTTAAAAAACTAAATTTTGCAAATAATTCTGCTTCCCAATTCACCAGATTTCAAGACAGGAAAAGAATTTAAAAAATGGGTAAAAAAATTTGGTGTCTACTGTTTATACAGTTAACCCATAATATTCTAAAAAAAATCTGGATTGGAATAATTCATTTATTTTATTCTCATAAGAACCAGAAAGTCTCTACAAAAACATAAACCCAACCCATTATAATTTACTGGATATTGCTAGAGAAGCCAAACTTTTACCACCCACATCCTGGGGCACCATGGGAATGTGATACAGGCAGACTGAACACCATCATCTTCCCCCAAAGTTTTTCTCTGGATGGCTTATCACTTCTTCCATCCTACATATTCTGAAGCTTCGTGACTTCTTTATTGCCTTGTATAGACTCAGATTAAGACTTAAATAATTTTAATAAATAATAATAAATAAATAAATAATTCAAACCCCAGGAATAATTTCTGGGAAGCAACAAAGTAAGGGATACTGGTGGAACAAAATTACTTTTATTCTCACGTTCACACTTTGTTACACTCTATTCTATAGCTCTCAGAATAGTATTGGTTATTGAACACTCAAATTTCCTTTTTTTTTTCCCATCCAAATGAAACATTTCCCCTGTTCTGAGTTGATTTGGACTTTTTACTCTATATACTTTTTACTCTATATATCTTCACCCTTTACTTTTGTGCAATTCAAACCTTGAGAACAAGAACTCTTATTCAAAAACTTTAAAGCCAGGTGCACAGCTGTGGTAAGAGTGACTGGCAAAAAGACGAAAAAAAGGCATTTCAAACACTGCCTGGTCAGCCAAAGAGTAGACAAAAACCTAATTTTTCTTAGAACATGCACTCTCTAACATAATAAAGCATCCTTCTTAATAATGATATCTGCGAGGTGTCAAAAAGGTTAATTTTGAGTCCACCGGGAAATGAGAACCCCAGTAGGCTTTGTATGAACGTGCACAGGCAGTGGCACGAAAGCAGTCTTAAGAATCGGTGCATACTATGCAATATACTGCTGAGGCAGCTGCAGGGATATACTGCAGAAGTAACATTAATAATGACCTCAAAAACTGTTTGAAAAGGTCCATATCAGGATATTCTTTTTAACTGAACGTCAGCCTGGCAAGTATATATGGTGAAGTATAACAAGTGAAGTGGTCCATGCCCGAGGGCCTGAGGCATCACCCCAAAACAAAGACGAGAACCCACAACAGCTGTAAGGTGCCGCCTGACACCTGAGCAGAGCCCTTTGTTTGGGGACGAGCCTGCGGGCGGTCAGGACACCTGGGCTGCCCTACAAAGGGTCCCCGCGAACAAGTCCCAGGTCCCCGAGGGTCAGCTCCCAGTGCCGCTTCACGCCCGCAATGAATGAAAGCAGCCGCGGGAGCCGGGGCAGGACAGGCACCGCCGGCCCACCCGGCGGTGGGACCCGGCCCGTGGTCCCCCCTGGACCGCGATCCGCCCCTCGGGGCAGGGACGGGCCAAGCAAAGACCTCGGGGCCCGCCGCCAACCCGCGGGCCCCTCGCTGCTGGCCGGGCAGGTGTGCGGCTGCGAACACCCCACCCCGGGCGGGCCGGGCTGGGCCGAGCCCCCCGCCAGGCCCAGGCCGCGCCGCACACGGCGGGCGGCTCCAGCCCCGCCGGCTCACCTGCTTGATGTACATGTTTGCCACGAATAGGGTGGGCGCCCGCCCCGCTGTCGCTCAATCCGCCCTGGCCGCCTCCTCCCGGACCGAGCGCTCAGCCGGACCGCGGGTCCAACGCCGCCGCCTCCCGCCCCCTCAGCCGCCGCGGGGCCCCCGCACAGCGCCCGCTCGGCCCTCACGCAAACAAAATGGCGGCGGAACCTCCCCGTCGCGTCCCAGCGCGAACCATTCCGCGCCACATGGAGGGGGAGCGCGGAGCAGAGGGCGCGGCCCTGCCCCGCCGGAGAAGCGACACCACGAGGGACAGAGAGCTATCCCTCTTTTCTGAGTTTCCAAAGTGCCTCGATGGCCTTTTGAAAGTGCTCCGAAGCGGGGAAAGTCGTCGACGCTGTCCGCCCTCACGGAGGAGGGTCCCCCCGGGGAGTTGGGAGAAGTGGTTTGTCCCGCTGAGGGGCGGGTTGGGCGCCAAAGGCAAGTTGAGCGGAGCGGGCAGAGCGGCGGCGCGCGCGGGGGCGCGGCGGGACCGCCGGCAGGGGGCGCGGCTGCGGGGAGACTCCGCGGCGCCCTGAGGGAGCGTTCACCCAGAGCGTGAAATAAAGGCTTCACTTGGAGTCCTGTCTTTTATTCGAGGATATAAAACTAATTTTAAAAAATATTGTTTAAAAAAGGGGGCATTGGCAGCATTAGGGCCTGCGGCTGGGGATCCAGCGCGCCCCTCGGCCCAGCGCTCCCGCTCCCTCAGCCATCTCCTCCCGGCCGGCCCCACGGCTGTGCCGGGCTGGGAGCCCCCAAAGCTCCCCACTCACCGGGAAAACCCTGGGCAAAGCCAAACAGGTGCCCAGAGTGAGCGAGGCGAATAGGAATGGTACCAAACGTTCTTAGGAAGACAGGTTGGCTGGAGTCTGTGCTCACGCCTTCATGTCGCAGAGAGCCGCTGTTCAGCTGCCCGAAAGAGCCCTAAAACACACAAAAATAAGGCAAATGGTGGAAGAGAAACATTAATTTTCTCCTAATCTCGTCCAGTCATGGTAATTTCAGGTGTTATTGTGACAACAGTAGGGGCACAACGTCTCAGAAAACACGAGATTTTCAATTTGACAGTGCTCCTTTGAGACTGCAGCTGCAGCCAACACAGACACACGATAGAATTCCTCCAGTGATCTGCTTTATACTAATAAAAATCAGACTTAAACAGAAAAGTCTAGCTTCTACCTCCCCTAGAATAATAGATGGATGAATTACTTTTCTTCCCTAATGGGAAAATCTCCTAAGTCCCAGACATTCTTAACTATCATGTAATTAAATGGTTTTACTAACAGCCCTTCAAGTGGTTATTGTAACAGGCTTTACCAGCACCTTTAAAGAAATGGTCCATTGTTTCTTCAGAAAACACAGGGCTTAAAAAACTAAAGCATGTCATGGTTGCTCCACAAATTCAGAGTGAAAAATTCCTGCCTGTCTTACCTTGTCTTTAAATAGCTCGGTTCAATGGGACTGGGCAAAAAATATTTTCTCTATTTGCATTTTCAAAATCCCTTTCATTTTAGGATTTCAGGGAACTTTTAATCCTTAAATGAGTCTCACAACATCTTTCTGGGATTGGTTTGTGATACTAAATTTACTCTTCACTTTCTCTGGGGTGAAGTGACATGATGCCAATAGTATGGGTTTCAGATGCCTGGCCCATCCAAGGGGACTCACTATCAGGGGGGAGAAGAGACTTCAGGAAAAGAAAGAAAAGTGGAATTCCCCACTTTTCCTTACAGCGCAATTAACCAATCTTGGACCTCGTTAAAACAATTATTTACACCCATTTTTTGTTAATATTTGCACATAAACAAATTGCACAGATTTGCACATTCTAGATAAACTTGGAATTTTCAAAACCACCTGAAGCACTCAGGTGGGAGAAAACAGAAATATGTCTTATGCATTTGAGACGGTTGGCACCACACAGTGGGCAGCGCACTCCGACCTCCGCTGAAACACGGCAGTGAGGGGTTTGTCCCAAAAACAGCTGGCATATCTCCTCACTAACAGTCTTCTACTGCTGAAGACAGGGGCAGAAGGAACCATCCCTGTGTCTCAGGGAAGTAATAGGCGTAAAGAGGTTCTAAAGCTCATTCCTCTTTGTCGTCCGCTTTTAGAGGTACAGGATGCCTTGAGTTTGATGTTTTTGAGATTTCCTTTTGTAGTTTAGAAGCTTATTTTCACTTAATCATAAACTCACAAGCAAGGATTCTCTTAATCCTGTAAAGACGGGGTTCAGAGAAACCAGCTGAGGGAACATTTGCCTTTTCTCTTGACTGCTACACTGAAATTGTTGTGCCTGGATGCAGCAAGTCCTCTTGAAAACCCTATCTCAAGTCAAATAACGCACATCTGGTGCTCCAGACAGCTTGCTGTTGTTGAAGTGTACCAAGATGTGCATCACCCTCTGTATTATGAACAGGTACAAATAAGGACTTGGAATCTCTTTTATCCCCAGGTGTTTATCCTCTCTTGAGGACTAAGCATATACAGCATATTCCTGTGGTTTGGAGAGGGCTTATGTGTGCATACAAATGAGCACAAACACCAGGTTATATTTATTTATAGGAATAAAATCATATCTCACTGATATTTCATCATCAAACACTCTCATCAGTGTGATGTGCTTGCAAAAATAGCAACTCTATTCATTAAGGATTAAGTGGCAATTGATTGTCTAGTTCAAAGAGTGTTTCGTGTAGGGCCCCTGCACACAGGTTTTGTCACATAGCTTTTAAAGATTTATACTTGAGGGAGTGGAGTGGTGGGGTAGGTATTGTGGGTTTTTTATTCTTTTGTTTTTGTGGTACATGCTGAAAATATGCACCCACCCCAAGGGTGATGCATGTAATTTTTATTCTGTCAAGCTGCTGTGGCGGTAGCAGTGTAGAAAGCTGGAAGCCTATAAAACAGTGTTCTTCATTCAAAACCTGCAAACATATAATCAGTGCTTGCTGCATGGAATTCACCTCAGTAGGTGCTGCAGAGATTTTTTTCTATGGCTCTGCTTTCTAAGCAGTGTTTTTGTATAAATATGCTAGAATTAAACATTAACATTAGAAAGGAGAAAGTGGGAACACTGTTTTAATTCATCTAGGCTTCATCAGCATAAAAATACGTCAGGCATTTCTTTCATGAAACTTGATGGAAACATATAGGTGGGGTTTCAATTCTGTAGAATTTTTTTCTCTCTTCTCAAATAGTAAAATTTGCCTCAGAAAAAAATGTTAAACCTATGCGGGGAGGGAAAAAGCATTTAAAGTATTATTAACCTCTTCTATTACCGCTTTCAACTGTGAACCAACTGTGTATAGACTGCCTTCATTCATGAATGGCTGCAATCACTGAGGTATTTACTGCCTTTTTAAAATGACTGTAGAAATCAGTAGGCTCACTGCAATATCAATCACTTGTTCTCCATCGCCTGAAGCCATTATGAGAGGCAGAACTGCTGGGGGCAGTTTCCCTTAGTGCTGGTGTTGCAGCAGGATCTCAGGAGCAAACTGGAGAACAGGGATTTTGGTTGACAATTTGGTTAGACCCTGCAGAAACTGGTGTTCAATGGCACTTGGAACTCACAAACAGATATTCTGATGTTCTACTTTCAGGTTAGGAAACAAAGGCAGTGAGAAAGAGTCTTGCCAAGCTCAAGCAGGGTGACTGTGGGACAGCCAATACCTCTCCTTCTAAACCACTCCTACCAAGCCTGAATCCTAAGGCAGCAAGGCCATAGTGCATCTTTCTCTCACCTTTGGATTCAGTGGAGATTCTAACAGGTGAAGTGAGAGAAACCAGTGCTTTCTTTACAGACCCTGGCATGTGCATCCATCTCAATGCACTCAACCCACCAGGCTTTTGAGGAACAAGGAACACTTACTCTGAAACAAATGCAAGCCAACCACACGTGGATTTCCTTTCCAACAGGTTTTTTTCCTCTTGAACAAAGTTACTGAGCTCTTTTACCCTCAAACCTCATAGTCACTCTTGTGCCTTCCAATGCACAGTGTGACACCTCAGCAGAACACAAAGTGTCTATAACTTTGCCAGAGAACAACTAACTGTCAGAAAACTTAGAAGAGGGAGCCCTAAGCCTGCAAGACCCTTAGAAATCTGTTTGATAAGGGGTGGATGTAATTACAGGTTCAGATGCTGTGGCTGCACAGGCTTAGTCAGTGATGTCCATGTTGCCACAGTGGGTACCTGTTCCCACCACCCCCAGAACCCTTTCTTGCTGTTTTTTGTCTCTGGTGCCCATGTTGCCGCAGGCAGTGGATACCTCCTCCCCAAGGGGTGCTGGGGTGGCGGCTGTAAGGGGTAATGGACTGTGAGGCATCTATATACATGTATACAAAGGACAAATGTGTAATGGGTGGTGATAATGGCATTTGCTCCTGTGATTTGGGAGCGGTTTGGTGCTCCTGGTCCCAGCTCCGTGAGGCAGCAGGCAGGAGGCAGCCATGTGCCTCAGCTGCCTGGCACAGTATGCGGATCATTAGCTCTTCTCTGTGAGGCAGCTGCCTTGTGCTTTATAAACTGCTGGAGGTGGAAGGGCAGCATCCTGCCAGGCTCCAGGAGACCTGCCAAGCTCTCCTGTTATTTCCTCACGGTGGGTGCTCTGCAGAGCATGAAAAGCACTGGAGTTTTTCTTTTGCTTTTTCTTTTCTGACTCAGTTTCTATTCACTTCGAACAAGTAAAAATTTTCAGTCAGGCAGCTTCTTTTTAAAAATAAAAAAAAATCATTATGATCCTTTGAATGTGTAAAGATAAATAATTATTGTTGACTGTTAAACATCTATCTACAAACCCATTAATCCAACAACATTTTAAGAAAGCTGACATGCTTGTCAAGAAGAGAATGGCAGGGTAAAACATCAGCGTAAAATGAGCAACAGAGGAAGTTTTGTTCAAAGAACCATGTGTTTTATTATGAATGAATCTGCTGCAGGTTTACTAAGGAAAACCAGTTGTTATGCTCATCAGCTTTCAGACAAGCCTCTCTGTGAATAAAATGTGGTTGTGGTTGAATTAATTTCACTTGCTTCGCTAATTTTGCAAGTCAGAGCATTGTGTACAGACCAAAGGAACTCCACGCGCGGTGCCGCGGTGGGGCTGTGCCAGGAGCTCTGCCAGCAGGCGGCGTGGGCCAGCCCGGCTCATGCCGAGGGTCACATCCTGCCCTGCATTCTTCTCTGGGATGCAACAGAAAGCTTTGTTTCGTTTGGAAATTTTGTGAAAGAAAGCATTGCTCTGTTTTTTTGCTGTTTTAACCTCTGGAGAAGGGAAGGGCCCTGCAGTAGGCTGTTGATTGGGGTCAGCCATGCTGGAAGGCAACCAGAAATGCACCCCCAGACCTGTTTTCAGATGGATTGGATGTGAAGGAGAAGTGAATCAGGGACCCTGGACCCCATGGATCTGTTGTTGCCCTAGCAGTGAGGGTGGCAGCTTCAGTAGGGGCTGCCCCGGAGAACGGCTGGGTTGGCACCAGCTCACAGGCATCAGACTAAGGGGGGGGGCTACTTTCAGAGGGATATATGGCATTCCTGAGACCAGCACCTGCCCATCCATCAGCAGGGCTCAGGGACAGCTCTGGGAGGGCAGGATCAACTGGTTCTCATAAAAATAAGTCATAAGAAAGGGTGAAATCTGAAGACCTGCCTAATCCCAAACTCCAGGTGAAAGATCAACGGGTCAGACAGCCTTGTGAGACTGGGAGATCAGAAGGTAAGTTAACTACGGTCAATTTTACTTCCAAAGAATCTCCTCATATTCAAGTGAGCAGTAAAAATGCAATTCTGTCAGTAAGAGAGCCACACAGACTTAAATATATGTCCCCCATCTGTGGGACTAGCTGCTTGCTCTGAAGGTGTCCCTGCAGAAAGACTGATTTTTGCTGTTACAAAGGAGTGGGTGAGAGACCGAGGGGAAGCGGCCGTGCCTGTCGACCCTGGAGGTGTTGCTGGTTTGATGATATCATTGACCAAAGGGATATTTTGCAACTGGTTCCCAGCAGTGGTAGGACACAAACTAACTGAGGGCCACAGACACTCCCTGGAGAAGCTGGGGAATGGACGCAGAAAAGCCTCTGAATGTCTGTGCTCAGCACACTGGATGAGCCAGACTGTGGAGCAAGGGGCAGAGACAGCCTGCGTGGGCCTGTGACCCAAGCCACCTCATTTGGGGGCAGCTTTTTCAGCCTTTGTGGCCAGTACAAACAAAATTACATTTGACAGAGATGCCAGACTGGACATTTGACTTCCACAGAGCATCCTGAAATTCTGAAAAAAAAAAAATTCTGTCTTGCCTCTGCTCCTCATTAGCACCCTGCAAGGAGGTAGCTGCAGTAAATTTGCAATTAGATTAGAAGGAAAATAATTACTTAGGCTGACCACATCCATGCAACAAAGTAATACACATCCAAACTGAAGAATCACATTAGAATCACATTGACTGGGTTTTACTCCCTCTTTAAGCCATCTATCTACAGCCTCAGGATCCACAAACAAATGTGATTTTCCAACCAAGACACCAAAAACAACCCTGGGAAAAGGCAGAGTCTTTTCTGCAAGGCATATTCCCACGAAGGCAGGTAAGCTGCTGACCTTATGGCATCTGACTGACTTTCACAAACTGCAGCAACCTCACCTGACACCAGTGGCTTCCCTTAAGTGTGAAATTTCCTCCTGTGCTTTGAAGATCAAAGGAAAGCAAAGATAATTTCCAGTTTTGTCATGGAAACTAAAAACACTGCCCCAGGGACTATCTTGGACCTCCCTCCCCATTAATGCTCAGCATTTCTCAGGCTCTTCCCAGGCTGACCCCAGAGGCAGCAGAACATCCTTCTCCTATCACACCCAAGGTGGCAGGCTTCACTGGTGCAACTTTTCACAGTTCAGTCCAGATAATAGGCATCTTTTTTTATCTTTTCCAGCCCTCCAAGGAAGTGTCTTGCTGTTTATTCTACATGATCTCTCCTTGTCCTGGCCTGCTGTGCCTCCCTTTGCATCCCCAGATCCCTCACAGAGAGAGGACGAAGAAAAGGAAATGAGAAGAGAAACCGAGATGGGAGCACTGTCTGAAGCCTCTTGGCAGCCTCCCCTGATGTCTGCAGACATCCCCCATTTGTCTTGACAACCTTTCCCCAGGATCCCACAAGCCACAGCATTGGGAAGGCTGTGCAGAAGCCTCTGCTTCCCCCGTCTTCCCCATGCACACAGCTGAAGTGTATCCCCACCAGATGCCACATACAAGTCCAGAAAAATTTGTCTCAGCTGGGTTTAGTAATCAGAACTGCCAGAAGCCACTTTAGCACTTAGCAGTGCAGGGAACAACATACCCTCCCTTTCTCCCTTCTCCCCATTGGTGGCCCCTGATCAATTCTCTCGAGTGTATCCGCCTGCATATGTCACACTGACTGCCAGAAAACCAGCTGCTCTTCACAGCTGGATTTAGTAAACTGAACCATGTCAATGCTTTAGCACTCAGTAGCACAGAGATTTCTTGCCACCCACCCAGGGCTCCCATCGCCTGCTTCCTGGCAGAGTGGCTGTGGTGGCTGTCTGAAAGTGCTCCCCAATTGGGTTTGTTTTTAACTAAGTAAAACATTATATCCTGAGGGAAAACAAAAAAACAAACAAAAAACAAAACCCCACAACAAATTCTCTCTTCTAATATGGAACATATGGTCTCACAGTCACAGTACAATAAATACATCATGGTAACAAGATTTTGTGCTTAGGATAGTCTTTGTCCGTGGATCTAATGTGCATTACAAACACATGAAAAAGGCTTTATGTCTTTCTCAGAATGAGATTGATATCATTATCCCTGATGCAAGACAGGAAGCAGAGATGTACAGATAAGCCTGTGAGAAACATTTAGAGAGAGATTCAGGTTTGCTCTAGCACCAAAATGCTTCTTGCATGAGCAAAGCCACATCAGCAAAGTTCAGCTTTTTACCAACAGAGCAGAAATATCCTTTACAGGACAAATGAGCTGTCCTGTGGAAAACACAGTTCTGCTGCTGCAATCCTTTTCTATATACTCAAGGGACCAGTCTGGTCAGCTCAGTTAGTCCAGGTCTCACTCATTTCCTTTATGCTTTTGACAAATATGGCTTTGCCAGCAGGAGTGTCTAGAGCAGCTGCACTGCTTGCCCTGGAAAAACACATGCAGAGCCCACAATGGATCCCAGACTGCCTGACTCCCAGGCTCTCTGTTAGCCACAGTAATTACTCGGGGCAACATGGGCATTGCTAGGGAGACCTCAGGCCTAAAGCATCTCTAGGACATGAACATGTGCAGTTCTGTTCCATCCCTGTTTGAAATCTCTTCATCCTGGCCAGGCACTCAGGGTCCAGCCGGATGGAAGTTAATGGTCATGCTGGAATTCGTGTCAACTGATTTTCCAGTTAACTTGACTTAACATGATTGGAGGCATTAGAGCAGAGAGGATATACCCGTTGTTCCAGTTTGAGTCCTGTAGACCTCATATGCCATTTCAATTCAGCAATAAGTTTAGTTCCAATTAGAACAAATGGTTCCTTAAAATAAAGATTCAGTGGAAAGATTCATCCAGGGCCTGAGCCGAAGCCCATTGTGTTCAGGACCCCTCCTCCCCACCAAAGGCAGTAGGCTTTGGTTCGGGGCCTGAGGCAGCTCACAATGTATGGACAATTTAATAATGAGAGATGACTCACTACCAACAAAGGAATCTCAGAAATGGAGTATCTGTGTGACAGAAATAAACCACTATTCACACACACAGAGTCCTGTTCCGGG
>JAWWLV010000180.1:25934259-25956716 GCA_035041135.1 Platyrinchus mystaceus | reverse complement strand
TCAAGTATACTAGGGCTGTTCTTAAATAACAGATGGGAGGATAATAGCTCAGCAGGGTAGCTGATAGTGGGTTAAGTCCCTGCTTTAGTTAAAAGCACATCCAGTACAAAGGCAAATGTAGAAGTACAGGAAATGCCACACCTGAATGGACCTGGTTTGGTATCCAGTTACATTGTGATCAATACCTGACACTTCAGAGGCTGGAGCAGGAGAGGGGATTTTCACCTGGTTGTGCAACAGTGTCCTGGGAAAGGCCCCCCCCTCCTGGAACACCAGCTCTTTGCTCCCTGAAACATGACACATGAGAGGGGAGGAGGAAAGCCAGAAAAAGAGTTGAACAAATATTCCCTCCCACCACCTCTGTGTTTGCAAAGGTGGTGCTTTTCGTTTTACTTTCTTCCCTGCTGCTGCTGTTTATTGCTTAAAACTTTAAATAAGGGTCTTTTCAAAAGTAAGATGGGAAGAAGATGGGAACTGAGAACATACTAAACAGATTTCTCGCTGTTCCTCAGGAATCTGGAAATACAGTAGTGGGTGCACATTGTGTGGATAAAAACCTAAAAAAAAAGCACTTGGGTTTTTTTTTTTAAAAAAGGACAATAAAAGTTCAGAAAACCTGCCACACTTAGAGCATTTGCATCTTACAGTCACAACATATGACCCATGACAACCACTCCATCTCAAACTAAGTCGATGAAGTTTCTCTATTGCACATTCATGAAATGTTCTGTTGGGGATCACAGTTTGGATCAGAGGACCTCTGGTCTCCCCACGGTGTTCAGCAAGACGAAGATGCCGTCATGGGGCTGAGTTTCAGCTGGTGGACAGGAGAGTGGATGGGCACAGAACTCAGCACTGAGGTAGGAAAGGCAAAACACGATCCTTCAAAGTTTTTGCCTAATGTCAGTTCCTCTGCAAAGAAAGATGCAGCTTCTCTTTTGCACGAGGCGACGGGGGGGCTGGGAGTGGAAGACAAGATCTCTGACTCGTATTGTAGCAACTGGCCCATGAAACCGAAGTTGGGTGAGATCAGGCTCCGGCGCTGCTTGATGTAATCGAAGGCTTCGTCCAGGCGGAGCTTCTTGGTCTTCATGAGATAGGCCATGCAGATGGTGGGGGAGCGCGAAATCCCCGCCTCGCAGTGCACCAGGATCTTGCCCCCTGTTCGCCTGACATAATCTAGAGGGAGAAGGACATTGCAGAGGTCAGTTGTTGTTGTGATGGAGAGGACACTGTGACACACACCCAGCCCTGGACGGAGAGTACAGCACAATGCTGGTCTACTAGCAAGGAGAGGTTTGCTCTCCTGTTGGGTACTGAGAGTGACGTGGAGATCAAACGACAAGGGGGACAAAACACAGTCTGTGATGGAACAGCTGGAGATGATACTTGTTTCAGAATCTGTGGACCCTGATTGGGTTCTTTTTGCATTTTTTGTGAAAGTCTGTCCGTGTCCCCTTCCACGTGCCTACTTCTTTTTTGAAAAAACTGACACTGCAGAACATTGTGATACAGATATCTGGGCAATGCTTGTGTTTGCTGTACATGCATTTCTCTGCCTGCGGCTCAAAATGATGACAAGAGCCTAGCCCTCCCATCACCAGGTCTTTCAAAAACTGCAGGGGCTGCCTTCCTCTCATCAGCTTTGCTAGAAAAACAGGACTTTTCCTTAAAGTCCTAACTGCCTGCTTGTCCAGCTGGCAGCAAACAGCAGTACCAGGAGGTGAGCCCTTGGTGGGTGCCCTTGGGTGGAGAGGCTGAGCTCAGTCCCTGGGGCCTCACCACAAAGCACACAAGCACTGGTAGGCAGTTGCTAATTACAGCCTGGTTAAAGGATGCTTGGACTTAAGTCAGGATATAAAAGGCTTATGCAAAGCACCCATTTTACACAACAGGAGCCACTGTGGTTACTAACACAACACAATGATTGTTATTAGATTGAAGAGAATGTGCTTAAAATAAGCTCTTTCCACACAAAAATACTGTTCAAAAATAGACCTTCTCTGCTCTATTGCCTTGAGCAATATGTTCAAGCTCCAATTTATGGATAACTGTGATGAGTGTAGAGCTCAGTGAAACACACAGAGCTGAGCAAGTTATCATTTGCCTGCCTTTGATCGTCTACCAGGGGACTGGTGCCACCATGTCCAGTTATATTTAACTACTGCACTAAACAAGGAAGACATGGATTTGAGTCATCCCCAGCATCTACAACACACACCCAATTTTAAAAGAAAGTGAAAATTAAAGTCATCCTCAAGATCTGGGAAATTTCCAAGTGACTTGACAACTATCAGAAGGGGTTAGTGATGGGACAGAAGAGTGCCATAAAATATTATTTCCCTAAAAGGTGTGAGATGTCCCTTACCAGGAAGGAGAAGGACTCAGAGAGCCCTCAGATCAGGTTTTTGTAATTCTACCCACACTGTTGAAGGACTCAAACTCAGCTAAACAATGAGTCCAAAGTGTCTGTAACTGTGCTTTTTTCTCTTTCTCTGTTGAATATTCCTGGAGAGCAACAGCATGGATTTCAACATTATCTCCACCCAGCTCAGGCTATTCCACCCCATCAAACCACCTTGTGGTTCTCATGGAGGACCTTCTCCATTGTGCTCCCTGGTGTTCACTCACCCACACAGCCTAACACAGGAAGATTTGGAAGGGAATGGCACAAGGTTTTCTAAAGGTGTCTTAATTTTTTTGTATTGGGATATTTGATTACAGGGTGAGATACCAGCATGATCAAAAGGAGGAATGGAAAGAGCTCTGTGATAAGGGGGTACAATGGAATTCTAAGACCCTGCCTTTGGGCTATGTCAGCACGGCAAGGTGATAAACTGACTCTGCTTTACCTGGCTGTTGCCAGGTCTGGCATGCAAGTCCAAGAAACTGTTTTTTTCCTTCACAAAATTCAGTAGACTTCAGTCATATTCAACCATACCTCTTTACTCCCTGTCATGCAGAAGTTACACCTACACTTGCTTTGAAAAATCTAACCAGCTCACTCGCCCCAGACATTAAAGAAGAGGAGCCATTTGGCTTCCTCAGCCTCCCAGAGAGAAGGACTGAGAGACTCCCAGAGAGAGGGACTTCTGTCTCTCCCTGGAAAGAAAGATATCTCTGAATATCCCTCTTTCTTCCTTTCTCACAGAAATCCTTCTGCCAGAAGAAATGTTGGGGAACGGAGGAAGCTCAAATTTTTTGTTGTGACATGCAGAAACAGACTATAGAATATGTCCTTCCCACCAAAGTGTATTTTAAAACAAATTAATTTAAAATACATGAAGATCTGAAAATTTGTTAATTGGGACCTACCAATGAAGTCTATGGCTTCCTGGAAGTGAGAGCTGATGTCTGCCGTGTGACTGTCCTCCACCGGGATCCACTTGTAGCAATACTGGTCTTTGAAGGACTCTGAGCTCTTCCTGGAGACATTGAGCAGGGCTGTGATGTGCAGGTTGGCGAGAAACTCGCACTTGGAAGCATGATAGGCACTACCAAGGTAGAGAAAAGGCAGGATTTCGACTGGACCACCCTGGAAGAGAAGGAGCAGAAACATGCAATTCTTTTTCAAGAGTATTTCAGTCCTGAGACCCGAGAGAGCCAAGGGAGCCTGTGTGGATGCCTGCTCCCTCCCCTCTCTGGCTTTTTTGGACCCCAGTGCTGCTGGCCAGTTAATTATTCCCGTGGTAAAGCCCACGCTGGAAAAAAGTGTTAATTTTCTTGTCCACATCTGTGAGGTACAAAGTCAGATCCAGCCCACTCATGTGCAGGATGTTTCTGGCTCTCTTGAAAGTGCTGCCCCTCATGATACACCCAAAGTGCTTTCATATGAGAAACCTGCTCCCACTGAGGCTTTACCGAAATATGGGCAAGGCAGGGAGCCACCTCCCAGCAGGGAGGAAGATTAGGACAGAGGAAGAAGCTGCTTTAGTTCAGTCCAGGGCTTAGCCCCTCTGGTCACAAGTCCAAAGGTGAAACAAAGCAAAAAAAGTGGATCTAGGCTTCCCGTCCCCCTGCACCCCACACCTCTCTGGAGCGCAGCACCTGCTGCGTCAGCCAGCCTGAGATGTCATCTCAGTTCCTGCTTCCTCAACACAAGTCAAAGGCTGGGTGATGAGACCATGAAAGAAAAAAGCCACCGTCTGTCACAAGGGTTTTAGAGATCGCAGGTAACTTTCCATGATGCACAAGAGCTGCTGCCACCCCCCAGCTGTAAGAAACTGCCTTTCCACCCCCCACCCCGAGCAGCCCACACTGCGGGTCCCACACACCAGGGACAGCTGGGAACCACCCAGGGAGCAGGAGGACACCTGGTGTGGGAGGTGCTCCTGAGAGAGCAAAGGGGCATCATATAGGGACTCCCCTCAGCAGCAGGAAATGAACACCCTGGCGGAAGCGACCTGACCGCAGGGTGACATCTCGGAGCACACACATTCCCCAGGCTGGGTGGGTACATGATGACTTCCCCTGTGGAAACCCCACTTCCCCTGTTGAATTGTGGCTCTCAAGCCTCTTCTCAGAGGCAGCCCTATGGCCCTGGCCCCCTCGCTAGCCTCGGAGCACCCCAGAATCTCAGAGGAGGAACCGGCAAAGCGTACTCCTTTGTCTGTCAAAAAAATGACACTATTGGAAGCCTCTACCCTGCCCATTTTCAGTCTCCTGGGGAGATGTGAGCTGCTGATGGCTCATGCTACCTGGGTTTGTGATAAAGACAGTTCATAAATACAGTTTTGGGGATAGATAGGGTGTTTTGCCTCCTTCCGTTGCCTAATTTTAAAGCCAGGTGAAGGTAAAGCTGACCATAAAGGGCAACTTACTCAGCGCACAGGCTGTCAGCCTGGACTACAACGACTTATTGACAGCCCACACCAGCACCAGGGCCACTGGCACCCTGCCAGCCTCTAGAGCCCAGTAGCAGATGGGAAAACACCCACAAGGGGAAGGTCACCCGCCACAGCTGTGACACACACCTGGTCATAAGCAGGTTTGTGGTTGGCACTCGGCTTCTCACAGTGGCTGGCAAGATTTCTCTCTGCTTCGGTCCTCTCTGGGGAAATGAGTTTTCCATCCACGCAGCACTCAGGATATTGCGAGTTAAAGGTTTCATATCCCCCTAGGAAAAAAAAAAAAAGATATGAGTATTTGCCCTCCATATAACTGATTTAATAGAAGTGGAGGAGAAATGAAGCTTCAGCACTTGCAATGCAGTGGGATAGCACCGCACAGCAATGAGCTCTTGGGGGAGGGTTAGTGAAGGACAGTGCTCCCCTGGGGAAATGGGTTTGTTTAAAAGGTTTTGGGCACCCAAGGAAAAACCTCTGGTACCACTGACAATTATTAACTTGCCAAAAGCCAGCAAATCCAGATTTAAACTGTTAGCGAACATAATTCTGTTGAGCCTATCAACCATTAACTCCAGTATGGTGGGGACTAAACTCCCTCCCCCCAGATTTTATATATGAGCATTATTTCCAGCGTTTGAGAAAGATTCCGTACTCAGGAGTCATCTTTTCTAAATCTGTCATTACTATATATGCTGTGACAACATAAAAAATATTTTATTTGCATTTTTGAATGGACATAAAGACAAGAGGGGGATACTTGTAACTGTCTCATTAATCACCACAATGCTCAAGACAGCGAAGTAATGAAGATGGTCCCACTGAAACCAATCTATTAAATAACAGCTATAAAACTTAATGAAATCCTGTGACAGCATTTGACAACTGAATAGCCCCACATGAGCTATTCTGCATGGTTAAATAATGCGTTCGTTTCATTCAGTGCACTGCTAATGAAAAAGAATTAATCCTATTATTGTATTGTTACTCAAAGTTTGTTGTCAGCTAAATTATTGCCTGTTTCCAGGCTGGTAATAGGCTGTACAGAAGCACACAATCTCCAAAAAGAATGTGAATATGTCAGGTAGCAGAAGCAGCCTGGAAACGTCAGTGGTGTGCCGTGTCTGCCACCTGTGCTTTTTCAGAGCAGAAATGAATGGCGAAAGCTCATGAACAGCTACATTCAATAATCCTTCAGAGTGTGGCCCTCAAGTAAACAAGGCTGGGAAAGCAAACCCTCCGATGTGATTCATTTACCTGCAACTGTTTCGCCCTGATAAGCAGTGCTGGTGTGGTGCCCTGGTGCAGGGAAGGATTTCGAAACAAAGGAAGTGGGGAAGATCAGAGCAGCCGCAGGACCCCCACTGACCTCGCTGCCAGGGCTGCCCAGCACATTCAGGGCTGCTCTGGCATTTCAGCCCTGTAACGCTGGTATCTCATTTGTTTGCAATGTTTGAGCAGATGTGAGCTCAAATTCATGACATGCTGCAGTCGCCTACTCATTCCTCGCGTTGCAAGTGGCCAGCATGATCCAAAGCCCACTGAATGTCATGAAAGTTTGTTTTCCATGGCAGAGGGCAGGAGAGTGGCTTTATAGTTAACTGGCATTCAGCACTTGTACCTTTCCTCCTACCCTCAGGCACATCCTGCCAGCTCAACCCAGAGGTCATGTCATGAGGCAGCAGGTCAAGCAGCCAAGTGACCCTGGAGACCATGGTAGGGGGCGGGTGTTTGATAAAATGATATCCACAACAACTGGGTTGATAAAATGATATCCCTAACAACTGACAGTGTAAAAAAACAACAAACACAAACAGCTCTACAGACTTCCCTGATCTCCAACTGCCCTTCTTGGGGTGGAATTTCAAATCCTGTTGTTTTGCATAGCTGACCTTATCTCCCCCCAGCCACTGCCATTTCACAGGAAAAATATGTCCAGTTTATATAAATAGCCGTTATTCCCACTTATACCCCATGTTGTTGTTTTTACTCTTGAATTAACAGAGAGATCTGTCCAAGCCAAATCAGCGTGTGTGTTCAAACAGACATGCATGTCTCATGTCTCTGGGGCAGCTAACACATGCAGCTGGTGAACAGTTAATTACAAGCCTTGGGGATCAGGATATTTGCAGGCCATTCTTACAGTGAGTCATCTGCTCATCCCATCCTCCAGCAATCTCTTCTCTTCCCCCTCCCCACTCAACCTAGCTTCCCTGAGGTAATTTCGATACGAGGTTGCTCATCACAGAGAGATGAGCTGTGCTTCTGTTTCAATCAATAAGAATCGTTATCAGCACCAAGGGACGATCCGTTATTTTATCTTTCTGCAAGCTCTTCCCCTGCCATGCAACCACTCTCACCGTGCTGGGGCTGAGCTCACCCAGAATGAAACTGCACCTACACACACAAAAGATGTGTCACCCAAACCCTGGAAAACAGAAAACGAGGGAAGGAAGAAGGCCTGACATGGAGTGGCTCTGTGCTCCCTGCCCTCCCTGAGGTGAGATCCCCAGGACTCTTAGTGACCTGGTGGGGTGGGGGTGACTTCCTCATATCTTATCTTTGCAACAAGATCTCCTCCCAGCTCCCCATGCCTAGGAAGAACAGAAATATAAGGAGAAATATAAGGAGAAACCTGAAGGATTTTTTTGTTTGTTTGTTTTTTGTTTGTTTGTTTGGGGGTTTTAGAGCCTATTATTTGCAAAGTTGTTAGTAGAGATCTCCAAAGGACATTTTCTCCTGATCAGAACCCAGTGCTCCAGGGTGATTTAAATCCCCGCTCTGCCAAGGATCTTGCCCAGACCATGACAGCTTCTTGGGGGTCCATGGCCCCACTGAATCATCAGTGCTGCCCACTGAGTCATTGGCTTCTTGGGCCACACCGGATCTGAAACTGCGGACTTCACGGGCCTGCTCCTGCAACCTGGAGCACTTCCAGCCAAGCAAAAGGGAACCACAGCAGGAAAAGGAGGAAACTTTCTCATAGACTAAGAGGAAATGTCTTTCGCCTCAAATCAGCAGGCTTTCGAGATAAGACACTTCTCAACACAAGAGGTACAAAGCAGAGCCTACATCAACTCCCTACCCCTGAAAAACTGACCACAGCCGCAGTCACCACTTCAAAGTGTGGTGCTAGTACATGAGGCGGGTAGGACGATCTCGTGGCCAAACGAGCAGTCTGAGAGTCAGCAGAGCTTAATTCAGCCCCGGTTTGCCACAGACTTCATAGCGTGACCCTGGAGATGTTTCTTAATCTTTACTTTAATGTGATCCCTAAGGATTTGACTGGCCAAGCACAGTGTCAGTATCCCTGCTCTGCCGTAGCAAACGCTGAGCTTTTGGGGTGACTGTCAGACTCCAGGGCAGGCTGGTGGTAGCTGGACAGAGCCAGGGTGGTGACAAACCTCCCGGTGCACAACCCCCTACACCTCGGTACCGGACAGTACTCAGGCTAGAGATGCCTCTGCCCCAGCAGAGATGCCCTCCAACTCGATTCATCAGGAGAAAAACTAGTGTGACAAAAGGCTTAATAAAAGTGAATTAACAATGGCCGGTGAGGACACAGAGGCAGAGTTTATTCAAGAAACATCGCCTGGTTTTCTCCTCCATTTATGGCCTCATGATATAGCAAGGGGGATGTTTAGGAACTGCTACTTCGGCGTGGCCCCGCTCCGGAGGCCCCGCGGCAACCGGGAGTGCGGTGCTACGGGCGGGAGCGGCCCCGCCCGGACACTGCCCTGCTCCGGGAGGAGGTCGGGGGTGGTGGAGGGGGTGCGCTGAGAAAACCGAGAGGGCAAAAAGACAAAGGCGCTGCCAGGAGAAGTGGAGGGGAGGCAGGGGCGGGAGAGCAGCGAAAGGGCGCACTGCTATGTTTGCTATGCTATTTATTGTTTTATTGTCCACGGGTTACACGGAAGGAAAACAAAGAACCGCAATTTAAGGGCTGTAATACACGTGAGGGGAGGAGGTATTTCTGTCCCCGACGAGCCCTAGAGTTTCGGCTTTGGGTTTCCCCTGCCAGTGTCGATGTGCCCGATAGAGAGAGAAACCTCTCCGCCCTGGGTGAAGGAGCGGGCATGGATCCCTGAGTTTCGGGTGCTCAGCGCGGGCAGCCCTGTGTCACCGCCCGGAGAGCAAGAAGCGGTGGCCTCGTCTCTCCTCTTATCCGCGGGGTTGATTTTATTTTCCATGCAGCCTCGATGTCTCTCGCCACCGTCGCCTCCCTCCTTTGATAAACCAACTTTTGCTGTTCTTCCCTAATATTCTCTGTTTTCCATCAGCCTCTTAAATGCTCGGCGGGGGTGAGCGGAAAGGCATTTCAGCTCAGCCCGCAGAGCCTATCCGGGATTTATTTCCAGTGGGTGGAAAAGAAACAAAATCCCGGCGTTACCTCTCTGCCCTCCATCAGTAATCAGGTTAACTGCGTGGCGAAGGAGAGGGGACGGGAGCACCGCGGAGCCGTCGCCAACCAGACGAGCTTAGAGGGTCGATCGCGCCGCTCCCCTCCCCCAGCCCCTGCCCCCCCTCTCACCTTTCAGGAAGCAGACCCTGGCCCCGGCCTCCGGCAGGCTGGAGAGCAGAGCGTTGAGGACGATCTGGGCTGTGCTGTCCTTCTTCAGCTTCTGCCAGTGGCCCGTGCTCTGGTCCAGCACCACCACGGCGGCCAGGCGGGCTGTCCCCGCCGTTCCCTCTCCGCCCAGCAGCAGCCGGGCCCGGGCGGCCGCGTCGGGCACCACGAAGTGCAGCGGCACGGCCCCGCCGCGGGCCCGCCGCATCACCACCGAGTTCAGGTTCACGTTGAGCGAGCCGCGGAGGCAGGAGGCAGAGTAGGACAGGTAGGGCCGGCAGTCCAGCACCAGGCAGCGGGAGGGCTCCTTCCGCAGCAGCTTCCGCAGCTGGCGGCAGTCGAGGGACGTGACTTTCATGCCGGCCGAGGTTCGCGCCCCGCCGCAGCCGGGGCAGGAGCGGGGAGGGCGGCGGGACGGGTCCCGGTGGCAGCGCGGAGCCGCGGGAGCTCGGCCGATGGTGTTGGATGGGGAGGGACGGAGGCGCCGCGCCGAGCCCGGGCAGGGAATCCCGGCCGGCGCCGCCGGGCATTTATATGAATGGGAGGCCGGGCCGTGACGACACTGCCCATATTAGGGGAGTGACGCGCCCTCCTCCCAAACATGGGCATCCCCCGCCCCGCGCACCGCCCCCCGGCGGGGATCCCCTCCCTCCTCACCCCCCACGGCCGCGTTAGTCAGGCGAGGAGGCAGAGGAAGCTGAAAAACGCCGCAAAAATTCTCCACTCATCGGCCTGAGGCTCATCCCGGCATCACCGCTCCCCCTCCCCAGCCTGTCAGAGGAGCCGGGAAGCGTGCCGAGGGGGCGGGGGAGGAGTAGGGAAGGGATGAAGGAAGGAAGGAAGGGCAACGCCGGGGCAGGTTTCTCACACCAGGTTGCAAATGGGGTTTCAGTTCCGTTTATTCCCCCCTCACTGTGCGTTTCCTCACCCCCAGCAAAGCCTGAGCATAGGAAGGCCCGCTTGCGAAAGTGCTGCTGCTCGGGGGATGGAAGCTGCTTGCTCCTACGCTCCCTTGGAAAGAACTGGGTCCCCGCTGTTTAGGACATAGTTGCCGAAGCTGCCTAGATACAACAGAGTGATCAGCATGAACTGCCTGGGGAACATCCCCGAGGATGTGGTTACTTGGCCCAAGGTTTACAGTCTGTCAGCAAAGGAGAAAACAAGGAGTAACAGATTGGGACAAAGCAAGATGTGCCATTTCTGCAAAACTAATGAATGCTCTGGAGGGACAGGGACAGGGATGAGAGGGTCGCCTGCAATAGAATTGCTGGCATGGCTGTTTGGGGAGGGTCCCTTTCATTGTGGCTGCAAGACTGTGCCTCAAGGACTTGCAAGACATGCTACAGACCTCTAACTGAGCCTTTATCCAGAAGTCATGACACTTAGACGCACAGGAATTAGAAAATTTGGCACTTCCCCTTTCCTTGTAGATAAGTTTTGTAAAGAGACCAAAAAGAGGAGTGAAATTCCTAGAAGTTAGGCAAAAGGATGAGCTCCAGCCAAGCTCATTACAGCCCAGGCAGATGGAGCAGTCTAAGAGCAGGGTGTCATTTATTCTGATGGTGCCCTGAAAGAATGTTCACCTCCACAGCAGGCAGGAAGTGCCATTCCTGCCTCAAATTGCCTGCAGCTGAAACAGAAGAGCCATGAAATAGACCGCGAGGAAAATGTTCAAGCTGATTGAAGGAATAGGAACTACTGGTTTTGAAGCAACTCCTCCTCCTCTTCCTCTTTCAAACTCCCTGTAGCCCCCCCCCATCTGTCTCTTTCTAACCTGATTCCCTTTGCTCCCCCACTCTGACTCAGCCAGGGTACGAGACAGAACAAAAATAGAAGTAGCTTGTGGGTAGGGGCAGCTGTTCAGAGCACATCTGAGCGTGGGTGTTGTCTTCACCTGGCCGCTGCTGCCACAGCAGCCCAGCTCCTTCCCTTCCCCTGCACCCACCATGCAGAGCAGCTGGCCACTGCTGGAGCCACGTTGCTGGTGAGATCCATGTGCCAGTGCACAGGCAGGGGTGAAGTGACCTGGTTCTGCTCACACAGGAAATCTCCACACCGCCTGCACACAACCTGCCTTTCCTTCCTCTCAGCCCCCAGCTTCAGGAGCCGCTTCTTCCTCACTGAGAAACAGCCTGGTTCTTTTGGGACTCCAGCCCCCAGTAACAGCCAAGCTGGAAAACTGGTCCTGGTGTGGTGCAGGGAGGGGAAGAGAAGCTGCGGGCAGATGCTGGCGTGCTCCTCCCTGCCGGGAGGAAGGAGGGGGCCAACGCAGTCACACGAGAGCATCATTTCCTCTCAGGAAGCCCAACTGAAATGTGGAGGGGTGGGAAAGAGAGCTTTTTTCTCCCCCACACTACTGCCTGAAGTGCTACTCTGAAGGTGGGGGCAAATCACCCCAGCCCAGAAAAAGAACTCTCTGGGGAGTAGCTGAAGTTTGGCCTGTGCCAGTGACAGGGTATATATCACCCTTCTGACCTGCCGCTGACCTTCTTCCTTTTACACACCTAATGCTGAGCATCCAAACAACTGCCTTTCAGTAGATTACAGCTCTGCTTTTGTTTCTTAATGGAGTGAGTCATGACCACCTTTTTATTAGGAGAAAATAACAAGGCTAACAACAGCAGTACTAATGCTTCCTCCCCTGCAGGGTGCTGGATGCAGTGTCCCTGACATCTCTGCCCACCAGCGAAATGTCTCGGTTGTACTTGGAAACAGATGAGCAATCGGGGCTGGTGCTGTCAGGGCTGTGGCATGGACTCAAATACTCTTCCCCGCTGGAGCAGCTCCTCGTTTGTCGGATGCTCCCAGTCAGAAGGGAGAAAGGGGCCTCGATTCCTGTAAATGGAAGTGGTTGAGTAAATTAAAACTGTCTTTACTTTGGGTAGGAAACTCCCCTCCTCCCTGCAGCACTACATCATTCCCACTTAGGTTCTGCTGCATCTCTCTGCTCCTCCTCTCGCTTCCCCTTAGTAATCTCCCAGGCTCTATCGTCCTTTGTCTCGGGCTTTTATCGGGGCTTTCAGATCAGCTGGTTCTTTCCTTTTCTTCCAGGCTGTATTTCCCCTAACCTAGCTCATTCTTCCCTTCTCCCCTCCCCACCTACTCCGGGCTCTTTGTTTCTGCTTGTTCTCAGTGCTGCAAAGGCAAACTTTCTCCCAGCAGCTGGGGAGGGGCAGCCCCAGCTCTTGGGGGGGCGCGGCTGGACCTTCGCCCCAGGTAAAAGCTTCATGGGGCAGCATCTAAAAGGCATTGCACAAGAGCAAAAAACCTGAGGAAAAAACCACAACGACTTTGGAGAGAATAAAACACAAAAGGAGCTTTAAAAAGGGGCTTAGGTGAATAAATGAACACTATTTTCTCGGGAAGCAAAAGAGACAGGATCAGCCAAGTTTCTCAGGCTCAAGTTGCCTGAGCTGAGACATGGGATGTTCTGTGCTTGTGACCCCAAAGAGTTAACCCCAAACCTCAGCAAGACCAAAGATGAGAGAAAGCCGATAAGCTCTTGTTCCTGGACAGGAGACTGAGGAGAAGGCAGACCAAGGGTCAGGCAAGAGATGGGTCAGGGAGGTGTTACAGAGAGTAACCTAAATGCCATGGAGTCCTAGTCTGGGGCTTGAGCTGTGTCATATCCCTGCTGGGGCACAATCCTGAACCTGCATCCTCTGGTTAGTTGTGAAATGTAAGAAATTCCTCAGATGAACAAAGCTCAGCACAAGGCAGCAGAGAGGATGGGTTGGAATTTCTTTAATGTTATTAAGTTTTCCATAACATCAGTTTCTAATTTTGGAGTGGCTGATGTCAAAACACTTACAGCACAAGCAGTGAGATAAGTTTATGCGGTAAATGGAGAGCTGGAAGACAGGTAAATTTATACCAGGGCCAAGGTCAGCTGAGCAGTGGCAATAGGAGACTGTCAAACTGAGACCTCATCGGTGTCATGACTTGGTCACTCATGAGATGAAGTCTAACAAAACAGATCAGATCATGAACATAAATCTTGCTATGAATTTCTCAGTCTCAACAGGACACTTGTTGCCAAAAGCTGATTCTAGAGGGCGAAAAGCAACTATCAGACACAAACTCTGGCTTGAATGGGAGTTGCCTGCATTCAGCATTTCTGAAAATCAGGCTGAAAGGGAATCTCAGATTTATGTCTGATTTCACCTGACTCATGCCTACGTGACTGCACTGACTGCTGAAAGCTTCTGTCAGCAGCTGCTGTCAGGAATGAAAGAGGAATAAACCAAACCTCTTGCCACCTCTGAGAAGCCACTGTTCTTTCTGTTCCACTAGTTGATGGCTTAACCCCATGTACAGATGGACAGGCAATTTTTAAAACAGGGATCCCATCAAACTGCACAATCAAGTTTCAATTTCTCTGCTTGCTTGACATGGCCCAGAGCATCATGAGCCATATTGATGGAGTACTTGTCAGACCTTGTTATGGATGTAAAGAACTCATCTTCTGTTTTTCCACCACATACTATCCCTGGGGTAGCTGCAGTAATTGCTTACATGGGAAAATGATTTGTGTAGTTAGCTGCCATTTAATGTGAGACAAAGCCCTTTTGTTCTTTTATCAACTTGCCAGTTCTCATTTGTTTTTTCTCTTCCTGCCACTGTTTCCCTGCATGCATTTCTTGCCTTCTCATCCTGTCTCTTCCCTTTTCCTGGATGTATTTCCCAGGAACCTGCTCCTAGTCTTCACTGGCAGATTTCCCTGCACTAACACAGCCAACAGGAGCCCGGCCAGGTTTTCACTGACACATCCCAGCTATTCCTGCTCATTGATACCCAGCCAGCCTGTCATGCTGCAAGTCCTTGTGTGAAACTACTGCTTCTTTATACTCTTGGGAGCCACCAAATGACATAAAATATTCTTACACGTGCTGTTTAACTGGCTATCAGGACAAGCATCTTGAAGAAACGCTGCATACTTTGATCCAGATCTTTTGGAAGTAAGTCTTATAATCACTGAATCTGATTCCCTCTGCCTTGGTCTTTCTGACTGACTCATTTCTTAAGCACCAGGTTGTTGCCTAGAGGCTATAATCACATAAGCATAATCCACTCCACAGTGTGTGTTACTGTGCCCACTCCACCAAGAATGAGTACAGCTCCTGGGTACAGAAATGACTTTTCAAGCTCAGAATGGAACAGCTCATGCTTTTAGCTGAGCATGTTTTGGAGCCCTTTCAGTAGGCTACACAAATATAAGCAAAACAAACACATTCAGTAAAAACCAATATGCCTCTGTTATCCATAGCACTGCCAGGAACAAGAAAAATCCCCCCTTCCCCCCAAGCCCCCCAAATTTGTTCTCAGGGGTCCCCAGGCATGACACAGTCAGGAAAGGGTGACAGACTACAAACTCCCTCACTTACTTCAGCACAAACATGGCATTGCCAGCCCATGCCTGAAAAGCTCTTTATCCCACCTTTGCAAACAGAAAACAAACAATTAGATCTAGGCTTTGATCTACCCTCCGGACATCACCCTAGATGGTGTTTCTGGATGGTATTCGGGTCTGCTCAGGGTATCTAGAAGGCAGCTGTGGAGAAAGGGGAAGCAGCTGTAGCCGGTGGGCTGGGGGAGGCTGAGGTGACAGCAGCCCGCAAACACGCCACCCGGAGCTGCGAAGGGGAAGGAGATAAACCAGACCTCGTCTTTCATCAGCGGTAACACGGGGCTAATGGGCTTACAGTGAAGGAAGGCACAGCTGCTGTAGGAGGAGGGAAGCTTCTCGGCGGCAGAGAGTGCAGAGCTGGGGTCACTCACCGTGACAGGCTGCGGTTCTCCGCTGCTGAGGGCTCCAGGAACAGGCTGAACAAAAATCTGACAGGAAAAACTTACACAGAATTGATCCTGCCTTGTGGTAGAGATGGGCTGGATGACCTTTCAAGGAATCTTCCTATAAATCCTTGTTTTACAGGCTTATGTGGGTCATGTTCAGGCACACAGGTCTGTGACTTGGTAACTGCTCTAAAATCTATTAAATGGCAAAGTAACCTGAATTAATAAATTGATCAATTTATCTTTTGACTGAGTATCCTCTCTGCTGAAGTTGCTCTATGGTTACTTCAAGTGTTGTCTCCCTTCCCTGACATTGAATCATCTAGAGAAGAAAAAAATAACTTGAATTATTTTTTTTTCCCCAAAATAAACCCAGTGAAATAAACTTGCAAAAAAGATGAAATAATTTACGTCTTTTATATTCCTTTCTCCTAGCTTCCTACTTACTTAACCCCATTTAAACTTTGTATCAGCTTATTACATCCGGTGAAAGTACACTACAGCTTATTAAAATTTAAAGCTGTTACTCCAAGGGAAAACACTGAAAGCTCTTTTATGGATTAGTCAAGCCGGCAGGATGTGGCTTCGACTTTGTATCCTTTTGATGGCATAGCCCACTTGAACATCTTTATAAAATAAATCTCCCCCATCACTTTGGGCCCATTATAGTTTTCATTCTGTGCACCAAAGTGTTTTGTGTTTTGTGCCAGTAGGACTATGATCCACCTCTGTATTTCACAGACAAAGTAAGAGGGTATCATATACTAACCCCTGAAATACATAGCTATATTTAAGCTAAGGTTAAGTGGAAATAAATACTAACAACAGTGCTGTTAATTTAAAAACAGGAGAGTTAAAAATATTGGATGATACCTGCCATGCATTTGCTCACCTGTGTCCTGTAGGAAGGACATGATCTGAGACCAGCAGAACCTCAGTGATAATTTGTACTGTTATTATCAGACACACAGTTGAACCATTGCAGTGCCTTGGCTTCTTTTAAGACAACTCTGTATTGGAAAATCTTCCCAACACAATGCTACTGCTTACAGTATAAGTCTTCACCACAGTTTCCTACTGACTGAAAAGAGCCCGGGGATTTTCTCTGCAGATAAGGCAAACAGCCTCTTGCACAGGAACTCTTGCAACAAAAACTGCCTCTTGCCAATCCATTGGCAAACTGCATCCCCAGCAAGTATGAACAGAGCTGTCTTTTATTTGCTCATGTTCCTGGAAAGGGTGGTCTTCTCTGAGAAAGAGGTTGTTCCTATATGGCTTATTTTTAAATGAGCTCCTCCAGCTGATGCTTTGGCTCACAGAAGTGCAAGAAGTCCTTGGGTCCCCAGCCCTCTGGTCCTTCAGCTTCAAGTGTGTTTAGTCTCACTTCCTATTACTTCTTCTCTGAAGGCTTGGGGGCCTGGAAGAGGCCAGTGTATCAAATTTAAAAGGGGGATTTCCAGGTTTATTATGAGTCTCTTATTTAATTAAAGAGAAAATAACTTTCAAAGCCAGGCTCTTCCCATAGCCCTTCCCAAGTTTCTCCTGGGAAATGTCCCTTCTGACAGGGACTGCTCACAGTGAAGGTTCTCTAGAGCTACCTTATAGCCAGAGGGTCCCATCCTACAATCCTGATAAAGCAAGTAACAGCCAGTCCTTCAGAGCAGGAGGAAAATGTTAACACTGTAAGCTGCTGCTCACTCCACCCCTTTTGCACCCACTACGTTCTGCTTTGCTTTCCTTTGCTAAAATACCCACAGAAACGTCTCAGCTAAGCTAGTGTTCACCAAGCTGGAGGGTGGACTGTCCTCACTATCCCCTCCTTCAGCTCTGTGGTGTGAAGTGTAACCTCTGCTTAAGACCAGCACAAAGCCGTCACATTTCACACCACTGCAGATGTTTGCTGCTTGAATGTGTGCTGGAGGTCTCACAAAATATGGCTTTGGACTGTAAGCTTTGGCAGTCTTTATTATTCATGAACTGTGAACAGGGACTTCAGTCATGCAGCATCATGATGATCTCTGCCCACATGCAGGAAAATCTAGAAATCCAGGGGAAAAAAATGTGCATCAGTGCAAACTCACCATCCCACTAGTGCACAATGAAGAGGGCATTGAGGCGCCTCTGGAATCATCTGTGTAGGCAGAAGTTGACTCACAGGGAAAAAGGGGTGGGAAGAGAATGGATTGAGCTGGGAAACAATTTGTCACTTGCCAGAACATTTGTCCAGCATTGCTTACAGTGACAATAAAACCCAGTTTGGGAGGGGGTGGCAAAGTGACCCTCCATGGCAGATGCTCAGCTGTCATTCCCAACACCAATCTCCTCCAGGAGCACGGTACAGACATGAACATTTCCTTTCCTGCACTCCTGTGACCTCTCAGGAGCCCCTGAAGAGGCAGCACTCTGGGAAGCGGTGCTGTAGCAGGAGTGTGGTTTGGGGAGAAGCTGGTTGGGAAGGCTGGTCACCACCCAGACCTTAGCAGTGCTGCATTGGGAATCAGGACATCTGACACACTGGCTGAATCACTGACAGTTTCAGTTGTTTACAATACATCTTTTATCTACCAGGAAGTGGAAAAAAATATTTACTAGGACTGATTTGGAAAGACCTTGGACACCTGAACCCAAGGGGCTTAGAGATGCACAAAACAGCTTTTCCTCTAGAAACCACTCCACCAAGGGAAGTCTGTGCTAGAGAAATTGGTCACTGCGCAGATGTGGTGTTCCTGTCATACCACTTGAGCCTACAGGAAACAGGCTGCTGAAGCTCCCATTCCTTTTTTTATCCTAACAACCCCAGGGACTGTTTACCTATAAGGAACAACTAAAGCTTTTCCAGGAATAAACTGCATTTGTGATATTGCAAACCTGCTGCTGGGGCTGTGCCTTGCACTGCACCGAGCTATGAATGTGTGGTGACGGAGACTCTCTTTTCCATACTTTTACCACATGGATCACACAGCACCCTCTGTGCATCATGTGCTGCTAGATCACCAGAAATACCATCAGACTGTGTGGGTGTCCCACCAAGAAGTACATACATGGTGTGACACCTCTGAGTACAAACCTCCAGAGGCATGGAGGGAAAGCAGACAAGGATGTGCAAACGATGGAACTTCTCAGGGGTTACATCTGTCCACTCCCTTCTTGTGGTGGGACTGCAAAGGACCCACAGAAGTGCATCAACAGGATGAGACAGGCCTGGAGAGTCACAGCTCAGCATGTATCTCCCATATGGTGACTCTACCTTGTCACAAGGTTAGTGTGACAAGACTGCCTGAGCATTTTCTACTGATATGTTGTAAGAGGGGAGAAAGCACCCTCACTGCAGCAGGGAGAACACAGGACAGCTATCTGTACACTTGGCAGTACCCCAGTGTCATTCCTAAAGGCAGGTTAAGTATTTGCTCCCCTATCCCACCACTTGCCCCTTCTTCAGGGTGGCCTGGAGCAGCACAGAGCTCCTTGCAGTGGCCACCAGCAGAGGTATGATGAGTCCTCGCTGCAAACAGTAGGTTTGGGACAAGAAAGACCTTTCACAGTGGGATTTCACTCTGACTGACCCAGGTTAGACTGGCATTTCCAGAGGGCTCAGCTTAACCAGCTCACACTTTGGACCTTCTTTGCCCTTTCTGTGCTGCAGCTTTAAGCTCAGAGAGATGAAATGTTGTGTCTGCTTCACGCTGGCCATTCACCTTAGCATGGTGTAGGCGGCTCTATTTTAAGATAATTCCCAGGTTTTAAAAAAACTCACCAGGTGAGAGGCATATGTGTCTGCTTCTTCTGCTCTTGCTGTGGGGACAGAAATCTGCAAGAGGGAAATAGTGCAGATGGATATCAGGGGGCAATCACTTCCCAGAAGGAGCAGCGGGTAGGCATCTCTCCCTCAATTTTCACCCACCTTGGCACTATTTAGACCAGAGGCTGGTGCTGAAAGGTGCTGCAAAGCTCAGCCTCCTCCCTACAGGCTTATTCCTTAACAAGAGGGCATTGTCCCTGCCAGCAGGAGCCTGGCCTCATGATGCTGAGCAGGACAAAGGCTCAATTTACCCTGTGAAAGAGCTGGAAACCAGGAAGGGGGCAGAGGCAGCCAAAGCCCACTCTCCCTGTCTGAGACCCTTTGGATTTTGTTGAAATGGAGTGGATAGCTGCAGGCACAAGTGATCAGGGCTTAGAGCTGCCTGCCTTCAGCAGGAAGTGTTCTGGAACAGCATGGAAGTGGGAGGTGTTAGGGCATTATCGCTCTAATACTCTCCATTTCCCATGGCATAAATCAATAAGAGGAGAATTCCAGATGCTCCGCAGCCAGACATGAATACACTAATTTTGTGTTTCCCTTGGTATTTAAGTTAAACCCTTCTGCATTGCATATACCCCGTAGTGCACAAGAGGACATTTGGAGCCTGACACCTGGAAAAACCACCTATGATTCTCCAGCTTTTTCTGCTGGCAGTGCTCTGACAGTTTCAATGGACAACATACAGTGTGTTGTTCTTTACAAATGGTTGCTGCACTCTAAAAGAGTACAGAATCCCCTGCCTCCTGCTACACACCAAGATAACCAAGACAGGATTTATGGGGAAGATTCAAGCATCCCTCTGAATGCAGACCTGCAGACAGAAGGAGGGAACCCATGTCCAAAGCCAGACACTGGACTATTTCTTCCAGGCCGAGTCACACACACCGGTCAGTGACAGCAGCAAGATTCTTTGACAGCCCCTCCCCTCCCTGAGGGTGGAAAGAACACCTTGTTCCACCAACTCTGTGTTAAAAGAGTGAAAAAGTGTTGAAATTAAGAAGATAAGGGAAAAAATGCGGCACTGTCTAAGGGAAGGTGAGAAAATGCAACCACAGATCACTTAATGTTTCCTGGAGAGGGAAAAGCTCAGGGAACCATATAGGCAACTGACCTGGAGAGAGTCTTGAAACTGTTGTGAGAAATGCCTTCCTTCAACCAGAAATGGGGCAGTTTCATATCACACCAGATGGTGACTTGATTGGATTGGTACTGACATCCTCCAGGCTGCTGTAACTAGACACAAGCACGTAGACATTTCACTACTAAAAAGAAACAAAAAACCCACCAAAAAAAACCCCAAAACCCCCCACAAAATTCACACTCTAAGCCAACCCCAAAGCACTTAATTAGGGCCAGGATTTAGGACCATTTAGTACCTACCATTTTTCATAACAGGCAATTTTATCCATTTGTTCATCTTCCATTCTTTGTCTGCAAATTCTTGGGCAGAGGACATTTCTCCAGTCCAGTCACAAATGACAGGATCATTACAATACATATTTATTCCTGTGTATTGTAGCTGTCAGCCAAAATTGGATCATTTTGGACACCCTGAGAGAAGCTACAGTGAGTGCCTGTCACATTGTTGCTGCCATGCAGACGTTGTCTGGGGAGGCAGGAGGTGATGAGCACATGCTGAGCTCAGTGAAGAAGGAGGTGGCCACACAGCCAGAAATAAATGCTGTCTGGTAGTGGACACACACTAAACACTCGGCTGCAAATGATTCCCAGTTTTTCCAGGCTCCCGTGTCAGCTGGATACATTAGAGACAAACCAGAGGAGTGATTGACAAGGAGTTTTGACTCTGACATTTGGGATCAGGAGACACTACAAGTGTGGTGCTGTCACATCAAATACCATCCCATCAATACCCCAATGAGCACAGGTCAGTGGGAGACAAAGCCCATCAATAAGCAGTAATTGTGTTGATATTTCCTTGCTGTTGAATGCTAGTAACTCAAGCTTGCAAGACTGCACTGAAAAAACATCCAGATACAGGAATTCTTTCTTTCAGCTCTTTAAACTTTTTTCTTCCCTCTTTAAATTAGAGTTCAAGAAAGGATATAAAAGTAGAGACAGATTTTTATATCAGATTTTGGTTACATCAGGCTTCTGTCTGCATGATTAATTGCAAGGCTGTTTGAGCTGAAATGTGCATCACAAAGGGATTTTTAAAAAAACCTGTAATTAAACTCAGATTGAAGCATTTTTTTCTTTTGCTCTCAAACACTGGAATAGGATTGCATCTCTACAGCAAGCTGTCAGGCAGCTTATTCTGCAGAACTAAAAATGATGCTCTCGCTGTGAGTTGCTCTGGGCCTGATTTATGAAAGGTTCCTCCTAATAATGCAATCCCAGCTTGATTAGCCACATAGTACCTATTCCTGAAAAGGGATTTTTCTATTTTGGTTTGTTCCTTCAGTGGGGGATTCCCTCTTAATCATCTGCAGAAAAAGAAATTGTGACAGAATTGGAGGCAGAGAGTGAAGAGAGTGTGCAGGTCAATTCTTTAATGTCAGAAGGGTTATTTCTCACCAGCTGCTGCAGAATATTTTGTCCATCACTTCCCTGGAGAAAATAAGTTGCAGTCCTATAGAAAATTTTGCAGGACTACTAGAATTTGAACTTGAGATGCTCTCAGTCATCTGGCCCACTTCCACTGCTCATGCTGGATGAGACCAGCACAGAAAGGCAGCAATGGGAAACAAAATCAACCAAGTTCATGTGAGAAATGAGGCTCACGCTTTTAGTAGCAAGAACGATTAACCACTAGAACAAACTACCAAAGGAAGTGGTGGAGGTACCCTGTTTTGATGTCTTCAAGACAAAAAATGCTCTTGTCAAGTAGGAGTTACAGCATTTGGCTCAGGAATCACTGGATCAGATTGTCATGCCTTAAAAACAATGAACCCACGTGCATGATGTATGGATGCAGGAATCACATGGCTGTCCCATGCTCAGACACACTGGCTGAAACCTACCAGCAATGCACTGTAGCGTAGCTGCAAATGAGCCGTGTTTGTAACAGTTCAGCCTGGCCCT
Source organism: Platyrinchus mystaceus (assembly GCA_035041135.1). Classification (NCBI taxonomy): domain Eukaryota; kingdom Metazoa; phylum Chordata; class Aves; order Passeriformes; family Tyrannidae; genus Platyrinchus; species Platyrinchus mystaceus. The sequence goes on along the minus strand of JAWWLV010000180.1, from coordinate 25,934,671 downwards.
TGTATCGCCGTGCAGTAAGAAAGAAGGAGAGTGCATCCTGGTGTGGGTGAGCGGGTGTGCTCTCCTGGGAAAGCAGCTATTTTACAGCTGTTAGTGTTTAAAAGCTGATGAGGGCATCTTCCTGCGTGCTTGCAGCACCAGCCCTAAAGTAAATCAATATTTTTTGGTCAGACTCGCAACATGTCATCAAAGTAACTGATATTTGCAACATCAGGTGAAAAAAAGGTTCGTGAGAACACCTGGCTTTTGCAGTGAATCCACACAGCAACCAAAGTGCTTGAGGAAGTGACAGTAATGAGTAATGTAATGCGTGGCCAGTCTTCGTGAACGAAGAGCTGGGAAAGGTCTTTTTACCTTTCAAGCCTGCGCAATGGATTTTTTAGGTGAGACACAGCCTGCGCTGAACTGAGCC
>JAWWLV010000180.1:25912757-25934159 GCA_035041135.1 Platyrinchus mystaceus | reverse complement strand
ACGAGCTCCATCTACCCGGGGGAGTGTCCCTGAAGCAGGACCGGGAATCGAACCTGCGACCACGGCGATGACAGCGCAGCATCTTAACCAGTGAAATAGATAAGGAAAAGGACGCCATCCTTCAGAGAGAGAGGAGGGATCAGAGCTGCTTGGTGTGGTCATGTGTGGGGCTGGAGTCAGGGATCCCATAGATCCTGGTCCCCATACCAGGATCTGCGCCAAGCAGTGCTGTGGGAGAGTGCAACCAGCAATCTTGTAGGAGGGAGTCAAATTCCCCAGGCCTCAGGGTGGGAATGGGGGTCCCTAAAGACACCATAAAGTCAAGATTCCACCTCACTATGGCCACTGTCACCTCAAAGGATGAGACACAGACACAGCTGACCCAATACACTTGAAAAATGCTTCCAGCCTCCTCGTAACTGAGTGACAGAGGGTTTGTCCTTGGCAGGTACCCATCAGCAGATTGCCCTCAGCACCTGCCCCTCTGCAGGCCCAGGGCCCAAACACAAGGAGTGCAGCTCAGATCCTCAGGCAAGACAGAAAAATGAGAAGAAAGTTGGATATTCAGATCCGGTCTGGCTACAGCTCACTCAAGACCAGCAGTGTTGAAACAGCCTATGAAATACAGCTTTGTTTCCACCCAAACCAGGGATCATTTTGCCCTTACAGGGAGGTCAAGCTCTCAACTTCTCTTGCTTTCTCTGGTAGCTGGTGTGAAGAGCACTCAAATGTGAGAGTACATGAGTCTCCTGACTGCCCATGGGCAGAGGAGCTACCAGTGCACAAACTATTAATTGAATCTAGATCAATTTCCCCTTTCTAATGATTGGAGTGGATGCAAAGTAAAATTTTCCAGCAAGTTCCCCTCCACCAAGGAGGAAAAACTCTCCTTCTGCCACACTAGAAACAATCACAAAACCCAACAAGGTTATGTTTGCACTTCCAATCAAGCCATAGCCAGCAGATGGGATAAAAGGGTAATTTGCTTTGACTAATACCCACCCAAAGGTCAGCTGTGTGCCTTGTGCCTTGGAGCTCCCTAAGCAGGCGGATAAGATGGACATGGCAAATCCCAAGTGGGCCCCCTGTTGATTGACCTCTCCATCTTAGGGACAGTGCTTGCTGCCCCGGGCTGGCTGCCACACTTGTGTCCCTGTGCTTGCACCAAGACACCTCCATGGCTCTGCCTCCTCTGTCCTTCTTCAATGGCCAACCTCTGCAGCAAGATCCACTCTCCTGTGACAGGTAAAACACATGCCAAATTTGCCTGGAATCGAGGTGCATAGTCTGTACTCCAGGGCCTCCCTGCTCTGTGTTTTGTTTTGTTTTCTGTCCCTTTGCTCAGCAGCAAAGCTTGTGACTTGCTCTGGCTGCACACTGAGCATGAGGGTAGAGCTCCCTCAGGGGAGCAGTGTGTGGGCTCTCCAGTGCCAGCAGCTATGAGAGTACATCTTGCAGTTCAGGTAGGCCATGACTGATGCCTTAGCTACCTTTGATTTCACTCAAGCGAATTTAAAAAGATTTCATTTTTCATCTAGTGCTCAGCATTACTTACAGAGCTGTGTCAGCTTCCCAGGCCATGGGAATGGCCTGGGAATTGCAAATCTGGGGTGATTTGCAAACACCAACCCTTACCATTTTAATTCAGAGTGCCTGTCAGCAGGGCTGACATGCCCTCCTGGGCAGGGGAAATGCTGCACTTTCCCCAAGGCTGCAGTTTGCAGGAAAGCTGGAGGTTGAACCGTGTATACAGCTCATACATCCCACATTTCTTTTTGAGATACAGGAGAAACAAATTCAGTTTGATATCCACTGGGAGAGGACTGGAGTAGCTCAACCTGCAGAGATCCAGGGTGCTACGGAAAGTCCTAGCAGGGCATGAGAACAGAGACAGCAGCACTCATACAAACATTTGAATTGGCTAACATGATAGGGTTTCTTCAGCACTTAATCTCTCAAGAGTGGGGTCTCAAAGGTGTTGATGAAGGTGGTCTCTGAACAAAGGAGATCTCCAGGACATCCTACTGCAGAGGGTTCCCTGCACTCCCTCCCTGTGTGCTGCTGTACAGCCACCTCCTCAGCTGTTCCTCACTACAGACCACTCAGCAATTGCTTGCACAGGATGGCAGCAGCAAGATATTACATGGATTTGGGCATCTTTTTATGCATATTAATTGGTGGAAAAAGCAGAAGAATGTTTTCCCTATAAGTCTGGGGAGTTTCCATGGATCATGTGCATTTCAGAGCTCTCCAGTGGCTCTCCTTACATTTTGTGAGCACAGAATAAAAACATTGCTAGTGGAAAGAGGCATGGAGAGAGAGAGGCAGTGCCAGAGATAAGGAGATAAGAAAAGCAGGGTGTCATCATCCGCCTGATCCTGCAATCATTATCTTCGATGGCAATTCTCACTGCTTTCATCAGGGTCTCAGGCAAAAGGCGGAATGCCGGATGGATCTGGCCCAGCATGTGTGATGATATCAGTGGTTCATTGTCATGGAGCTGGGAATTACTGCCAGCACATTAACATCCTCTGCCACCCACACTTTTATTCTATAACATCACATGCTCTACAGAGTCCCTTGCTGCTGTTACATTTTGCTCAAAACACGACAGACAAAAAGGTTTGGTGAAGGGCTCCCAACTTCGGGTTTCCTCCTGCCAGTCAAACCACTTTGAGAGCTCCCACCAACCCAAGCCATAGGGCTCCTGTGTGCCAAAAGCCCACGGTGGGGCTCAGCAGCCAGAGGCGTGGGGAGGGAAGATTAGTCAGCAGGCAGAGCACTGGGCTCCCCAGCCCCTTGATTTGTTTGTCTGATTGCAGGTGTGATGCAATCAGACAGCGGCGGAGGGTGCAGGGGTTTCATTATACACCCACTCACCACCCACATCTTCTGCCCTGATCCACTGAGATGCAGCACACCTGCAGCACAGACAAACATCAGCAGGTTTGGGAGCACTCGACACCCACAGCTGTATCTCTTGGCACTATGCAGGTCCGTAGTCAGACAGATTGGATTCTTTCAAAAACAGCTATATAAGGAACAGGAAAAGCTTGCATCTTCTACTGCCGTTCATACCTGGGCTTTATGCCTCTCAGGGCAGAGGAGAATTGGTTTTTGCTCTTCCTTAGCTGGTGGGGTTACAGCTTTTGCTGGGAAGTGACCTGTGGGGTTGGGCTCTGGTTGTGTGCACATGCAGGACACACTCGGCAGAGAACAAATTTATGCATCACCAGTTTTACTGTTGCAGTTCAGGCCTAGAAACATTCCTCATACCTGTTTATTAATGGGGACTGACAACCCCTCAGCTCTCAGGACTTCAGTTCTCTGTCCAGAGAGAAGAGGTAGTCACGTTGCTGGCTCAGACGTGGCATTCCCGGTGAGTGCCATCAGCAGGGGAAGGAGCAATGCACACTGCTCCCCTCCCCAGCTTTCAGCAAGGCTCCCAGCAACTCTGCAGCAAGCAAACAGCTCTGAACATCAAAGCAGGGAGGAAAGGACATAGCCTGATTGAATTTGCTTGTGGTCAACAGCAGACTTTACCTCTCACTACTGCTCTTTATATGTTAATCAACCCTTCATTTTCTCCCCCACTCTCCCCAGGTGGACTCCCTCCTGGATCTGATAAGAGCCTCACCCTCATTTGGGCAATTAATTAGCTGGAGAAAGACAACACTGAAGAACCCAAAACCCAAATAAGCTTTATATTTCCCTTCACTATAACCTGTATCACGCTTTGTTGAGATTTGTGTTTTTCCATTGTGTGTGCAACTCTCCCCTGCTGGTTTCATTCCCTACCCACTGATCCCTCATGGATGTACCTAGAAAAAAAGGTGAGAAGTGACATTGCTTTAGGCTGGGTCATCTGTGAGGGCTTTCTGAGTCCTCTTCCCTTCAAGACTCTGTGAAGCCCCACATGGTGTGAGAGGATGTTCCTTAACACTGGAGTCTTGGATGAGGCAGAGCCCTGTTGTCTGGCATGACATATGTACCATGGGACCCCTCTTCTGCTGCCCTGTGACCAGACTTCCCAAGGGTATGTGAACTCAGGGAAATGCCTTTTCCTAACCCACCAAAACTATGCTGCCACCTGACCAGCACCCAGGCACTGCAAAATTCAGTGCACATCTGATGTCTCTTTGACATCTCGCCACCTTCCCTGATCTGTAGGATCTCCCCCTGGTTCCCCTCCTTCTCAGTAAAGCACAGTGGAAAGGGCACACTAACACACCATAAAAGCCATGTCCCTCCCTCCAAGGCACTCTCCTTCACAAAATTGCAGAAATGAGATGTTTTGGGCCTCTTGCACTGCAGTGGCAGCTCTCCAGGGAACACTTGTACCAGTAAGGCAGCCTGCCCACGTCACAGGTGGTCCAGCCTTCTGTGTGCTCCAATTGTGTAAAGAATCAAACCAGGGGAATGAAACCACAGATGAAGCAACACTTACCAGCCAAATGGGACCCAGGGTAGACGAGCTGAGGGACTTGATCCTGAAAGCACATATGACAGGGCAAACCAGTGGCTGCAGAGAAAGGACTGCCTTGGCAGAGTGAGGAGCAGCCTGGCAGGGGACAAGTCTGTCACCTGGAGACTGGCAGATCAAGGTGAAGGAAACACAGGCTCTCAGAGCTGGAAGAATGTGGTAGGTCAACAGGAGCTGGAAATAAGTACAAAGCCACTGGTTGCCTTTTAAACTTGGCATCCGAAATGAACAACACAGCAAAGTCAACAAGCTCCTGGGGGTACCTGGTTTCCAGGCAGTTGTGTCTACAAACTCATAATGCACTCAGAGGCACTGTGAGAGAGCTGAATGCAAACTGAGGTCAGTGCTGTGCAAACACTGCAGGGTTTGGGTAGCAAAAGGCTCTGGAAACCAAAGTCCACCATTTGCTTTGCAGTGGAAGGATGTGAAGCCACAGCTGCAGCCCTTGGTCTGCCACATGTGTGGCTGTAAGGAGCACCCCATGCTGCTCCCTTGATGTCCACACAATAGCAGAGTGCCTGGGCCAGGTGGGTCGGGGACACAGAGCAGTGGTTCCCCACCAAACCCTGACCACCACCTGAAGATATTCTGCTTTCCACAGAGCTCTGGCTCTGAGACATGTGCTGCAGTCGCTCATCCAGGTGTGCTGCTTGAGGGAGCACAGCCACCAACATGCAGTGCAATAACCCAGAGCAGGGTTACAACCACCAGAGAACGTTTCCCTGGGAGACTCTCGGTAGATTGAATTTGTTTTACGTTTCCTCTTCAGCAAGTGCTCGTCACTCTTTCACACAGAGAGGTTACGGCCACCCTCTCACCACAACACTGCCCATAACCCAAACATGAGTTGGCCTCATTGAAGCCCAAACTATCTCAAGGGCCCTGTTCTTTGAAGTGCTGATGGAGGGAACGCATGGGGGGGAGATTCCCCCCAGAAGGGGCCACAGGAGGGATGCAGTCTGCTTTCTCCTGCTGGCTGGCTGAATTTCCTATTTCAAGGTTGTTTTAATACTCTGAGGCAAACATCTAAAAAGTGGGGTGATGTTTCAGCCCTCATCCAGGCATGCATGGGAAGCCCTAATTCATGCTAATGCTGACTGGTGTCCTTCCTCCACATCCCAATGACCATCCACGGCCACTGGTGGGCTTTGGCATCCTCTCCTCCTGGTGGAAGTTCCCTCCTTCCTGCACCCCTGCATTACTCCACTCACAGACCTGAGGGCAGGCAACTAGGTCTGTGAGCTGCCAATACTCACCCCATGCCTCCAAGCTGCCCCGTTGTTCTAATTGGCAACAGATGAATCCAGACTGTTTCCTGAGAGACAAGAGTTTTAACAATCCCTAAAGCCTCTTAGGCAGCAGCAATATCCTAAATGGGAGCTTTATTCTCCACACTGCTCAACAGAGCCTGTATTCAGATATGAAATGCTGAAACACTCACTCAAGAGCCCCCCTCGGGACAGGAAACCTTCCCTGCAGGCGTGGCGTGTCCCAGATCATCCCTGGGGAGCTGCAGAAAACACACACACACCAATGAGCTGTAAAGGCCAGGGAAAATGGGATGCCCCAAACCAGAGAGCTCTTCGTTGGGTTCAGAGATCCCCCTTGAGCTCCAGACTCTCAAACGCTGCTGATTCTCGCTGTTCACGGGGGCAGGTTTTGTGTCCTGACCTGTCCCCTGTACAGGGGGCAGTGGCAAATGGACATACCCAGAGCTGTGGTGAAACCCAAGAGTGTGATCCTTGGTGCACTGGGACATTTTGCTTTCTAGGAAGCCAGAGGCTTCCCTACACTTGCAAACAAGGAAGAGGGAGGGCAAAGCACCCCACTATCCCCTGCCTCACACAGAGGGCTTATTGCTGGTTGGGGTGGCAGGAATGAATCTGGGTTCACTGCAGCTGCCTTCTCCCACTTCCATGCACCTCATGCCACTGTCCCCTGGCCTCCTCCTGGCCAGGGATGCACAGTCTCTGCTGTGAAGGGTGAGGGAGCAGCAGCTGCCAAGGGCTCATGTGAGCTTGCAGCATTCCTCCAGGAGCTCCTCTAGTCTCTGTGACCTCGGTGGGTGGACAGCAGCCAATTGCCACCACTCCATCCTGGGCACACCTTGGCTGCAAAGCCAAGGTGGTGTTACCAAAGGAGGAGTTAAATGGGGGGGGGGGGAAGGGAGGGGGAAACAAAAAGTAAAAAAAAACAAAACCCAAACTCGCCTGTCCAGTCTAACTGCATTTGGTTGATCTGATTTCAGGCATCTGCTAAGACACAGCATGACTGTTTATCATAATCAGCTTACTGCACAAGGACAGTGTTAACTAGGCTTTACTGGATTAAAACTTGCCAACTAATTCATAGCACCTACCCAACCAGTATAAGTGGCTGAGTCTCTGTGTTTTGTTTAAAACATTTTAACTGGCATTAAATAAAGGGGAGCACCTGCAAAAGGTGCAAAAGGTACAAAGACCCTATTGATCCATCAACATTACAAACAATCCTGCAAGGAAAGGTCAGGGAAAATAAAGAGGCTCATGGTCTAAGTGCAGGCAGGTTAACACAGAGCAGACCTGTAAAAGCACTGAGCACAAACACTGTCTTGAAGTGTTCCTTCTTATTCAAATTGCTCAAGGTTCACTCTGAAATCATCAGCAACATAGATCAACATCAGCTGCAGGATTCAAACTAAACTGAAATTTACAGATAAAACATTGTTAAATCAGCCTGGAAGTACTAATACAAATGGATATGTTGAGAGTCTAGAGTACAAAGTAACGCAATATCCATTTTAAAAGTCCCAAAGAGTAAATGTGTACTGTAGTTGAGTCACATCAGATAACACTGCTGTGGGCAAAAATGAAATTTCACCATTCCTACAAAAGAAAATGTAAAAATAGAAGCTATGCTTACAAAAAACCCGTATGAGAAATCCCCACAGTGGAGTACGGCTGGAAATACTCACTGTCCGTGACAACACCCCTGGACAAGCCCCCCAAGTCTCTCTGCCATCTGGGCTGTGGAGCCTTGCACATGCTATAACCTCCCATCAAAGACTCATCTGTCTGGAGTCCCTAAAATGCATAGGATAGATGATTTAAATATTTAAGGTGCTTCCTGTGAAGGTGATTGCACTAGAGAGAACTGCTTCACATTACAGTAAACTTCTGCTGGTCATTCACAAAGGAGTCCTCCTATCAATTGAGACAAGTTTCTGAGAAGGATCAGCCATTCCAAAGTGCTAGGAATCCTGCCTTAGAAAAAATTCCAACACACACAAATCCAGATGCCCTCCTGCCATGGGCATTATCTCATCCATCCTCCTCAGGGAAGCGGTGTCCAGACCATGAAGTGGAAGGTGCTGAAATCTTACTAGTGAGTTGTTCTGAACCCCCCCCTGCCCAACTATTTCATCACAACTCGATTTGTCCTTTTATTGCTGCAGGTTTCTGGGTATTTAACCACAACATCCCAGTGACCCAGCTGGCAGGACCCAACAAGTTTTTGACTGCCTTGAGAGGTGCCCTCCAAGCCCGGCTCCTGTGGTCCTTCAGGTTATCTCAAGGCAGCTGCTTTGATTAAAGACAAATGCAAACCATGTCCCCTGAAGGCTTCAACATAAAAAGGAAGAACACCAGTGTACTCTCTTTGCATGGAAAACCCACACTGGGGGACCAGGGGAAGTGGGTTGACCAGGGATTTTTGCATGTTTGAGGTCATCAGAGTTGATATTTGCGCATTGGCACATTAGATAAATAAATGCAGGCGGAGGCAGGTGTTGGCTGTAAGCTTCTCCTTCCTCCATTCAAGCCTCCACCTCCCAAAACAGGAGATGACCTTTGATTTCCCAGCAAAACCCACATCCTTACACAAAGGTAGGAGCAGGTCCTCAGTGGGGTTGTCAGGGAGTTACTGCAGGTGCACAGGTTTGGCTGCAGATCCTACCCATATCCCATAAACGATGACTGATGACTTCCCTCCGAAGGCCCCTGCTCCCTGTGCTGCAGAAATCCCTGCATCCCGGAAGAGAGAAGTGAATGGAGATGAACCAGAGTAAAATGTTCTAAAATGGAAAAAAAAAAAGAAAAAAGAGAAAAGGTCCAAGAAGATATTAAACCACTCTAAGGGTCTAGAGGATGACCAATGACTTCTTGTCTTCATTCAGGCACACCCAAGCAGGAGGTGTAGGAAATTGTTAGGGGGAGGATCATAACCGGGCATTAAGCTTGATATTATACTGACTCCATTAACCCAATCTGGCCAGTTGCACATTCTAGGCTGAGTCCCTTGTCAAGAGTTGCCTGAAGCCGACTCAAGGATTTAACTCTTATAACCTGGCTCCTGTTCCATCCAGTGGATAAATCATATTTACTGCCAAATCCCTGTTTATGCTGCTGCTTAATTTGCACATAAGCAATGTATTGAGGTGAAGTGTCCGGCTCCTCCACCTCAGCAGCAGCCAAGCAGCCCTTGCTGCATCTGGGAGGAACTGGGGGAAGATGACAGGGCTGGGCCAGAGCAGGAGGCAGAAGGCACCACCCCAAATATTTTTCCTCTCCCACACACTCCCACTGCATGTTTATTCTTGCAAGCACTGATCCCTCATGACTCAAGCAACACAAAGCAGACCTGGCTCCCCTGCAACACCCACATATGACAAGAGAGTTGGTCCATGTGTTTGGGATCTTTCCAACAACAGACCTTCTCTCCCATTCCTTGGGTCCTTGCAGTCACCTTTGACACCTCTGCTGCCAGCATGGCCAGTGGGGTACCAACAGCTGGGGCAGTGCAGCTGCACAGTCAGGGATCCTGACACCTCCAGGAGGACACATCCTGCTCTCTAGCCTGCTCACAGCAGCAGATCAGGGTTACATTACCCCCAGCTCAAGGCAGCTTGCAAAACCTTATCTGGGAGTCTTCTAGGACTCAGGACACAGTGATGGGGAGCTTCAGGGCAGTCAGCATGATCTGAATGGAGCATAAAGGTCTTTTTTTAAACTCTCTTGCTTTCTGGTTATACTCTTTCCACACTGGATCTCAGTTTTCTCATCTGTACTAAGGAGCAAATGATGCTCACATCCTAAACCACTCTGCATTGGCAAAATGCTTCTTGTGGAAAGCTTGAGCACAGCACAGGAGACAGTTTACTATACTTCAAAAGCAGCACATGATACCTGATACTTCATGTGCATGAAAAATGTCCGTGGAGCTCCTGAACTGGGGCACTGCAAAGTCACACACCTACCAATGGATCTCCTCGATGCACTGATACTACAGATTCATCATCCAGACATGCAACCGATAAAGGATTGTTTTGATTAATCTTTCTCTGTGATGTGGAGGTACTAAGGGACTCCAGCCTTTGGCCAGACTGGCAGGAAATCAGATCCTGGATAAACACAGACCCAAAAGAGCATTTCTGTCTCAAGGCATTTATAACCTAAAATGTTCAACAGGAATCTTATATGTAGCAGTGAAGACTCCAAAGGGAAGGTGTAGCAGTCACATATGACTGTGGAAAATACTCTGGGCTATTGCCAAGTCAACTTTGCATACCATGGTGAAGAATTTTGGGGTGATAAAGCTAATGATAATTTGTAAAGCCTACGTAGAATGGATCCAACATCCTTCCCGAGCTGGGACTGTGCACTCCAGGATTCCCAGGGAGTTCAGAATATAAAGCACTAGTTAGCCCTTCAGTAAACCCTGGCTAACATCTACCTCTGGCAGAACATGCTCAGCCAGGCCAGTTGCCCTCCCACCACCTCATCCAGCCCTGAGATAAGCACAGAGCCATCCTTCCCACCCAAGAGACTGCTAATGGAGGAGACTGACACCTCAGGGGGGGTGTTTTGCAGCTGCACTGGTTTAGCAGATAGAGGCTTACCTCTCAGCCCCAGCACTGCAAAAATAGGGAGCCACCCCCTGTGCAGCACAGCAGAGTGAACTGAGCTCCTCTGAGCCCACAGGCTGAAGCAGAGGGACAAAGATGTGCCCCACATGCCCTCAGCTCCGGTTCACACCAGTAGTACGTGAGCCCCACTGGTAATCCAGGCAGCTACCTACCAGAAACAAATATGTACAGCAGTGAAACTACAGAGGGAAACTTCCTTTTTCATCTGTGACATTGCCTGGGGTTGTTCCAACATTAAACAGAGGTCAGTTGTTGCTGGGGTCTTTTTGATGTACTGTCTTAAAAAAACCCTTAATAACATCCTAAATTAAACTATAGAGAGGAAGGCTTCAAAACAGGAAAATCCAAACCACTTCTGCTTCTCAGTTGCTGAGGAACTCTTGAAATCTCTTAGACTCCAAGAAACCAAACCCCAGATCCAGTGTACTGTCCACCTTTCACACTCTCTGTCTGCTTCCATGACATCTCAGGTGCTCAGGTACCAATTCTCTCCTGATGAATGGGGCTTTCCCGAGACCGAGCAGGAAAGCCCAAAATCCAATAAATCACTCCATCACCATTTTGAGCTTTCTAAAATCTCTTACAAGGCAATGATTCATGAGAATAATTATTTTACTTGATGAATAATATTTGCAGAGAGGGTGGACAGGCTGTCAGGAGACCAATGCTTTCTTCCTGAATTTGCTTGTGATTTGGTATAATTTTTATCTACCTGTCAGCAAGTGACTTTTTAGCTCTTCATTTCTGTCACCTTTCCCTAATTTTTCCTTTTAGATTGGTTAAATCATCTCATGCCATCTCCTGCATAATGGATCTGAGCTGTGGTTCCTGGAAACTGCTCTACTGCTTTCCCTTTTCAAATGAAAGGTGGAACGAGGAGCACAATTTTATGTCCCTCCCTTTAAAATGTCATAAAGCCTCTTAATTCTCCTCCTTTGAGATCTGGGTGCTATTTTCATCTCATAAAATAGTTACAGTGATAGGATAAGTCAGTAAAAGTTGTTCCTGAAGTCAGAGGGATGTGGTTTTGTAATGGTTCAGAAATGCTGCCTAAGATCACTTGTCTCCAGATCAAGAGACTGAACCTCTTCTAAGGGGAGATTTTAGCAGTGTTCCAAACATCCTCTGCTCAGAGGAAACCCTGTTCATTAGTATCTTATACAACACAAAAGCTTTTTGCTTTTCTTTTGGTGGTGGTTGGAACAAAAGTCATTACAGTTACATAAGCAGGATACCAAAATAACTATTTTTTTCCATAAGGAAATACGAGAGTTGAAGGCTTTTATTTTTAATACAGAAGGAGCTTCAGACTATCTAACAGAATACAGCATGAAAACAGTCACCCTGAGAGAGACCACAGATCCCTCTAACCCAGTATCCCGTCTCCACCAGTTGTCCATAGCAGTTGCCTAAGGGAAAAGTTGAGCAGGCGGCGAAGCTTCCCCAACACTCTCCCCTTCTGTGGCCAGAGGTTTTCCTGAGCCAGAGGTACTGTGCTCGTGTCTACCCACTCTGGATGGATTTATTTGGTTTTTTTCTGACCTATATCCCTGCAGACCCTGCTGGAACAATGTGAGACACAGGGAAGCAGGAGCATGAGGGCAGAACCTTTGTGCCAGTGCCAGACCACTCCTTCCATCCTTGAGATGCTGCTCAGGCTCTGCTGTGATAAAGGCCCCTCTCACACCTTTCCCCCGCTTTCTGACATAAGCAAGTGCCCACTAACCATAAACCATTTGAGATTCCTCTTCCTGAGGGCCTCCCTCCTCAGCCATTACCTTCAGTAAGAACAGAAATAGGTCAATACAGAGAAACTACTGAAAATTCCACCCTTCATTAACAGTTGCTTTATGATATTGGCTCATCCTGAGTCATGACATAACTCTACCCAGTAACCCACATATTGTACACAGGATATGTTTGCACTGCAATCAAAGAAATAATTGTTGAGATGTTTACTGCAACCAGACATTATATAATAGTTGTGGCTAGTCTTACTGGCTACGTTGGTCATATTATTTAATGTTTCCAGGCTGATAACATAAGAGTAACAGGAAACAAACAAGCAAACCCCCCACAGAAATCCAGTCAAAAAAAGCCTCTCCAAACACGTTTACACCAGTGCTGATGTTCTACCTCCCAACTTTGTCCCGTGTATCTCACTAGAGTATCTGGAGAACTTGCTGGGACCATCTCTGACTGAACATTCTCAGGTTAAGAAATTGATACAGAAATTTTAAGCTTGGGTTGAGTTCCCAGAGGAGCGATGCCATTAAGGAGAGATTTCTCTTCTGCCCATGTCTGGTACTCAGGAGTTTCATCTGTCCCAGTTGTCTAAGCCTCTAAACAAAGGTACCTCCAGAGAATGACTTGTCCCATCTTACGATGGCAGCTAAGAGGATACTGGAATGGACTTTTGATAGGTCCTTCTATCCTTTAACTACAGGAGGAATTACACAACTAGATTACACTTCATGTTCGGGTGAGGTGAGAGGAATTTCATTACATTTGTGTTTTAGATGTGACTGAGGACTTCATGCCCGCTGTCTGCTAACAGGACTTTGGTTTTAAGATATTTTCGGAAATAGTCTTCTAAACGTGTACTAATATGACTGCAGTGAGGGATGGGAAGCAGCAGAGCAATGACTAGGAGCTGTATTACTGCAAATGTCACAAACACCTGGTGCATTGCATGTGTCCTTATGCAGCACTGAGCTTCCTCTCTCCAGCTTGGTCTCTGTGACAAGGGGGACAAATCCTCACCAGGAAGGGTTTCTGCAGGGTGTCCTTCTGCAACTGATGCTCCATGACCTCTGAGAGGGCACAGAGCAGCTCAGAACACTTCATGAGGTCTCTTGAGGTCTCAAACCCCACTCAAAGCAGTGTTAATATTTCATTTTGAGGTCTTCTCTGGCTAAGTTTTGAGTAATGATAGCAATGGCACAACTTCTCCAGAACCTTGTCCCAGTGTCTGATCACACCCATGTTGCACAAAATGGCTCTGTCTGCCTGAGAGGGCTTCCCCAAGGTGCGGGGATCTGCCTCAGATATCTTAAGCCACCACGAGCTTGACCTTGTTGAATCAGGTCATTTCATATCCCTCTGAATAAAAGCCTAATTATGTTAAGGCCTAGACACACAATGACTGAATAGTGCTGGGCAGATTAAAACCTTTGTGTTCCATCTTTTGCCCATCAAAGCATCCTGTGAGAACACCTACCTGCTAATTAGGGGTATCCACACAGCCCCACTGGGTTTGGTTTTGCCATGTTATTACCACGTTGTACCTGACAGGGTGAGCTGAGAGGTCAGGGCTGCAGATCAGTAAACAGGAACAAAACTGGGAAATCTTGAAGACAACTATAAAGCAGAGCTTTTCCACTCGAAGTTTGATCTATTATTATAATGAATTTTACATCCTGCAACAGGAAGGTAGAAAAATAACAGGAAGGATTCCAAGGAGAAGAGGACAAACCTGCAGTCAGAGAGAGCTGCACAAGGAAAGTCTTTGCAAGCTCATCAGCTTTGAGTGAAAAATGGCTTTCAGCTCACCCTGCATAATGTGATTTGTATGCTGTCCAGAGCAATCATTAGGCGAGGTAGTTATCTGGCTCTGTTATGCATTATGTTACAGGTGCAAGGCCTGGAACCCCTCATAATTGCAGCATAGATATAGATTTAGTTTATCACCATTTTTTATGTTAGCTTTCAAAAGAACATAAAGGGCTTTGCAGCTGCCCTGTGCTGGGCTGTGCAGCCAGAGTTGCTCCCCCAGTGATCCCTGGTCAGGGGAAAGGTGTGCTGTGGGCTGGCAAACCCTGAGATAGAGATGCCCAGCTCACATTGATGGCAGTGCTGCATCCAGCTGCAATGACTGGGTAGCCAGAACCAGTACTTTGAAGAAGAAAATAAGCCAAGATAAAGACCACTTACTAGCTACCCCTCTGAGTATTCATGGGGCACCTTCCCCTTGGGCAACTCCAGAGGCTCCCGAGCCTTCTGACTCCCTCATAACCTGACCCATGTGGAGATTGATGCATGAAGAGGCTAAAGGGTTTGCCTGAGGTGCCACAGGAGGTGGAATTGTTAGGGATGGTACCACACTACATCACATGAACCCCAGTCCCAGACTTTAGCCACAAAAACATCACTATTATGTAGTTAGGCTGTCTTGGCAAGGGGAGATCCCTTCTGTCTAGAAGTTTCTACGAAAGCCATGCCCTTGAGGCTTGTTTTGGCAGGTACATCCCAGGGAATTATTCTGTAACAGCAGGCACGGGTACTCTTTGCTGCAGCCCGTGCAAGGGGCACACGCGCCCGGCGCTCAGTCAGGCTCTGCGGCCATGCCCCAGCACTGCCCTGGCACAGCTCAGTGCCCACAGCCATGCCAAATCCTGCTGGATGCTGCTCAGGGCAGTGTGTCACAGCGTCCTACTAACCACGGCTCACCTGCCCTGGCAGAGTGACCCACGGTGCCCCAATCTGTGAGGTGTTCAGCCTAACGCAACCCCACCGGGATGGCCAGTAATTAATGCTGCGCCGACCGTGGGTGGAGTGCAGGGTGGAACCACTGGGAGAGCAAATAAAACCAGGACACTGAAACCAGGCTAGTGCCCTTCTAGCAATGTCACCTCTGCAGAAAGCAGCCAGATTTCCCCATCAGGATCTGTGGATACCCTGAGTTTGAAGGTAACAGCAGGGGTGACTCATGTGAGCTGGACATGCTGACGTGCTGGATGTGCAGGAGGGCTGGCACAGTGCAATGCGAAGAGCAGGTAAATCATAGAGTTGTTGAGTTGGAAGAAACCTTAAAGATTATCTAGTTCCAATTCCCCCTTATTCTATCACTGCAGACCCCTTGTAAAAAATCCCTCTCCAGCTCTCTTGTAGCCCCCTTTAGGTGGGGTGAAACAAGGTCTCCCCCGAAGCCTTCTCTTCTCCAGGCTAAACCATTCCAACTCTCTCAGCCTGTCTTCAGAGGAGAGGTGCTCCAGCCCTCTGAGCATCTTTATGGCCTCCTCTGGACTTGCTTTAGCAGGTCCACATCCTTATTTTATTGTTGCCCTGCACCTTTGGTTGGGTGTTTGGTAGCAGGGAGCAGCCTGAGCAGCTGAAAAAGAGGAGTAAGAGAAAGGAACAGTTTCATACTCAACAGGGTTCTCTGGCTTGACTGCTCTTCAGTAGTCTAACAGACATCTACAGGCACTCGTAAACAGCTCACATAACTGGCAATGCTGAATGTCAACAAATTGATGCTGGTCAGCTTGATGGCCAGGTGTACCGAAAAAGAATATTAGAATGCATTTTGTCTTTTAGGTGTTCATGCTTGTGGATGCTTTGACATTTAAAGCAGGTTTTCACTGGTTGAATAGATTTTATTTCCCCACTGTCAAATTAAACTAAAAAAAAAATAAAAATATTAAGAAGCCCCTTTCCCTTTAAAAAAAGCAAAGTTTACCTTTTCCACCCTGCCAGGACATCATACAAAAATGACTTCAGATGCAGCCTGGCTGCCAGTCAAGGCTGTCTGCAGACGTCATTTGCAGCAGAATATTGTCTTGGTTTATGGGTTATCATGTCACCTGTCTGAAACATCTACTGCTTTACTGACACCACTGTGGTTTTGTGAGTGCCAGGACATTGTGTGCTTGCTGGTCTGAAAGCAGTGGTGGTTCGTCAGTGCTGGCTCTTCCCCTGTTGCTGCTCCTTGGGCAGTACAAGAGGATTCTGTTGGCAGTGGAGCAGCTTGTTTTCTCTTCAAAAGCCCCTAGTTTGGGAGTCCCAAAATGCAGGGTATTGATGAGGGAGGCTGGGGGTGTCAATTCAATCTTGAGAGCCTGTGAAGAATAGAGACATCAGAGAAGACCAGGAGAAATGATCACATTTATAAGGGTTATGGTGCTGGTGACAAATTTGTGTGCATCAAACCGTTCCCTTTGAATCCAAATGCACCCATGATGGTACAGGAGAGTTTGGGTTTATAACATAGGCCACACAGTTTCCAAAGTGACTGAGCCTTTTCTGGCTGCAATTTACCTTCTTGTTAAAGGAAAATTATTTCTGTATTACCTGTGAAATTAGTCATTGTCCTGTTGCTGCTCCAGAAATAATTTTTTTGTGAAGTAAACAACAGTCCTGAGTGGCAGCTCTGACAGCCTGGAGCAGAAATCAAAATAAAATATCATCAAGATCACAGTTTTTTAAGGCACTGAAGTTGCTCCCCAGGTAAGAGTATTCATCTGTAATGAAAACCAGTGCTTACATTTTTATGGCTGCACATCTCCTCCTCTGTTGACTCACCTTTGATGTCTATATGATGAGAGAGAGTTTTTCCCCAGTATGAGAGTTCCCTCCAGACATTCCCAAAAGAGTTGGTTACTTTTTTTGCTGCTGGTCAGGATTTGCTTCTGAGATCATGGCCACAGCAGAGAAATGAAGCCCTGAGTGGGTGACAGAGTGACACAGCACCTCTGCATAAGCTGTGCTGTGTCACAGCTCCTACATCAAGACACCAAGGAGAGTACATGGAGACATCATGGTCCTTAGCCCACCGTTACTACCACAAGTTTCAAGGATTCTTCAGGGAACAGCAGTCCCCATGGGAAATCCCCTCTAGCTCTGTTGGGGCACTATCACAGCCCCCTGGCCATACAAATACCTGTTCATTTAATGACAAAGAAAATATTTTCTTGTTCAGCAAGAATACCCTTTGGCTGCAGCTTCCAAAGAGCAGGCTCTGGATTTTGCTGGTGAAAGGGTGGAGCTTGATCTAGGAGCACTTCTAGAGTGCCAGATTTGGACACCAGCAGTTGAGGAGTATCATCATGTCTTGGACACAAGTTTGATATGCAGAACCATCAAAACCCAAAACACTGCTTTCTCTTATACCTTCTTCTCCTCCCTGTACACTCTTCTCTGTAGCATAAGGTGGGAAAAGTTGGAGGACAGATAACATGACCCATTTGAACTTCTCTGAATTCCTTCAACAATCTCATTTTGAAACCAAATCTCTGCTGGTAACATGTGGAACTGATGATGCAAGTGACAAGTTGCTGTTTTGAGCAACATACAAGTTTTTCTAGAAAATCCAGCAAATTCCCTAACAGTGTCCTGGAGACTCTTATGCAGCCCTTGACAAAATAGTCAGGGCCTTTTTCTCACATTGTCTGAAGACTCCGGGGCTATGTGAACATAGGGAAATTGGTAACTCAGCAAAACATTGCCCCATTCACACACAAGGGGCCAGGCTAGTTGGCTAATACATATTCAGGACCATGTCATGCAGAAGTAGCCCACTCTGTGGTCCAGCAAGATTTTCCCAACCCCCAAACACCCACTCCAATGGCATGAAGATTTCACTGAGGCAGGGGCTTCCTTGCCACTACCGAGGAAAATTCTGCACTGAAAATTTCCACCCAAGCAGGGAACTGCAAATGAGCTGTGGGAAGATGGTGATTTTTGAAGTGGGGTTATTTTTGAAGAACCTGTGTCAGGGACAGGCTGTTCCTAGGGCAGCCAACTTGTCTGGTCACTGTAGCCAGGCAGCCTGTCTCTGAGAGTGGGCTGTGACAGATGCCTAGGGAAGATATAAATGACAGGAAAGCCTGTAGTGACACTTCCCCAGAAATACCAGAGACTTCCTGAACCAAAGATACTATCTCCATATTTAATAGCTGTCAGTGGATTTTTCATTCACTACTGTGTGCAAGAAAAATTGTGTAAAAACCTATATTCTATTGTTCTAAAAACTGCTATTTGATAATCTAATCTGATTCTTCCTAGTATGACTGCTCCTTCATCATCAGTCCTGTGCCACCCTAGATCTCACAGGGCCTAGAGCCTAGAGCCCCATCCCAATGTTTGGACCTTGCCTACTTGGCCCTTTGTACAGAAGCTGCTCTGAGCACCTTTCCCACATTTGCCAGTTCTGCTGTAAGCCGACAAGTGACACCTCAAAACCTTCATAGAGCCAAGAGCCACGTGGTGTATCTGAGCAGCAAGGAAAGAGATGTCTCTGAGAGTGACACAGGTTCCAGATGACAGTGGCTTCCCTTGCTCCTTTGGCTGTGTTATGAGCCAGGATGGCCCTGACCAGCCCCCTTACAAAAAAAAAAGAAAAAGAAAAAGAAAAAAGAAAAAAATGGACTTAAAGATAGAAGGGGATGAACAGACAAACCAGGTTTCTTTGTTGGCATCTCAAATTTGTTAGACTGTGGAAGAGACCCTGCCCCCCCACCAAGGAAGTCAAGATTGGACCATAGTTGATAACATCCAGGTCACAAAGCAGGAGAGAATACTCTATAAATCAAGGTTTCTCAAACCATTTTTTGCTAAGGCTGTGCACAGTAAATTCTGTGTTAGCACCTGAGAATGTATGTCTATGATGATTGCAAATGAGTCTCTGATAGTGACGCTCATGAAGGTCAAACTCTAAAAAGACCTACCAATTTTCTATTACTGAAACTGCCAGATCACCAATGTCTGAAATTAGGAAGCATCCCCCACAAGAGAAGAGCCCTGCCTGTTGTAACCACAGCAATACACGATTCAGATGAAGGTAACCATCTTTAGTTTCTTCTGACTTTGTTCAGGCCTTAAAAACATTGAGTCAGCACAACCTCTTGCCGTCTTTTTTTAGCAAGCAAAGATACAGTCACTCAGCACCAGAATGATGACACAGAAATCTGCAGTAGAGGATCAAATGTGCAATAATAAGCTGATACTGGATCCACATCCTACAATTGATAGCTGCTTAGTCATTTTTCCCTCTACCTCCTGTGCTCAGTCCTAATGCTGCTACCTCTTCTACAGCTCCTTTCCCTGGGACATCCGGCGGTGCTCTCAGGAAACTGCAGAAACAGGGAAAAGCACATCTTGATGCCGAGTCTGCTCTGTAAGGAGCATGCAGAAGGATGAAGTTCCCATCAGCTAGGACATGTCTGAGCATCTGTGAGACAGGGCTTTGCATTTCAGAAGGCAGAAAATGTGGCATGTGCTACTGCTGTTACTGTGGCAATACCCATGCGCAGTGAATGCTGTAGCAGTAAGTCACATGTTAAATAAACACACAGCTACCACACAAATTAAACTAGCCCAGAGCAGTTGTTATTTAGATTATGGACATTTCTTTAAATTAAATGTTTTCTTTCCAATATTTCTGTGAGTATGCAAAGTCAATCTCAGCTCACTAGAGGCTGACTTATCTGCTCTCTCTGCTGTTCTGCACGGCGGGGGGACACGTCACCAGCTGAATCATGTAGACTCAGAAGAGACAGTGCTGGTACCAGCACAAAGGGTCTGACTTGCTCCTCTTGCTTGTACTCCTGTAGCAATAGACAAAGTTGGGGCACCCACATGAAGACGGTTGAATTTTATGGATGGGAAGGAAAAGGATGAGAGAAGAGGGAGGGAGGGGAGGGAGAGAGAGAGGGAGAAGGAGACGGAGAGGGAGAGGAGGTGTGACAGGCACAGAAGATATAACACAGAGAGCAAGTTATGGATCCATTGCCTGTGCTGCTCTCCAGCCCCAGGTAACCCCACACCGGGAATCTCCAGGAAGGGTGATGTCCGTCTCACGGCACAGGCTCTGCACTGCTTGGTTCTCCACCTAAGATGTGATTCCCCTCTTGCCTCTGGAGCACAGCTTGCAGTGGGGACCAAGAGCGCTCAGTGCCTCGTCTGCTCAGCTGAAGAAGCCAAGGTTAGACCCTCTCTGAGGAGAAGTAGCTGTGGCTGAGCTGCTGCTACACGGGGCTGTTAAAGTAAGGAGCCTGCTTGGAGTGAGAGGCAGAGAGGACAATATTCCCTCTTCAGAGGCATTTGGAGGCTTGTTTGTAAACCAGCCCCTGCCCTTTGGCTGTTCTGTCTCCTTAGGCTGTGTCAGTATCAGTGACGGTTCAATGTTCTTGTTCTATTTTCTCTTAACTTTAAAAGTTTTGTCCTGCACTGATATATTTTTAATGTGAGTAATCAATCTGTTCATGCTTCCAGTTCTTAAAACAAAATATTTAATTCTTTCATTTTAATATTTTTTCATAATAAGCAAATTTAAATTAGATTGTAATTGAAATTTTTGTTGTTTAGGACACAAGCAGCTTTCAATGGAATGGAATCTTGTTCCTCATTATCCCTACTCTAAACCATCCCAACAGGAGAAATCAAGGGACCAAAATACATAAAGAATAGCTGCCTGCTACTGGTCTCTCAACAGCTCTCTTCTCCCTCTTCTGAAATAGTCCCATGGGGTTCCCATCCAGCCATCTTATCTTGAATGGCATCCAAAACCTCTTCCTTTCCCCCTTTCCCTTCCTCTTCCTCTTCCCCTTCCCATTAGCTTGTTCATTTCCAACACATGTATGCATGCGTGTGTGTGTCTTGGTTTGCATCTTTGCTTTGTATTTTATAAGGAATAAGGCAAACAGGCTCCCCCTTGCTAATAGTTCCTAAAAAGAAGCTTAAATCAAACCTCAGCTTGTCTTCTTCATGCCAGCACAGGCATTAGGTCATCAGCCTTGTCCTGCCAATAATTGCTAACTGCCCTCGAACTCCTGCTGAAACAGGTTGGAGAGCTTGAGGAGCTAAATCCTCCTCCAGGGTTTTGAACAAGTTTCACAAGATGGTTCAAAGCCTCAGCAGCTGGAACAGTGATATGATGCCATGTGCTACAGATGAAGTGCTAATACTTGTTCATAAAGGATTTGTTTCCTCCACCTGTTGCCTCTCTCTCTTGGCATCCATAAAGAGGCATGGACCATGCCCAAATTACTTCTTAAGCAGTTGGTCTGTGCCTCCATCTCCCAAGCTATGGGATGAAAGGGACTTGACTCTCATAGGCATGAGGCAAAGTTAAGTTCAGATATTGCAGTGATATATAAAGGATCAGGGACTGGGAGCAGTGGCAAGAATCATCAATAAGAAATGAAAATTACATTTAATAGAGAAATCGTGGCCAGTCTTCGCGAACGAAGATCTGGGAAAGGTGTTTTTACCTTTCAAGCCTGCGCAATGGATTTTTTAG
>JAWWLV010000180.1:25882377-25905369 GCA_035041135.1 Platyrinchus mystaceus | reverse complement strand
CCATCTGGCTATAAATTAGGACAGATGGGTTACGCCCTTTCCTTCTCCTGTAAAGCACATGAACATCTCAGCAGTGCTGTTGGCACATAAAAGTTTTGCCCTCTGTTTCCCTCCCTAGATAATGAGCCATCTATTAAGGAAGCAGATGTAGTTTTAGCTGGTGATATCTTATGTAATTATGTGGGTGAACAACAGAGACAGAGAGAAATGATGATGCTGGAAACCAAGAAAGGCCAAACAGAATCTCCAGAGTCATCAGTGCTCTTCCTGTTTGGCACATCCTCACTGCTGGAGCCTGCAAGAAAAGGTTTGGTCCTCACAACACCCAAGCATCTGTATTGGACTCATTTTAAATAAGCCTTGAAGTCCAGCCTGTCCCATCAGTGTCAAGTTCCTTTGTCAACCAGTCCAGTCTTGGGCCTCTCTTCTGCATCTTACCTGAGATTTTTGTCTCATCAATCCCCCACTCCCAACTGTCAGCCGAATAATAGCTTTTCAATTACTTGATTTCATTGGTATAATGTCCACCATGTGTTTGTGTGCTGTTCCTTAGCTTGTGCCTATATCCACCTGGACTTACAGGTGCTCTCCAGGCAAAACTTGAGCAAAAATCCTTACTCAGCCAGTAAATATTATAGAAGCAGTCTTCTGAACAGGAAAACAGTAATCTTAGTGTAGAACAGGGAAAAGTGTATAAAAAAATACAGGAAGCTAAAAGCATTTTTCAGGCCTCGAGAGGTACGAGTAGAACAAGCAGTCATAGGTGACAGCTGGAGTTGGGTCCCAACCATTGCTTTGCCTCAGTGCAGATCCATGATTCCTTCTACATGTGGGTGCAAATCCACCCCAAGTCTCCAAGCCTTCTGATCGGAATGGTAAGTTTGGCCTCAGGATGGAAAGAAAAGGTTTTGGGTTAAGTTTTGGGCAAACTGCCCCTGATCTTACCGTTTTGTTATTTTTACTCCAGTTACTCACTCATCCCTACCCTAGAGCTGACATAAGCTTGGCTCATAGACCTCTCCTGTGGGATCCACTCGTAGCTGCCAGCCCTGCACGCACACACACATTAAATCTTACCTAATGAATAATTACCAGGGGACTGGGACATCTCATTCTCCTGATAACAGCACACACCTCAGGGAATGAAATAACGTTTAGAGGCTGGACACAAATGCATGTAACACAAAGATGTCACGGTTTACCCTTCATGGCAGCCGCTGCAAAGCCCAGGCACAACATGATGAAACAGGTAGGAGAAAAAAGTGCCCTGTGGGGCTAGACTCCATAGATTAACCTGAGAATAGACAGGAGTATTGGTGGCAGAGCTACAGACTGTTTCTCATTTGCACCTATTTCTCAATGCTTTAACTACAACATATTCCTTCTTACCAGTAGTGTGTGAACCAAAGCTCAGGGTGGGGAGCTCTGCTTGCACAGGCATAGCTGGAGCACTAAAGGTCACCCAAACTTTCAAACAGAAGCTGGAAATCCAGCATGGACATGCTGTTTCTAGCCAGGGGCTACATCTGAGCCCCCAGCCCCAAGGAAGCAGGTGCTCTCCTGGGATACTTGCTCCAGAGAGCTGTGACACTGCCTCCTCTCCTGCAGCAAAAGTAGATATGAGTATCTGCCCACTACATAGCCACTGACAGCCTTTACATTAAACGTGGCTGCGTCTCCCTGTTCTCATTTTTCTTACATGCTGGTGAAAAAACACTCGGCTGATTGCACTGGACTCTCCTTACCCACATGGCAGAGCAGTGAAGTCTCTCTTTCACATCACCCAGCCAGTCAGCCAGTCCATGTGCACTGGGATGTACTGGGACCAGCTGGAGACTGGAGGGGCAGTTTGGTTTCCATTGTTCATTCCCACATTAGCCTCTCAGAGAAAAATGCAGAGAAAAGGCTGCCAAGTGGAAGAGGTCAGGCAGGCAGGCCCACACTTGTCTAACCGGATTTGCAGTGACACGGCGTTTCCAACCCACGGGGCAGCACAAATGCTGCTGGTTGTGCAGGGCTGGTTTCCCTCCTGCCAGACAAACCCAGCTTTGCATTCAGTAACATGCTGTAGTCTTTGCTTCTCATTTCTTGCATGGCTGACCCCTTTGCCCACCGTGTTAAAAGGGAATTTAAGTCCAAAATGTGAAAGAGCATCGTGCAGGAGAGAGAATGATACAGGGGAAAATAACACAGGGTCTTGTAAATAAAGACTACATGAGATGAAGCATTCAGAAAGGGTATTTAATTAATATGTTATGGGCAACTTTAAATTTGGAGGCAATTTAAATAGGTACACAGAATACAGAAGTGACCAAGTTTTCCAGTCTCTAAAAGGGATAATCTATAAATAGACTTTTAAGTCTATTAAAAGATCTTTCAAGACCCATTAAAACATTCAGTAAAGTCATCAAATTATATTTATCTCTCAAACTCACCACCAAAGTGCAGGCCTTTTCCCCACTTTTCCTTCTTTGAAAAACAGCAAGAAACAAACTGGTTTATCTTACTGTACCTGCTCTAAATACCTTTATGGCAAGGTAATTGCTAAGTGCATTGTGTTGAACAATTCATTACTTTGTTACAGGAATATTTATCATGCCCTTTGGAGATAGCAGAAGAGAATTCTCCCGTGACCTTGAAAAATGAAATCAGTGGCATTACTCAGAAGCCAAATGCAAGAAGTTTAAAAACAGACTTAAGAAGGGTTTCCCATGCCTCCTGAAAAAGACAATGTGCACTTTCACCAGAGCCGAGCTAGATTATTCCAGTCCTTTTAGACCATTAATGATTTGTGCCTAATGAGCACTCGGAGCAGTGATTCACTGATGAAAGCTCTGCAGGGCTCCCTGTCCTGTGCACAGCCCTATTCTCGTCATCACAGCAGTACAGGACATAACACCGTGGGCTGCCTGCACCGGGGAGAAGATCATGAGCTCGATTGTGTGCTACAAACAAAGGGAGAGCCATTATCAGATGCTGCCTTGCCAGGCTGCATGAAAAACCGCCTCTGCAAATTGCATAATGCCCCTGGATGTTCCCAGCAGTGCTATGGCAGGCCCACAGGGCTGGCGCTCGGACAGGGAGGAAGCCGGATCTCCTCCCTCCCACCTCCCTCCCAGCATGGGAAAGCTCAGGAGAGCTGTTGTGTAGGCAAAAAAACCCCTCACTTATCTCCTGGGAAAGAGCTGTGCTGCTCTGGAGTGACGTCTGACGCACAGAGTTGTGGTCATGCATCAGAGAGAGCCTGGCATGCTGGGAACCTTGGGAAGCACCTTGAGAGGAAAACGGGAGAGACATCACATTTGTTCTCCTTGTGTGTATATCACATCCCTGCCCCTCATCCTGTGCTCATCTTGTTCACTGAGGCAGTGCATCCCAGTTTTGATCAGTCCTGTGCATTACAACAGCAAACTACCTAAAGGACAGGAAAACACTGTAAACACAAAGCTTGTATGTACTGCAGACCGCACCTCACACTCAGTGTGGAAGAAGTGTAGTTTGACAACACAGCAAGACTGATGTGACACCTTCTTCTTTGCTGTCCATGGGTTGGGTGAATCCCAGTGCTTGCACCAAGAAGGGACTGGAAGAAAAGCAAAGCTGGGACAGAGGAAGGGGCTGCTCGATTGCCCCAGAGGTACTGCCAAAATGTAGTGTGAGGGTGAAATCTCCAAGGAGCACAAAATTCCCACCGAAACAGCAAATGGTGATATTCCCAGCCGATGCTAAGTGGGAAAGATTTCACCATGAGCGAATGTGACCACGATAAGCAGCTTGTGTGATGTACCCAGCTTCATTTCACTTGCGTGAGAATCCATATGCTTGGAATGCGTCTTCTGCCGCCACCTCCTCCTCATGTGCCTCCCCCTCCTCCTCCTTCTCCTCCGCTCTTACTGGTGGCACCAGGGATTTACAAGGCAGCAGGGAGCGTTTCCTAATATTGGTTGGGTGTAACATTCCAGCATGACTGATTGCGCTGTTAACTGTGGCAAGGGGAAGAGCACAAGGGAGCAGGCATGGGAGAGCACTTCAAACCCTGGAGATGAATGATAAGTGGTGTTAAATAGTTCTGTGTATGCAAAATAAATGTTTGAAGCTTTCAAGACTATTGTTACAGACATTGCCTGGTTTATTAGAAAAGGGGAAAATTATATAGACAAATGGAGCCTGTGTAGAAAAAATGAGATCTATGTAAACAAAACAGAAAGGAGCTGGAACTTAATGGAGTCAGAGTTGCAAGAGAGTTTTAAATTAGACACTTGGGGTAAGAGAGAACACGCTGTTTGGTTAAAGCTCTCAAATCTCTTTGTTAAGAAATAAGATAGGACAGAAGACTATGGAGATAAGAGGAAAGAGAGAAGATGGGTCTCTATAAATGGAACCTCAATTAAGTAAAATGCATGGGCACATGCACACAAAACCCACAAAAATAATAGCTAGTCCACAACTATCTTTAAAACCATTTTGGTACAAAAGGCAGTAATCTGAAAATAAAGGAAGATGAACTAGAATGCCTGACTTTAAATAAAGGTATTGGCAACACACTAGGAAAGTTTCTAGAAAAAAACCCAATTAGTGAAATACTATTATACTGGGTTTAAACAGTATAAATGTCAGAACAGTTCATGCTAGAGAGGGAAAGATAAGTAAATGAGTCAACTTCTCAGAAGAACTACATACATTGAATACTACATTAAATGTTTGCCTTGAAAAAGGGGAATCACATAAAAGTGATGGAATTCACTGAAATCATCAGCTAAAACCAGTAAAACACTTGCAGCTGACATCAGATTGTTTAAAGACACTCTTCAGCATCAAATAAAAAAAATTCAAAGCAAAAAGAAAAAATAAGCCTACATTCTGAGATGTAAAAACAATTTCTTTAAAGAACAGGATGTTAAGGAAAATGTAAAAGAACACAAATTCTGATGAAGTGGATGTGAAAGAACAATAAAGTAAAAGAAAAAGACAAACATCTTGCTAAAGGCATAAAATGGAATAATAGGACATTTTCAAGCACAGCAAAAGCAGGAGGCTGACAGGGAGCTTATGGGGTCCATGAACTCCATATGTAAAAGGAACATTTGAGGGAGAGAAAGGGCAGAGTAGAAAATCAAACTGAATTTGCTGAGTTGTGGTTCCCTCTGGAACTCCCATGCTAGATTACTCTTTAAGGAGGATCAGTCTTAGAGGGCAGTTTCATGACACCTTCAAAAGAACCAGGCTGAGCCCACTGTGACTTGTCCCTCATCCTTGGTCAGGGTCTCCTACCCCATTCCTTGTCTCGGTGCTGGTCTTTGCCTGGTCCCATGGTGAGCCAGCTCAGGCAGTGAAGGCAGACCCAAGTGAGTCACTGAGGTATGGGCCATACTACACACAGCCTGGGATTCCAGGGACTCTCCTCCTCAGTGTTGTGAACTACCAACTTTCCCAGGGAGGAGACAGATGAGGGATCCACAAGATCAAGGGATGTGGAGGGCAAAACCACCAGCTGGAACCTCAGCCCAGCACACAACATCAAAAAGACATTATGAAGGAGCTGTGAGAGGGGCTGAGACCTTGGACTGAGTCTTTTCCCTGCCAGAAAATGATTAGGCACTGGAGGAACCTTAGGACTATGTCATAAACGTAGCTGGGTCCACTGCTGCACACAGCAGCCGACAAATCTCACCCTGCTGAGCACAGAGCCAGCACAACCCACCCGTGTCCTCACCATTCTGTGTCTGGGGAGCACTCAGCAGGCAAGGAGGGGCAATCTGTGAGGATGTGGATATGGTATATCTGAGCTGTGTGGTTCAAAGACAAAGCAGGTGGAGGTTAGTCAGCCCACTGAGGTGATTCCTGGAGGCTGATATAGACTGGTATCCTTTACCTGATACAGAACACAAAGCTAAACATCCTCTCTCTGTGCCCTGTTGAACTCCTACATAAATTAGGATAATGCCCACCTCGTGAGGTTACTTCAAGGATTAATTGGTATGAGCAAAGCTCAAGATTTTTATATGCATCCATAAATTATTTAAACAGCTTCTAAGCAGTTATCTTTTAAATGTGAAACAGACATGCTCACATCAAGGTCCTTTCAATTGGGCATGTGACCAAGATGACAGTGAGGGTCTGGAGCTGATCATCCTCAAAGTGGGAGGACCTAGTGTGCCTGTTCTGGGTGGAGGCTAAGCATCAAACAGGAACTGGGAATTCAAAACATTCCAGCTGGTGGTTTGTTACACCATCCTTTTTCATCCAGGCTGGATCAGGCTATGAATCAGCATAGCACAGACTGCATAGAATGGACAGATCCATGCTGCAGTCATTTAAAGTAGTGGCGTACAAAAGTTGTATCCTTTTCATTTCTGAGTGTTTCTGCTTATCCAATAATTAAGCAATTTAATAACTTTCAGTTTTCCCATAAATATCTGCCACAAGCAATTACAGTTATCCTTGTCTCGGTGAATCTTAGTTCTGTGAATGTTTTTATGATAGTATCTATTTTTTCAATGGTAGCTCTCCAAGACTTTATTTGGAAGCACATTTTGCTATCCAAAGGATAAAGAGAGACATTGTACTTTATCCAGGCCCAAGAATAGGATTCTCTGAAGTAAAGCACAGCCAGAAATACAAATAGACGACTGTCACAATATCTGGCATGCTAACACCAAAAAAAAAAAAAAATTAAATGAAGATAATGAGCCTTTGATGATTGCCTCTTTTCCTTAAATTTGGTTATTTGGAATTTCCTAGCCACAAGGATTTCCCAAAGTCAGGCGTTTATTTTCTTTTCAAAGCGTCAACATGCTCTGTCTCGGGGCACTAGAGACTTTTCAGGGAGGTGTGGTTGGAAACACTGTCTCCCTTCTGTCCCAGCTAAGCTCCTGAGCCACCCTGGTGCAGAGGGCAGGCAAGGTCAGTGTTCAGATTCCTCTGAGTAAAGCTGGAAATCTTGGCAAATGCTTTGGATGCACTGGGTGCTTTATTCCTAGCATCTCTTCCTGAAACATTGCATGGTCCAGTCATGCCACATGGTTTAACAAACAAACTTAAGGTTTAGGGTGTTGTTGCATTTTCAGTCAGACCTTAGGTCACCTTCGGCACTTTGAAGCTCATGCGTGTAATTAAATCCAGTTAAATAAAGGCTAAAACCCATCTTGTCTTTATACCATCTTGAGTGCTGACCTGAAATAAGCTGATGTTGTGTTGGCATTTTTCAGCACTCTGCAGTGTAGATCAAACACATCCCATTTCTCATTCTGGGATTAATAGGTGACTCCCAGCTAATAGAAGCTCTCAGCTTCTCTCATGCCAATACATCCAACACTCTGATTTCCAAACATTTTAGCCACTTTCATGGTTGCCATTAGTGCAGTCTCTGATCAGTCATAGCCTCAAATGTGTATATACCCGTCACATCCCTGTGACTGACAGCTGCTCTTTTGCCAAGAGCACAGATGGACCACTCCAGGCCAGACAAGAGAATACATATCCCACACTGTGGCAGACACCTTCCAGCTCCTTGGAGCCCTTGGCTGCCAGCACAATCCCTGCAGCAACTTCTATTTCCCATTTTCCATCTAGCAAAAGGCATGGGTCAAATCCCACTGGCATCTAAGAGCATCTTACCATGGACGTCACAAACCTTCTACTGACTTCAGCAAACTTGGCTCAAACCTAATTGCTCCTGCAAGCTTTCCTGTGTTCCTGGACTTTGCAGGATAACTTCTAAGGACAGAAATAAGTCCTTTGTTTGCTCTGGTAACTGGAGAGCTGCTTTAACCTCTGGCTAAAAACAGGTGCATTTTCCTATCAGGTTCATGAGTCACTTATCCCAGGAAAGACTGGTGAACTTGTAAAGCCCAGTGCTCATGGAACAACAGGAAAGGATCACTTTTTAATTGAATGGTGGCAAATCTCATAATCTGGTTTTCCTGGGTGGCTTTTTTCTTTTTAAGTCACTGGTTTAACACAGCTCAGGCCTGTTTCTTGCAAATTCCTGGTATTTCAGTATCGTATCCAGTTTGGGATGGAACACACTACTCATGTTAGACTCCTACAGGAAACAGCAAGTGTAATCTGTGACTACATAAACAGTGCAGGTAATTAATGCCTCTGTAATAGATTTTGTGCTTGGTCCAGCATAATCAGATCTTTCAGTGCAGGGGTTTGTATTTTTTTTAAGTGGAAAAAGAGTGATTTATTTCTATAGAGATGTTTTCACAGAAAACAGTATTGCTTCTCACACACCATCTGGTCAGGAACAGCCAAGGAATTTTAAAAGGTGACCTTCAAAGGTGTCTTCTTTTTGATGAATTAAAAAAAAATAACCTGCAATATCTTTCCCCTCCAATTTTAACACTAGAAATTCAGGTCTCATCAACCTGTTTTTCCACAGCTGTAGACTTATGATGACATCTGAGAATCTGCTCTGGGGATATTTCTCCATTGCACAGTTAACTCATGTTCTGACTCAAATTAAATCAGTAGCTCTTGCTATACACAGAGGAGAAACTTCTGACCAGGCCTGGGTGTGCTCCCAGTCTAGACCAGATTACCTGATTGGTTGTGGAGTGCAGAACCTGGGACTGGACTTCATCCTGCAGGCAGGAAAATGAATTCTGATGGTTCTCCAATGCACCTCCTGTAGCTTTTCTGCAGCAGCCAAGTGGCTGCAAAAGAATTTCACAGTCTCTGAGGATCAGAGAAGTCTGTTTCTGTGGACAGATACACAGAGATTAGCACAGCATCAGCAGGGTCACAGAAATATAGGAAGGTCTCTGCTTGAGAAGGGGCCAGGTTTAACTGTACAGTGAAAATGAAGCCTGATGGGGGAATTGAGTTTTGTGTTACTTCTCTGATGTTTTTGCTAAAGATGCCTCACTATGTTAAGCGTTGTTGAAATAAGAAGTCACCTGGTCCTTGATTGGCAGGGATGTTCAAAAGAGTCCTCTCTTCATGTCTGTGTCCTTTGAGGAAGTTCAGTGCATTAATGGTAAAGAGAAGACTCAACATTCTTGGCATTGTGAATGAAGCAGATAAGTATATCTTTGGTATAATGGAAGAAAACATACATAAAACCCTCTCAACAGAGCTATGCAAAGGAACAAAAACAGAGTATCTTCTCCTTTAAAAAAATCAAAGGCTTTTTTCTTTGTTTGATATAATAAGCCACAAATATTTCCAGTTCCTGCCCATCCCCACCCCATTCCTCCCGCTCCCCCTGCCCTGCCCCACTTCAGGTCGGAATGACACCGGCACTACTTACGAAACCAGCGGAAAGTCAATTACCCATATATATTATTGCAGGGTTAATTTTTAACCTCTTGCAGCTGCACAGTCAGCTGGCTTGGTAAGACGTGTTCCTCCAGGCAGTTACCAAGTGACAGCTTTCTATTCCTGTTGTGCACAATTTGGAGGATCCCACAGAGTCCCACAGAGCTCCCCCGCATGCTCGCCTCCCCATCCTGAGGCCACACTAAGACAAGAGGAAGAGACCAGAGGGCTGCAGGGGTGGATGTCAGAGGGAAGATGAGATGAGTGCAACACATGCATCTGAGAAAAGTGGCATTAATTTGTATCACTGTGAGTCTTAGAGGTCTACAGGAAAGATGCCAGTGTCACAGCCCCTGCTTATTCACCGTGACCAAGGGCAGAGTCAACAGGCTTATGGTGAGCAGAGCACTGACCAGCATCTTTACATGAGTTCTCTGGGGGCCACAGACCCCAGACTTGGTGGGACAGATACTATACAGATATACACTATACACTCGCTCTCTGATGTCAGAGAGAGGATCTGCAAAGCATAACTGAGCCCTGGTGGGCCATGGACCTGAGTCAGTTGTTGCTTGGTTCACGTAGGGACCCCCAGCCTGACAGCCACAGAAGCATCACCTGCCACCCAGCCAGCTGGGGAGAGGCAGGGGAACAAGCATGGTGTGGGGTGAGCCCAAACAGAATGGATTCTGTTCCTCTCCACTGCCTCCTGCAGCCTCAGTGCCCAGCCGTACGCTCCAGCTGACCAACTTGATAGCCCTACAAGACACCCAGCTCAGGAACATGTAAAATAAAATTAAATTAAATAAAAGGGCTGAGCAGATATTTTCTAGCATAACGAATTGAACCAGCTCATCCAAAGCATCCAAGGAGAACCTGAGCTGTTGTAAAAGGTGGGAGAAGGCAAGAAAGACCAGGACTGTGGGGGGAAAATAGATTTTCTCTCTGATGATGGGTAGCTGCTAAAATGCCTTGCACTACGGCAAGAGCAACAGCTTTAGGCTGTGTTGAGGGAAGAGCCACTTGAAATTGCAGATATCTGAGCTGAAGCAAGACAGGCAGTGTCTGCCCTCTCCCTGGCTCCCTCCTTCAGCCTTCCCTGCAGTGGTACCCTGTGTCCCCACAGAGACAGGATTGCACCAGGACTAGTACAGACATGGGGGAGAACAGATTTACACCGGATCCAAGTGTCTGTGTGCCATATGGTTATGGCAGGGGTCTACCAACAATAAGGAAGGAAGATTTACATCTTGCTGAGAAACATTTTATAAAATGTGTGAAGTTTTGTCAAGCCTCTTTCTGGAGCTACATCCATGGACTTTTCAACTGAAAAGCAATTTTCTGCTTTTCAATAGAAGAGGTATGATCAGAGGTATGACCAGCTCTGTGAAACACCCCTAACTGAGGAAAGCCCCAAGTGAAAATCCTTTTCCCATTGCTCTAGTTTATGATTAGAAAATCATAAAAAATCAAAGTAACCAGGCTGGTGATGCCTGTGTGGGCAGCGAAGTCTCAGCCTCCAGCCCCACTTCCAGGGGTCAAACTCATGTATGAGAGTAACCTTTACAGCTAGATAAGGCTGGAAGGGCAGATTTAACAATTAACCTGCCCAGACAACAGCCCCAGCACTGCTAGCCCAAACTGTGTGAGAAGTCAAGAGCAAAATTCAGTAGAGTGGGTGAAACTGAAGTGGCAATGGAACCACGCTTCGATACAAAAGTGACCATATGTTCTACTTAAAAATAATTATTCTGGTCTCAGTTGTCCTTAATACCACTAGTAAGGAAGCTGGTTATCCTATTATGTTGTCTTTTATTAAAAAAGAAATACTACTACTACTACTGAAAATATCTCTGCCTCTGCGAAAATTTAATCAAGGCTTCTCAATTCTCCTCCACAATCCTGAGCCCTGTGGGATTAGACCAATGTAACATGCCATGTGATAACAAACACAATTATATCTAGTTGTCTGCTTTGGGGGCAGTGTACTCAGAAGCCAGCTCAGCCTGCTCTGACTTCATCTGTCTCAGACACTAAGCCAGGTGGGAGAACCCACTTCTGTTTCCATCATGCTCCCCGTTAAGCCGGCACCATCCTTCCTAATGGCAGAGAATGGGGACCAGTCAAAAGCAGGGTGAAAGACAACCTTTCTGCCTTGCCAACATTACAGATTGGAAGTGCCAGAGAATGGGAAGGGTGATATTTTCAGAGCAGAGTGGGGAAGGACATCGATAATACAGAAAAACGTGCCCTGCAGCTCTCGCGGCACCAGTGCCATGCATTTCTGGGGCGCCTAATAATAGCAGAATATCAATAAATAGAGGGCTGGGACTAGGGCAGGCAGTGAGTGGGAAAAGTGGTGGCGACAAAGGAAAAGCTGATGGAGGAGAAGGCAGGAACTGAGTAATACGAGAAAATTAGAAGCATGTGGTTAACTCCACTATCAGCTGTCCACATGCAAGTGAAGGACATAAGTGGGCAGACCTGCCAAGGTGTCAGCCTGGCTGCAGGAGACCTGGGGAGTTCATCACCAGGGAGGTGCTGTGTCAGGTGAGGGATCATGGTTTGATGGGAGGCAATGGCTTTTCTTTCTACAGGGCTCAGTTTAACCCTTTAAAGCTGCTCAAAATAGGACAGCTCCACCCACCCATCAGCTGCTGGACTGTAAACCCGATGCTCTGTGATTCAGTCAGCAACGAGGAGAAAGAAAACAGCTTTCTCTCTGCCATGTGCCATCCTCTGCCCCCAACACTGCATGATAGGCCAGGGCCAGGCTTTTAAACAAGTGCTGATTTAACAGGATTCTTTTACAGGATCTGGTCCTTCAGAGGTTCCCAGGGGAGGCCATGGCAAAAGGGAGAGATAAAATCCAGCAATGGAGTGGCTGTGCACAGCCATCAGTGGACCATGAGCAAGTTGTGACTTAACCACCGCAGGGGAGAGAGCTGGAAAAAAATTCCTGCGTGGATTCCCAAAATGGCCACTGGCTGGTTTGATCCTGGGGTGACTAATAACGATTTGGACTTATTTGACACTCTGTGGCTTTACTGGAAAGTTAACTCCCCCACTACCAGCATAAGGAAGCTCCCTCCCCTTGCTGGGTTCCAGAGAAATACAGAGGAAGCTCAAGCAAAATAACAATTTACTTCATTCGTGTCACAGCGATGCTCATGGGAGGGGGAAGCGGGGACTTTAATTTGATCTGTGCTAAAATGTCCTAACTAGATTGTGTTCAGATCCAGCAGCTCAAACAGGCCCCACAATAAATAGGGCCAAGAGCAGAGAACAAAAACATGCAGGGAAGTGGAGAAATTTAAGCCAGTCTCTGTCAAAGCACAGTGTACCTCGCTCTTGTTCAGCTTTGCTAATTATCCTCCCTGGGTCAGTTGGTTGTTTGCTTGGCTTTAAAATATTATTTCTCTGGTCGAAACCTATTACACTTGCTCTCTAGGCTTCATGGAAGGCATTATCAGCCTTCAAAACCTCCTGCATTTCTTCTTCATGTTCCTGTTCTTGCATCACATCATCTTCCTCCAGGCCAGAGGTATCAATTAGAGGATGATCCCAGGGCACTCATATGGTGCCATCAAAAAGCTGCCGTGTCACCTCCTCACACCACTTCCTTGGCACTCATTCCTATGATCCCCATTTTGCTGGAAGGGAAGAGCAGGAAAACAAATATGACCTGTGCCTCTCCAGCACATAGTTGCAGCAGCTCTTTCTGTCAAATTAGTAAAAGGAACTGGTAGAAAGGAGCCTGTTATTCCAGTTCTGTCAGCCACCTGATGACAGGAGCAATTGATCCCAAATGCAAACACAAATGTTTCAAAATAAGCAGGAGTCAGTTGTCCTTAAAAAAAGTTTGCCACCAGAAAACTGAATTTTTTTGCTTTCCTTAGTAACAAGTTTGAAAACAGAAATAAATTTGTCAGCTGAATCATCTGGAGGTGCTTAGTCTGCAGGTTTCTCAAAACAATACTGGGTTATTTTTAAAAGCTGGAGAAGAGGAATACAACCAAGTTGTCCAGTTCTCCCCCTTTTCTAAGCATTCTTACTTACATTATCTGAAGAGGTATGGCAAACATAACAGAGGGAATTCTGTTTAATAAGCTCAATAATGTTACACTTTTTCTATCAGGTTCTTGATTTTCCAATCTGAATCTTTTTAAGTGTGATGAAGAAAAAATTCTAATTTTTTCTTGAGAAACAAATAAACAAAGAAGCCACCCACAAAGCACAATACCACAACTCATCCAAATCATGGTTTCAAAGTGAGCATTTCATGTAATACTAATATCTAGTTTTATGAAATTGCTTCTGAGAATAAGCTATAAACAACTCAATTATAACACTTTCAGAAGTGTTTCAGAAGTTCTCAGGATTCATACTGCTTTGGGACTTTCACATTTTCCCCCTCCCTCATTTCCTACTCTGCTACAGTAAATATTTCAGGGAAGTGTCTAAATGTAAATAAAAACCTGCTTTCAGAGCTAACTGTAATTTTCAGGTACACAGTAATGAGTAGGGAGAAGAGGAGAATCTGTCTTGATTTTTTTTTGCCTTTGTCCTGACATCACAAAGGCCAGATGGGTAATTTCAAGCAGAATGATTTTTATGTTTGAATAGGAAACACACAGAACAAATGAGAGCAAAAGCCAAGTCTCCTGCATGGCAAGTCCCTCCTATGGCAGCCTCAGAATGGAACATGAAAAGCATCCCTACCCTTGCAGATCCCTCAGAGATGGAAGGCTTCAGAGCACTGCAATGACACTTCCTGGCTATGTGCACTCAATTTATAAACCTGTTTGTTCCTTCATGGACAGTAAAGGATGAATGAATAGTGAGAAGCAAAGCTCTTTTTCACTCAATTAATACAAATGTAGCCAACTGTTTTTGCCTTGAGCAGAGATTCTGTGTGCATGTACTCAGTGTGCAAGTAAGACAGTGCAATGTTATTCTGATTTGCCCTTTACCCATTTACAAGTGGCTATAAAAAAGAATAAACATTTCTATGAGTATGTCTTGCTCCACTCTCCAGTATTTCTTTCAATCCCTTTGCTATGACTTACTTAAACAATTATTTCTACACCTATACAATCCTGATGCTAACTGACTCACCTGTAACCAATTAAACCATTGTAAAGGGATTAGCTCCATTTAATCCTTGTTGTCCTATGGATACAAATTAGAGCAGTGTTTCAAGTGCACGCAAGACAACTCAATCTTTGTGTTTAATTTACAGTTTTCTTGCTTGTTGTTCTGTGGCCTCTCTTGCCTTAATGAATATTTTTATGTTACTTCCCTTTCCATAACTCAAACATCACATTTCACAAATATAATTCATATGTTCTTGTATTATGACCCTCTGTATTCCCTTTTCTCTCTGAGTCTGCTTCTTTACGAGGTACCCAGATTACCACCACCCTTCTACTGTGGAAATACCTCTGGGCATCTCACACATAGAACCCCAGGTGGGTTTGTACTGATCTGTTCAGAACAACCAGAAGCTCCAGGAGCTGCTGCTTTGCTGGACACCAACTCCAACCAGGACACAGAGAGGAAATAATCAGTTCACTATGGCAAGGCCTCTTTTGACTATTACTATTTCTTGAAAATGTACATATTTAGGAAATAAGGACAATGACCACAGCCCCCTCTTCTGTAGCTCTTCCTTTTTCATTTCTTGTGTGTCATTGCAAACTCTTTGGTCTGTGCAGTGTCTCTGCTCCTACTTTTGTAGTTTGACACAATGAGCCTCCAATCTTATTTCAATCTGAGTGACATGATAATAAATAACCAGTGACAAATAAACCATAATGAATTTCCGCCATGTCTACTGGATATATCTGAAGAAAATAGACTGCATAACAAGCATCCCTTGTTATTACTTGAAACTGGTGGATCTAATACTCCAAGACTTCTCTAAGCCTGGAAGTAAATGACCTCTCTATGGTATCATCCTGTGCTCCACCCACCAACTCTCCTTCCAGAAAATAATGGACGGTGACTGAAAATGAAAGGGTTAATTTCTCTCTGTCACTAGCTAACCTTTCCAGGCTGCTCGGTTTCCTTTCAGACTCCAGCCCATCGGAGGCATGTGAGGTGAAGGATAGAATTACACACTGGGCATGTTTCCTGTACTTAGTGGGTGGATAGAGCACAACTTCCGCACTAATAATGTCAAGGTAATTAGGACATCCTGCAAAACCTGTAACAGGGAAGAAATAACCATTGTTTATTGTAATTTCTATTGCTGAGGTGGTGGGCTTCCCTTGCAACTCTTCTTGCCTTTTGTTTTGAGTCCATCCCTGTTTCACCAGAGACATCTCTGGCTCAGTGGTACATTAGTTTCTGCAGCGTGGTGAACTTCAACAAGATGGATTGAGATCACATCTTGCACACCCCCTTCTTCCACAAAGCAGACTGACTCTAGTCTGGTGGTCAGGATAACCCTTGGGCAGACGAGACAGGGCTCTAGAAAGGCATCTCTCCTCTCAAGAAGGGCCCAGTGTGCAACAGCTTCTTACTGGGGTCCCATCTCCTGACTTCTGCTGGAAAGAAGTACTTCTTGCTTGACTCTTGAAAGCAATGGCATGAGCAGTGACCTTCAAGTGCTATGAAGCCCCACAGCCCCTACAATGGCAAGAGAGTGGGGTAAAATTTAAATCATTCAGCTCAGTTTCCTACAGTCTCCCTTAAAAATCTCCTTTGTTTGATGTGGGCTTTTGCTGGATGCTGTTTAGAGGAGTGGAAATCTTCCTTTGCTCTTTGGAAAGGCAGATTTTGGAGGGAAGTAACAAACTTTTCCTGAGGCCAGGGAACATATCTGGGAAAAAAAGAAGTTTTGGGTAACTGAAACTTTTTTTAGATCTCTGTTCCGTAAGATTTTTAGAAGCAGACAACTGACCCTATGGGTTTTCTATGAATTGCCTCTCCTCTCACTAAAAGTATGGCAAGGATGATAGGTTTGCATGGACACAATACTGGGAACCAGTTGAATGCGCAGCCCGGGCCCCCAGGCCAGGGCTCTGCATGCATTGAAAGGAATGGATGGGAAATAAGACAACTGTGAGACAATGTGCAAGCCTTCACCTCTCAAAAAAGAAGAAAAGATCTTTTGCTTGTCTCTGCTGGCCCCAGTCATCACAGCCTGTCATGCAGGCAGATGCCAGCACAACCCGTCCCATACCACAGGAAGTGTCTGCGTGGTCAGATGCAGACAGTCATATGGTATCTCAGCCTCACCAGAGCTGGGGGCTGCTGGTTCCTGAAGCCATTTAAATATATTAGCAAGGCCCATCTCAGCATCACTTAAACCTCAGCCAGGGAACGTGACTGTGCGGACGTGCCTGACGGTGCTGCCAGGCACTGATTCCTGCTTACACTGCCCAGCTAGGCTGGCCTTACATCCATAATGGAATACAGATAATGATCTGTTAAATTATTGCCCTTTCCTTTTGTAAGGTTTCCTGGCTGCTGTGTGCTGATGTTCGTAAGCACTTCAAGGAAAGCAACGTCGATTTTTCCTCAGGTGGAGAATTTCAGGATGCCATGTGTCTCTTGTTTGCTCTACCAAATATTTCCAAGAGTTGTGGTTTTGCATGCATTGCAAGCACAGCCTGCATCAATATCCTGGGGGGAATTGTGATTCTAATTAATGACAGAGTCCTTCTAAAGGTGTCTCTATTAAGCTTGTACATAAGGACAGTCTGCTGGAAATTTCCCTTCCCTCTCACGTGGCATAAGCTGTTGACATCTGCAAAATATTGACAATAATGCTGAGCCTAAATTGTTAAGTGCACTGCTGCTGGGCTTGTGGGGACAGCCACATGTTGTACACCCTGTCTAAAGGGCCTTGTGTGTAATGAAATTCTGCACTTGCTTTTCAGAACTGCCAGATTTTCAGATTGCACTTGTGGTTGTCAACAAATTCAGCCTGTAAAAGAAAGCTGTGTATTTCAGATGTGAAGGAGAGGCAGGGAAAAAGGATCTTGGGTCCTCAAATAATTAAAGATGACTCTGGAAGAGTCTGAAAAAATGACATTGTGAAAATAAGTAATAACGTAAGTCAACATAAGACTGCTAGCAATCAGAAGATAATGGATGTTCACAACAATGCTTCACCCTACAAAATAACAGTGGTGTCAAGAAGCTGCTCTCCACTCAGAATTTACTAACATAATTATACTGCTAAAACTATCAGTTTAGCTCTGTTTGGACACACTTATTTCTAAATAAGAACATTCATATAGGGTGGAAATACTTGTGTAACAAAGCATAATTATTCTGGTAAAATTCCCTTTCCTCAGGAAAGAAATCCCACAACTTGTCTGGTTCACTGTATGTAGTGTTTTTAGAAGCAATGTCTGATCCATAGATGAAAGAAAGAGCACACCCATCCAAAAGACAGGTCCCACAGCTGGTGTGCTTCTCTATCTGCCAGGCTAGAACCAAAAAGCTGAGACTTACAGAAAAATCCACCTTTCCACAAAAGTCTGGAAGGAGGACTTTGGTAGCCGAACTGACTAAGTAACAGCAATGCCTTTGGTCTAGCTCACTGTTTCCTCTCCACTGCTGCAACGTGGGAACAAAGCTGTGGGATAACTGGGGGTGGGAGAGCTGCAATGGTTGGTCTGGGCAGTGCCTTTTCCTCAGAGACTGAGAATATACACAGCATATACACAGCAGCCTGTGCCTCTCAGCCTTCTGGAGGAGTGCAGGCCAGCAGAGGTTAACAACTGACCCTAACCCTTCTGCCTGGGAGTGGGCTGAACTGAGGCAGAGGCAGCAGAAATCCCTGCTGAGGGGTCCAGAAGGATCACCTAGTGATAGTCTTAAGCTGTACCCAAAGTCTGGAGAATGTCTCTGCTTGCTAGTCTTGCCACTGAAAATGTAAGGGCTTCAGGACTTTCCATCCACCCACTGGACCTGGAGACTGAAATCCTGAGGGTCATCTGCAAGCAGTCCATGACCATTCCCTGCCTCAGCGCTTTGCTCAGCTCAGCCTGCAGTGACACAAGTTTCATGGCTTTCAACCACTTCCTTGGCAATGCTGCCTCACAGACATCCTCACAAGGAATACCATTTCCTTTACTAAGCTTTTCATGTTGTAGTCATGCCCAATTAGATTTTCTCCTGTCTGACTTAGCCTTTGAAGACACACAGCTCCTAAGAGAGGCAGGTGCCAGAAAGACCTTCTGTGAGTCTAGCATTGACACACTCAATTGCTGCAGGCCTTCAAGTCCCAAGCAACTATTAATAGCCATGAAAGAAATGCTGTCTTTTGCCCTAGAGACTCTCTGCTACTTGTGTGTAGCAGAGGGCTTTTGAAATAAGGCAGGGCTGTCATGGCCTGGA
The DNA here is from genome assembly GCA_035041135.1 of Platyrinchus mystaceus. Taxonomy (NCBI): domain Eukaryota; kingdom Metazoa; phylum Chordata; class Aves; order Passeriformes; family Tyrannidae; genus Platyrinchus; species Platyrinchus mystaceus. The sequence goes on along the minus strand of JAWWLV010000180.1, from coordinate 25,886,748 downwards.
TACAGACCAGAGTCAGTTCTGCTCATTGACTGCCTTCAGTTCCTCTCTCGGCCAACTTTCTAGCAGAGAGAAGCAGCTACCCAAAACTCAGAGTACATCAGATGTTGATTTAACCTGTGCTTAGAGCTCTGTCTGCCTGCAGGAACTTGATGTTGGATAGGTATAAGGAAGAGCTTCTTGTGGAGGGAGTTTGGAGCAGCTCTGCTGTCTGCTCACAGATGCTGGAAAAGAGTGAGACGGGATACAGTGAATGAAAGAGACCTACAAAATAATGCTGGTCATAGACCCTTTGAACAAAATGTTGTGAATTAGCTGTGGCAACCTTTCAGGAGAGAAATGAGTCACAGAGAGCCTCAAAACAGGCTACAGGCATTCCCCATTTCTCAGGGAGGAAACAAATGCCCTTCATCGTGCAGTTTCATGCTACCAACACATCTTCATCTGGGAACAAACATCATGTCAGAAAGGGGTGTCCAGAAGGGATGACTGGTGACAAGAAAAAAAACTGAGATGGTTTGTAAGAACCCTTCTTTAGAGGTCCTCTCCCATTTTGCATGGTTTCATAGGGTCACAAATGGATCATGTTGCCTTACATGATGCTGTCTGATGGAGGAGACCAACTGGAGCACTCAGAAACTACAAAGGGACTCTCTGAGTGGCTGAAACAAGTATTGATAACGTGCTGGAGCTCAACTGCCACATGGCACTGGGACTTTTATCAAACAATCAAAGGTCACACAAAACATGCATATTTTGAAACAACATTTTAGCACCCTCAGAACAGAGGCGAAATGTTTTCCCTACTTGGTTATTACAGCTTTGTATACCTTCAGTTCATGAGAAAACCTTAAAAGTGCTCTTCTCATGAAAGCAATCACAGAAGAAACATTTCCCATTTCTACTTTCAGTCAGCGAACACCTCAGACTTTGCTTATGAGACACCCTGGACATCAGGGATGAAGTAAGTCTACTAATTCCCCTAAATCATGCCTCCCAGTTCTTCAAAGGAAACAGCAGTCTCACTAAAGACATATTGCCCACTGTCATTGGAATTTGTCACGCAGAAGAGAAGCAGAGCCATTCCCACCAGGTGACGCTGTAAGGGACATCCTGTGCAAACATGCTGACAGACCCAACTCAACAGACACCTCGAGTGATCACACACCTCACAAGCACCCTGTCCGAAATCTAATAGCAGAGATTGCCCCTCCAGCCCTGCACGGGATGCTCATGAAGTCATGTTTGCACTACAAAGCAGTGTCAATTGTGTTTTTTCCCCCTAAAACAATCCTTTGACCTGATCCTAAGCCAGCCCCATTCCTGCCAGGGCACAAGTGTGTCCCAGCGCCATCTAGCCAGTGTGCCTTAAAACACACAGAGTGAAGAGCGAACCCCAGTGCAGAAGTTATCCTGAAAAACAAAAACCTCTCACCTCCAAACTCAACACCCACGGTCACGTTGCCGGCTCTGGGCCCAACTTACACCTTGGCTTGGTAAGTTTGCTAAAGGCTTCTTAAACTAAGTGGATCATGAAGTTCAGCACTACCCAGAGACTCAGTTTCTATGCCTTTGCTACCAAAACCATAAAGATAGAAAGGGAACTATTGTGGCTTCAACTAGCTTTTGTTTCAGGTTTTGCAGTTCCCTTGAATGAGAAAGAAGAAGTGAAAACTCAGGGTGAGGGTACAGTGTAAATCTCCAGATAGATCTAATTAGATGAAGACTGGAGTCTCCATTCAGCTCCATAATGTGGTCTGACCTACACCAAAGCTGGACCTTAGTGAGAGGGAAGAATTTGCAAACAACTCCAAGCAGGAAATCCAGTGAGCACTTGGAAGTGGGATGGCTGTGACACAGGTGGAAGCAGAACCAGTGCTAAAACAGACTAGCAGCTTTCCTTAAAGGACTTGTTTACATCATTAGTTTAAGCCACTCTGACTCTTCTTCCTCCATGCCACACATTGCCATCAGCTCTCTTATGAGTATTGGTCATCACAGGGTTAGTGCAGTGCCAGACTGGCCTGTTGACTCAGTTGAAAACTAAAATCCTGAAAAGAAAAAGCCTTAGGAAGGACAGTAACTAATCCTTCTCCCCATCCCAAGTGCCAGCACCACAAGGGAAGTGGCAGGAAGATGTAGCCAGACGTTCAGGGGAGGACAAGACAGCAGCTTTTGGCCATAGTGCAACCCTAAATCATAAATCAACACTCCAAGCACTCTAGAGAAATCATTTAATTTGGAACAGCATCCACACTGAGCATGCTCACCTCACTGGTGAACTTTCATGTGAAACAGAAGATGACGTAGAGGAAACCAAAAACTGAACTGCAGTACCAACACAACAGTACAACCTGTAAGGTGACAGGTCTGAATGCTGACCTTTTTTACTGAAAGTTCATTCTGCATCCGTCAGACAGAATAATAAAAATAGATACTTGCTTCATCAAATGCAAACCAACATGCTTTGTGTGTAGTGAGGATTGATCCCCAGCATCAATATGATACAAATAAAAATACATTCCAAGGTAGAATGGTTTGCTTAAAGTAACAGAGCCAATAATATTTGGGGAATAATTGAATATATATAAAACTATACATTAAAATATGCCATTCAATGCACTGCACAATACCTTTTGGCCTCTTGGCCTGTGTACAGGCCATTGCATTTTAGTGGAAAAAGCTTTGTGACAGCAGGTTTTCCCTCTGTAGCAAACACTACGGTGGATATCTGTGCACACAGTTGTGTAAAGATGGTGTGATGTGAAGCACTGAACATCCCAGTAATGAGTTTCTGAAATTATGGTTTGTGAATGCCTAATTTTAGAGAACATGGGAATGATACCTCAATTCTGCTCACCAGAGTGACATCAAATAAACACATCAGTGTTCCATACTTGTGAAAAAAATATCAGCCTCAAGTCAGCCCACCTTGGGTCACTGGTCACCAGAAACTGGCCTTGGAAGACTGTAGCCTAAAGCTGTATGTAACAAGACATGCATTTGCTTCCTAAATGAACACTTTATCCTCTTTAGAAGGGAAAGCTGCAAGGGAAACACAACATAAACCATAAAGAAATACTGCAAACACTCAATTTAGAGGCTTGAGCCTGATGCCCTCTACCTGTGGGGTTTCCCGTCCAGCAGCTTAAGCACCAGTTGAGCATTGGGGCCCTTTTAGCAAATATCTCAACCCTGACAGGATGGTCTCTCCCAGTAGAGGCTTGGGAGTCATTCAGACATTTCCCCCCGGTCCCATAGCACAGATGCCAGTCAGTGTAAAGGGCACAGGCGGATCCTGACAGTGTGGAAATGCAGCTCCCAACTGCCAAGTCATGGGAAAGTGACTAGAAATGGCCAGCTTTGCTTGTCCCTGGAGCAAAACTTTCCTCACTGCAGCATGTGCACGAGACTGCTTTTTCCAAACTTCTCTCCAGAGAGACAAGGTAACAGTTCAACTTTCACCCGTTGTCCGACTCACCCCATCCAGAAGACTCATTGGACTGGCAGAAAGCAGTGGCATGATATTACTTATGTGGATTATAACCCATTACACATTTAAGAATTTGGCCTTTTGATTTGTCAGTATTTTTTATTTTCATTTGAAAGGATTTTAGTGCAGTTTGGAATCTGTGCTTTCACAAACACTGGAAAAGCAAAAGCCTCAAAGCTTCAGTCCAGGCCTCTCTCCAGGTCAGAACTTGGTGAAGAAACCACTTACAGGATGCAGTATTTCTATTTTTTCAGATCTAAATTCTGATAAAACCTTACATCCTCCCTGATATTACATGAACTTTGATACAGCTGCTTCAATAGGCACAAAGAAGGTGACAACTGAATTGCAGGTCTTTTTGTGTCACTCTTGCATCACTTGTGCTGCATTAGCTTGGTAGAGCTGGACTCCTCCCTGGATTTTCAAAGGGAAAACAAAGATGTATTTCTGAGGGATGTGCTTTAAAAAAAAGAAAAGAAACAAAAAAAAGAAACAAACCCAGAAGTTACTGAGCTCAGCACCAGGATGAACAACATGAACTTCTAAAAGCATGTTTTAATTCTGAACAGCAGCAAATAATTTCTGTTTCTAAACCAGGAGAATGGGAACATAAAGGGGGATGATTCTGAACGTAATCCAAGTTCACACCATTAGAGGAGAAGGACACATGCTGTATCCCTGATTTTGCCAGGAATATTGAGTCAATCTTGTCTGCAACACCAAGAAAGCCTGGGAATCTCTCCTGGTCACCCATTTAGTTACCAGCCTGCCCAAATCACCACTTGAGGTAAGTGATAATAAATAAAATAAGTGGCCAGTCTTTGCGAACGAAGATCTGGGAAAGGTGTTTTTACCTTTCAAGCCTGCGCAATGGATTTTTT
>JAWWLV010000180.1:25871750-25882277 GCA_035041135.1 Platyrinchus mystaceus | reverse complement strand
GGCCTTAGGGGCTGACGAGCTCCATCTACCCGGGGGACCCGGGATTTGAACCTGTGGCCTTGGCGCTGAGAGACCAGCATCTTAACTGCTAGGCCACCAGGGGTCCCCTACCACTTGAGGTAGCAACATGGCAAATGACAGAGTGATAAGGTGTCACACCACGACCAGGTAAAAGTTTATCCAGGAGGCACTTATTTACATGTAAGCTATGTCAGGGCAAGTCTGTTAGGGACAGTTATTTACAAGTTACTAAGAAGACTGCTGAGCTTATGTAGAGAAGGGCTGGTATTTGGGTAGATTCTCTCTATTTAGCGAAGAGAGATACAGAAGAGCTGCCCTGGCAGCAGCCTTTTCCATATAATAACTTCACAGTGACAGGAAATGCATGCTGGTTTACGGCATTGAATTTCTAATTCTGGCATCTTGCTTCCCTCAAACAATTTTTGTCCTGTATGTAGCCGCACTAAAGCATTATTATCAGCTTTTGAAAGGCTGGTTTGCAGCTTTTTGTGCTATAGTCCAGCAGTTTTTTTGGCTTTGTAAGGAATAGCATATTATTGCTCCATCACTGGGAAATACTGAGAAATTTCTCTTGAGGCAGAGCAGAGTTGTGGAGGGAGAGAGGGAGGAAATACAAGTCTGTAGCTTGTTATGGGCTTGATGGAGATGCTCTGCTGCTTTTTTCAGTAGCTGTACAGCTCTTATGTAATATTTTTGGTCAATGGCCAGCTCAGCCTCATAGAACTGTTTTGATCAATGTTTTGGAAAGTAGGGGAGGAATTGAATATATCTGGTATCTATGGGTAATGGAAAAAAAACCAAAGACAATGCAGTTAAAGCTGTAGCCCACATACGTGGCTTCTAAATGCGATCCTTGAGAAGGGGATTTTATCTTCCCTGGTTATGTGTGGTGAAAGTACAACTGAATGCTGCTATGATTAAGAATCCCAGAAAGTACCCAGGGCACCCCAACACAGGTGATCACACTTTGCATTAACCAGTCCCCTAGTGCTGCTGGCAGAGTCCCATCTGTACCCTGCAGAGAGGCACAGTTTGCAGAGCAGGAAGGGAATAAGTTGTGTTGTATAACAAAATTTCTCTTACTAGAACAGCAGCATAGTCACAAGAAGCTTTGCAACCCTCCTAGTTAAAAACAAAACAGAAGCAACCCACACATCCCCCTGACACCTACAGCAGTACACCAGGCTGGGGCAGATGACCATCTTGTAGGGAGGCAAGTAATTTGACATGCCAAACAGAGTATTTGGAAATTGCTGGATCGCAGGAATCCTGAGCTCGATGTATGCCATCCAGCAGAGACAAAAATATCCCTGCATTACATAATAGCTATAACATTATTATGGTGTACATATTTCCCTGGGGGTAAAAGGGAATTAATTCTATTGTGAAATATTTTTCCTGCTTCAAAATTACCACTGTTCCAGTAAATGCTGAAAAGCCACTGGCAATGCTCTACTCTGTTAAACCTGCTCCAGTGCAGTAACTGACTCTCACTATGGTTACTCTCTTTGCTCGTCCATTCAGGCAAACTAAGCACATGGCACTGTAATTTTGGGCTTGCTGAGAAGATGACTGGTATGAATAGCCTGAAGTCAGTCTCAAAGAACTGCAGCATCAGTATCAAATGATGTTATTCCAATGATTTCAGGATACACCTAAAGCAACCAGCTGCTTTCTTGGATGATCCCTTTCAACTGCACCTTTAACTCAACCCAGTGCACTTGCCATGGTTTCAGCTCCCATATTTGACGCTGCTGTGGGACACACATAGGTACAGTGTCATCAGAGACTCCTCAGTTCCCAAAAGCACCAGCTGACATCAAGAAGAAAGGAAGTGGTGAAAAGTCATTGCTCCTGGTGGCATTAAACCTTGAGATTGCATCATGAGAACAAGAACAGCCTCATAAAATCCCTTTGTGCCTGCCTGGGGATTTTCAATTTCAAAATTTCATTTATGTGGCCAGATTTACTTTCAACCTATGACATTCCTCTGTCATATTTGTTCCCATCTATATTCTTGGTTCATCCTAAATTAGCCTATGGCCCAATCTAGACTGTAACAGTCAAGGACTCAATTACAACTTGTGTTGCAATCAGGTCTGGGAACAAATTATTTCCGTTTTGTGGTGTTGATGGGAACTGTGCCCACGAAAACTTGAACCCAGAGAAAGCCAGATGGTCCCATCAACTCCCTTGATGGGAGAGGGGAGCAGTGCTGGCAGAGCTGCTTTTGCACTGTTGTGGTAGACTATTAGGAGAGCAAATTTCTTTCTCTATCCTTTAACCCAATCTCACATACCCATTTTTGGTGGGTGGCACATCTGGCTCTCAGACTTATTGTTTCTCTGAGTGACAGCTGGCAGAGGTTGGTGGGTTATTTGCATGACAAAAAGGCTTTTGTTTGGCACTCCTTTCCAGCTAGCAGATGAGAAGCAAAGACACACAGCAATATTCAATGAATACAGCATAGCTTTCCAGGGATATTTTCTTTTTGAGCCTTTTCTGTAACAAAAATAGCTTTTCCACTGAAGTCTACACATCTCTGGAGAATTTTTATGTCTATCTATATATATAGATACATATACACTATTGGTGTTACTCCTCCAGAATAAACATAGATATTTTAGCCTATCTGCTGGGAAGATTATTCAGCTTGAGCAGCTTCCCTAGAAGAATCTCAAAAATGAACTGAACAGATTGAACCTAAGCCTCAACCTCAGATTCCCCTAACCAGTCTAAGCAAATTCAGTTCAGGTCTCAATCCTAGAAATGTGAACCAACTTCCTAATACTGCTCTGAAATAGTGAATGACTGCCTGCATTATATAAAAGATTATTTCAGTCTTGCACAGAAATACATTTGCCCAAGGTCACAAGAATAGTCTGGCAGAGGCAAGAATACAAACCTTAATATCTTGTCTCCCAATCTGCCCCTCCGGCAACTGAAACCAAGCAAGTACCCTGGGGAAGGAGATATGCAAGCAACACACCAAATTGGGAAGAGGAGGGGAAAAGAATTTGACATTGTGACAGGACAAATATTCTCTTCCTCATGGGAACAGTATCTCTAAGGCCCCTTCCAGCAGACGCTGGAAAGAAAAAGCTGATATTTGTTCTTCTACCTCAGAAGCACTGGGAGCCCATAGGCAAGCTGTAAAACCAGAGCACCAACTTTTCCCATCCCTTTGCTGACATCCCAGGAGAGTTCACATCTGACACCAGTTACTCCACTCGCTCCAGATGGTTTTCAAATGAGTATCAGCAAATATTTAAGGTGTGTTTTTCCTTTTTAACCATGGCTTTTCTCTAGGGATTAAAGAAATGTCCATGAATGAAATGACAAGAGAGGAAACAAAGAGTCAGAGAAGGGAGAGATTTTCTCCCTCACCTCCCAAATCACTTAAACACTGTAACTGTGAAACAATTTTTTAGCACGTTAAAAGACATTAAAGCAAAGCTCTGCTCCAGACTTTAGATGCCCACTGGTGTCCCCTTGGATGTCTCAGCAACCAACCCCAGCAACTGGTACCCATCGATGCCGGTTCTCCCATCATCTCTGGCTGGTGGCATCGCACTGACTCCCCATACTACTTCACTGCTGTGCCCTGCTGTGATACAGGCTGGTGCTACAAACGAGGCTGCCTTCTTGAGAAAGGACAGACAAACAGAATAGAGGCTTCTCACCTTTCACACCTCAGAAAATTTACTTCACCACAGCACACCTAGCTCTGCACTTCTGTGACAACCCAGCCATCCACAACAGTTCACAAATTATACTTTGCAGTGGGACCCCTGTGTGGCAGGAGACCGACTCCACTGCTAGGACAGTCTGGAAGATTTACATTTTTTTTACCTCCCTCTGAGAAAACCTCCACAAAATGACCAAATAGCACCTGGCTGCTGCCTAGAGACTGGTTGTGGCCTGAGCCACCCCAGGATCCTCAACACGGTCCAAACACAGAACAAAGTCTGTCTTTGTGCAAAGAGCTTACCAGAGGATACACCAACACACAGCATCACCACAGCCCCTCACCTCCAGTTGTCAGTACACTGGCTTGTTCAGGTTAGAAAAAAAAAAAATCCATCTGTAAAAGCCTGTTGGGATCTTTGGACAATACCCAGAGCCCCTCCTACATGACATCTGTAAGAAAAAATAGGTTATATTGTATTGGCCTCTGAGGATAAGTCCTCATAATAAAGTCTGGGCCTGCTTAACTTAGCAGGCATTAATGCCTACAAGAGTTCAAGGTTCATCAGTCAAGCTAATTTGTTGAACATTACCCTGCTGTTGCTTATCTGGGATAATCTTTCCTGCTGGAGGAGGGTAGCTGCAGGCTAACATACTTGGTCCCCCTTCACATGAACTAGTTTTATCTTCCAGCCACAGCTCCTGCTCTTCCAAAGCATTTCTGTTTAAAAGTGGCCACAGAGAGAGAAAAATATGTATTGGTGTCCTCCTTTTTTTTCTATTTCATCATCTGCCAGGAAGACAAAGGAAGATTATTTCATTACAAATAGCGTATCTTTGCAGTTTCAGGAGCAGCACCAGAGGGCTGATATAATGATGGGGTGAAACAGAGGGTTTAGGAACAAATCAGTTTTGAAAACCTGCTGTGAAACTTGTTTTTTTGATAACCTTGATTTTAATTTGTTTTTCCAATACACACTTGGGAGAAAAAGTTGTGTAGGAGCTAGGAAAACTTTGACTGATCGATTTGCTTGTGAAATTCTCCAGCAAAAACAACTGCCCAAAACCTTTAAAAAAAACACAGAATGTGCAATACTAGAAGGAATCTAGAAATAACCCTTCCCTCGATCAAGACTTCAACGAAGGCAGAATAAATTGTGAGACCAGAGTTCTTTAGCAGGGAACCATCAATGGAATGAAGCAGGGGAAGGGCTGAGGGAGCACATGTTCACTGGAGCATATGGTTACCAATTTGCTGGACATATGTTATATTCCCCACAGGGCACAGGAGGACTTTTGGATTAAAGGGTGTAAATCATTGGTTATCAACATAGAATTAAGTTCTATTCTAAATGTACAGAGTCTAAATATATACCTTTTTCTCCCCAGAGATTTCTTCCCCTAGTCACAGCTCAAAAAAACCCACCAATCACACTGTGCAGTGCTTTTAAGAAAGAAAATGAAAATAGCTGTTCACACAGACTTTTTTCCCTTTTATTATAATAGATTTTTGGGGACAAGGAGGGACAGAAAAGGGCAGGGAGAAAGTAGAAAGACAGAAAAGTGCCTTGGGACATTTCATCCCATAATTTCCAGAAGCCATTGATCACAGTTTTGCTTTTACACCACAGCAGCACCTAATTATTTTTCAGGACTGTTGCAATACATATTGAGGAATCTCTGAATAATAGAACCATATGGTAACATTGTCAGAAGGAGAAAATAGGAGCCCAGTAGGCTGAAGGGGGGGGACAAGGCATTAAAATGTGCTGGCTGTAAATAGAAAACAATTTGTGAAACAAAGAATGAGGAAAAAGCAGGCATGTGAACTGTTGAAGATAAAGATTTTCTTCACATTCTCTGGAGAAGATTCTAAGAGCTTCGTTCTTTGTTTCTCAGTGTTTTTGCTACAGTTGTTCCCAGAACATCTGTCCTGTGAGACTGGGTATGGTGCTGTCACAAAACTTTTGGAGGACTGAGGGGCAGCTTGGATAGTTGTTTTAAATTAAGGCAGGAGGCCTGGACACAATATGTAGTTCTGGATGTCACATCAGTTATGTGATAACAAATGCTCCCATGAAATCTTCTGCTGGCGTCCTGAAAGGTGCTCAAGTAGCTACAGAAATACAGGAGGCTTTACTATGGAAGCTTTTTGCTCAGGACAGTGTCTATCTGGACAGAGGTTGTCCAGGCAGTCCTGGTGTCTCCAGCCTCACAACCGTATGAACACAGACTTGAGGCACCACACTCTTCCCTGAAGAAGCTAATCCAGGAACCACCAAAGGGTTTGGTCCTCACAGGCACAGGGAAAGAGCCCCTTATAGGCCCGAGAACATCCACCTTTACCCAGAGCACCTCAGAGGGAAATAGATGTATATCTAATGGATAACACAGGGAGGCAGTAATCTGATACATCCATGATGGTGCCAACTCTGTTGTCCATACACTGTAATTATAGTGCAACCAGAGCCCAGGGCCTTCTTGTGCTCCACACTTGCAGCTGGACTGTGAGATATTCCAAAATCCCAAACCAATATGCAAAGTTTTCAAAATCCTCCTGGATAAAATGCTCACTTAAACAGAAGAGAACTGCCTGAGTTTGTTACATGCCCAGTAACCGTAGGACCATGCTGGAACATTACCACAACTGAGCTGCTTTCCCCTGACTTAATCTACAGACTTCCTGCAGTGTGGGAAGGTCAGATGCCTCAGCTTCAAATGCAGCTTGGGCTCTAATCTGCCTCACCAGATGGACAAGAACACACACAGCAAAAGTATGTGTGCACTGCACAAGGGTCTAAGTGGTTGTAGCACTGGGTGCTACAGTCAATTTTTAGGATAAACCTGCAAGGCAGCACCAAACAAAGCAGAAACACACACACACACACAAGCAAGAGGAGGCTTTTTCCACCACAGCTTGAGGTAGAATGATTCCACATGCTACTCAGCAACCCACCCAGCTGAAATCAAGACATCAGAAGGTGACTGGGGCTGTTCACAGTGGTGGAAGGAGCCTCTCCTGAACAAAAGGATGCCACTACAGTGATCAAAATGTCCCCAGCGTGAGGCAGGGGTAGCTGTAATTGTGTGAAGTGCTTTTTATTCATTACCCTTAACTGAAGCTCTGTTCTTGATTGAGCCTCTCAAAAAAACTTCAGGGCCACTTCTTTCTTGTCCTCAGCAAGATGCAATTTCCTTTCTCCTCCTGGAGAGTACATTTAATCATTCTGTAAGGGACCAACAAGTTTAATTGGCCCAATGAACTAATTTTAGATCTTCATTCCTGACTTCAGATTCACTTCAAATACATTTTATGAATGAAAATTATAAATGCTAACAATTTTGGGGTCACATTTTTACAAGGGGCCCAGAAACCCTCACTTGCAACTATGTTCTTCTGCATATATTAATTGCTAAGGTCACAAATAATAATTGTTAATTATCTTATTGTTAATGTGCAGAGAGCATCAGGTAGCCAGATCTCCTGAGGGCTTGCACTGCAACCACAGCTGATTGCAGGAACAAAATTGGAAACTGCTTCCCACGCACACGCCCAAAATGTCACTGAAGGATTGGAAAGGGGAAGGAAATATGAAGACCTGCGTTCCTCCCCTCAGACCTCCCAAACCTAAAGAATCTGAAGGAAAACCTAGCTTTTGACAAAACCAAAAATGACTGCTCAGTGTATTCAAAAATTACTACAGATGATGTTAAGGTATGTTGTCATCATCCTTTCTTAAATAAGTAAGTTTCAAATAAATAAGAACAAACTCTTCATGCTTATTTCTTTTATTTTGTTTAGCTAGCTATAAAGGAACTAGTCTGGGCACAGATAATCTCCCTGCACTCCAGGAAACTCTCTATGGGCTGGTTTATTCTGCTAAGACTCCATTTACTGTGGATAATTAAAGCAATGTAATGTTTTGTATTGGCCTATCATTAATTTTGGCCCAGGTAAATCTGTCTGGGTTGTCTCAGGTGCTGGCTAAGGAAGGTAGTGACCATGTGTTTGTCAGCTCTAGACTCAACTGTTTCTCTCCATCAAGACCAAGACCTAACAGTCTTCCAAATACTTTCCAATTTGACATTATTTTTCTGCTTTTGCTTGCCACTGCCAGCTTAATATTCCTGTCCCTTCTGGCTTTCTTTAACAATTTACATTTTACAGATTTATCTTTTTCCAGTATGAATTTTGGATTATTTTCTTCTCAGAGTTAAAAGTCTATCCAAGCCAAACTCCATATTTTTAATGCCCAGGTTTTTAATCCTCTGAAATCAACTTCTATTGCCTTTTGTCAACCTTGATTGTCACGAAACCTCTCATATCTTGCCATTAGCAGCTTCTAAGTACTTTTTAATCTTTTTTGCTTAGGATAGAAGAGTAATATTTAAGTTTCCAGCTTGGCACCAGAACAACCCAGCATACTGCTCAGGGGCCAAGGCATTGCACAGGAAATATGTTCCTTATAGACATTCCTAGATGACAGAGTGGAAGTTGTATGCAACAGACAAAACTGTTTTCTTATTGGTCCATAAAAGATTTGCATCTACATCAGACACCAACATAACAATAATTATATGCCTAAATCTTTAACAAACCACACAGATGCACTTAAAAGAAAAAGCTTCAAGTAATAGCTTCTTATGGGGCCGTGCTTGTTTATCTGAACAGAGACACTGCTTCCAGACTAAGAGCAGAGTTTCAGTTTTTATGGCTTATTTAACTACTGACTACTTATCACTTATTCTTTTATAAGGGAATCACAGCAAGTGCCAACAAAGAGGGTATTTTCTGTAGATGTCCATGGGAACTAGTAGTAAAAGACTCAAAGCAACCTATAAAAAAATGAAATACATGAATAAAGACTTGTTGCTGCAGACACAATGGGGTAATAAAAAAACAGCAGTGTAAGTGAAGAAATTCCTCGGGTACTTTGTCTTATTTAGGTTTCCTCATCTGCTTGCAGAGATAGCCTTGTTTTCTCAACAGCCAGTACATACAAAGTGTCTTTAAACAGCCACCTTAGATAAAATCAATACTTTCTTGTTGGACAGCAGTCAGTCAGGAGAAGCCTTTTAATGATTATATGAATTTGAATGCACACATTTCTTAAAATCATGTAGGTGACAAGTGGATTCAATTAATTCAGCTTGTGACCAACCATTAGCCATCCTTGGCCTATACCTGCTATGAAAATTTTCCGGCAAGAATAGCCTCTATTGAGCTAAGGTGGAGGCTGGTACATCTTAGGATGCCAGTCTTGGAGTCCAATCATCCTCAAGTCCACTCTCCTCCAACCTCCTTTTGTGTCTCAAGAAGATAATTTGACGCTCTACTCTTAAAAAAGGCCTCATAAAGCTCTGTGGATGGATGTATTTTCAGACTCTGCCATAATGCCTGTGAGCAGTGGGTATGCAGCAACAGATTCACATTTCCATCACGTCAGCTCCACTGAGCATCCTTTCACAGTTTCTTTTCTGTCACATCACTAACTAGCCTGACAGAGACTAACATAGCATGAAGCAAGGTAACATGATTGAAGAGCTTGAGAGATATTAAACCAAATACATTCCAATCAAGTTTGCATCATTCTAAATGCTTTTCCACCCTCTTCTTTTTCTTGAGAAGAGTGCAGGTGGGGACAACTGTGATACTCAAAACCAGAAAGGGTTTTAAAGGCAAATCATAGGAGCCCCTCAGTCCAGAAACTTGTTTTATTTGGGAAAGTTTCCTGCAGTGCCAATAAGCAGGGAGGAGAGAAGAGAGGATCTCAGTCCTAACCAGGGCATTTTCTGTGCTGACAATAGAGGCACTGCCACAGTTCACTGGAGAGTCCTCCCAGACCAGTCAAGAACAAAGGCAACACTTATTAGTTACAACCTTCTTTTTCTCCCCTTTATGCTAATCCTGAATCCACACTCTCCTCAGAACAAGGTCAGAGCTGGACTACTCCCTTCCTTTCATTTCCTCCCCAACTCTTATTTTGAATATTGTTATTAAGTTATGATGGCCTAAAAGGTTCTCTTAATTTGTACCCATAGAGTCATCCACATTTTGAGGCATCAAAATGAAAACAGTGTTGCTATCCACAGCTTTTAACCCCTTCCCTTCACTCTGACTCATGTTATTTAGTGCCATAACTCTCCATTTTTTTCTTGGCTCCTCAGCATTCTCAGGTGCTTTATACCCTGTGGTGCAACCAAGGTTATATATATATACATATATATATACACACACACACCCCAAAACATTGATCATGATATAATTCTGATTTAAGGTATTTCAGTTTTCTTACTAGGCCTTTTGCTGAGAAACTCCTAATTCCTTCAACCTTAGCATCACAATGATACTGTCTTCCTGAAAGAAAGGAACAAATGAAAGACAAAAAGGGCAGAAAGAAAGAAAGAGAATACAAACAACTTGCTTTGCAGTACCACCAAGAACCATAGAATCAGATGGGTTGGAAAGGACCTCTGGGATCATCAAGTCCAACCCTTGATCCACTACCACCACAGTTATTAGGCCATGGCACTAAGTGCCACATTCAGCCTCATCTTAAAAACCTCCAGGGACAGAGAATCCACAACCTCTCTGGGCAGCCCATTGCAATGTCTGATTACCCTCTCTGTAAAGAATTTCTTCCTAATATCCAGCCTAAACCTCCCCTGGCAGAGCTTAAGACCCCTCTTGTCTTACTAATAGCTGCCTGGGAAAAGAGACCTACCCCCACCTGGCTACAATCTCCTTTCAGGGAGTTGTAGAGAGTGATGAGGTCTCCCCTGAGCCTTCTCTTCTCCAGGCTAAACAATCCCAGCTCC
>JAWWLV010000180.1:25816532-25871650 GCA_035041135.1 Platyrinchus mystaceus | reverse complement strand
CAGCTCCCTCAGCCTCTCCTCATAGGGCTTGTGTTCAAGTCCCTTCACCAGCCTGGTTGCTCTTCTCTGGACCTGCTTCAGCACCTCAATATCCTTCTTGATGTACTTCAAAACTACAGAATTGCTCACAAACTCCTGCACCAAAGCCTGGCTATGATTAGACAAAACAAAGCTCTTCTATATCATTATCAATTACAATAATGGATAAAATTACAATCAAGTTTCCACTGATTCCACAGTACTGCAGCTCCAGTACATTGGTAACTTAATAAATAAACCTTAGGCATCTATTTAAAACTGTTTTTCCCACAGAAATACTCTTATGAGGTGTCCATAAAATTATAAATCATTAACACCATGTGACACTGATGCTCTTTCGCTTTCATAGAAATGGGGTCTACGTCTGTTGCGACATAAAAAATATCAGATTTTGCAACAAGCAAACCTCCTTTTTATCTCTTTATGAGGTGATTTTCTAACTTAAGCTAAGTTAACAACATTTCTCTACTTCTTACTTTGTAGTTGATTAAAGTCTCTAACTACTTGAGTGAACATGTCTTGTTTGAAGTTTCATTTCAACCTACTTTTGCACCCCTGATACTTCAGACTCTTTCCCTAGTGTAAAAATACTCTTTTTTTTTCTTTTTCCTTTTTTTTTTTTTGTCCTTCAGAACATCTTCTGGTGTTCATATTGTTCATCCACTTCTTTCAGTGTTGACTCATCTCTGTGATGGCCACTATTATCTCTCCTATCATTTTTAATTCATGCCTTACAGCGTTATGACGCATTTTCCCTTCTACACTGATGGACAGATATGGTTTGAAAGAGAGAAGTGGTAGAAAATAAAGGACTTTCCTCCTGATCTCACATCAGCTGGTTACTCCACGATGACACATTTTTCATCAGAATCCCCACCAACACAGGAGGAAACCTCTGCTCCCTCAAGATAACGACCTTTCTTTAGCTGGATGTCCTTAATCACCATTTGTTAATTTGCTACATTCCCACTCAGTGCTGTTCCACGCACATTTTTGCACTTGTGTAACTAGAGGTTAAAGCTGAGCCATTTCTCTATGAAATGTCTGTAAAACATAAGCTTTAAAAAGGTACTTATATGTCAGGAATAAGTCCTACTGATGCAGGGACCTCTATTACTGGTTTAACTGCACCCGTTGGCAGAAGGTTTATGCACACATGCCCAGGGTACGGTCCTGTCAGCACAGACCAGGCACAGATGTATGACACACACCACCTCTGGCCCTTGAGCCCTCCTGTGACAGTCACCAAGGGTAGCTTAACCCCCTCAGAGCCAGAGGATTTAAGGGCAATTGATCTAAGCAAAGAACACAACAAACAGCTATATTGAGATGTTTGACTGAACCTATTGTGCCAGACATTGTCCTTGGTATTTTCATGGATTTTGGCAGAAATCACATGAACACCCGTGCTTGTGTGGCATTACCAGAAACCAGTCTGACCCAATAGGTTCTGCCTGAAGGAACAGGAATGCACTGACACAGAAAGTTTCTTCACATGAGACAGAGGAGTGGATAACAGGTGGTACTTAACAGAACAAATTAGTAGTGAGAGAGGAGGATGTGATAAAAAGTCATTATTTAGGGAAACAGAAAAGAGATAAATCAAGTCCTTGGCAACAGCAATGTGAGGACAGGTAGCCTGCCCAGGAAATAGCAACAGGAAAACAACATTTTATGCTGTCACCTACTGTTGTCCTGCAGTCACCTTATGGCCTCATCTCACTGCCATCAGCAGTGGCCTGTGCAGCTGTTAGCACTGCTCCCAGCTCAGCACTCTGCTCCCTGATTTCTCACTTCACTGCAACTAGTACTTTGGTCTCTGATCACCACTCCTATGGTGCTCCCACCAGCCTATCTGATGGAGAGGTCTTTCACAGTTCCCGTGGAAACTGTACCTGCGAAAGACGTCCTGAATGTAATATTAACATCTCTAATATCCAGATGTAATATTAGAAGAATTCCTGATAAAAATTAAGTAAAATCATGGTGATCTACAAAGAAGGCAGGAAGTCATCAGCCCCACTTCTCACTGGCCTACAACACAGAGAAGGTAAATTATGGCCCATTAACATCACATTTGGCTTTTCCTGAGAACTACAGCAGTGGAAGGTTCCCAAAGCTAGGGACAACAGCAGAGAGAAAGACCAGCAACATCTAATCCACTCTCACGTAGGAAACAGAGCCCCATGAGAACAGATCTGTGACAGGGGGGATCTTTTGACCTCTTATCTCACACAGCTCATGCTTGGTGAGCATCACCCCACAGCCACGCTCTCCTCAGCTTGAACCGGGCTGAGGTTTCAGCCACACATTTGTGTTTTGCTCCAGGTCTGGGGACCTGCTTGCTGTTTTGGAAATCTGAGGGCAAGGAAACCAGCAGCTTCTGCAGACTGGTCAGCACTACTGATTCATACATCCAGACAACTGGATAGATCCAAGATGGACCATGTTTGGAAAAGGGAAAGCTGCAGGGAATCAGCTTTGCTCAGCAGCAGATGATGTAACTTCTCTGCAAAGCGAGATGGGCAGAGAGCTCCGATGCATCCTCTCTCCATCACAAGAACTGGGGATGGAGGATATTCACACAAACGTGAGAAAAAGCAGAACAGAGGGAGGAAGGAACAAGCAGACGGGGAGGAGGAGGTGCTGAAAACCGGCAGGGGAACAGCTCTTTCTGGGAGAGAGTAGAAAGGATTTTGCATTGAGAAAAGCTGTCGCCAGTTATTTTTGTACAGATTTAAAAGTTCACCGAACCCAGCTCTGGAAGTTGCATGTTGTGTTTTTGGCTGGCAATATCAACATACCATATGGAGAAGCCTCAGTTTGAGCTTTACAATATTGTTTGGATTTGATATTGATGTATTTTCATTACTGAACCTGCCTTGAATTGTATGTTCTTTTCTTTTGGTATACAATGGGTGAAACAAACCCATAAAATAAATAAGCAAAAATGAAGAACAACAAAAGAAATGCACAGGGAAACCCCTGTATTTTGAATTAGATCTGAAATTCTTTGACTTTAGCAACCTGTCTTTAGCAGCATATACCAGACATGGTAGATTCCAGGCAACAGGAACAGGCAAGAAATACTATACTACTGTAGATATCATGGATGCTGTTTCTCCATCTGTTTGTCCCATTATATTGGACTGCTTCCCTGTTTTAGGGATTTGCTGAACTACTGGTGTAAAGGAGGCGAACAATCTAAAGATAGTCTTTACATTTACTAGTATAATAAGAAATAAAGGGCAATGGCTCCCACCTTCTACACTCCCAGAAGATCCCTAGCAGAAAATAATCTGGGAACAAAAATTTAGAATGGATGAAAGCACAGAGGCTGAAGGGACTGTAACACACAGGGAATCATAGAACTGGAGGTCCCAGAGACACGGGAGCTGCAACCACTTTCTAGTTTCCCTACTTGTAAATATATACTTCTGCTGAAATTGTGTCATCTGTACTTGGAAAAGTTCACAGCTTTTGCCACTCCAGACCACTGATCACAGCTGCCAAAGGTAAGATTGTCAGTTAATTAAACACCATACAGCTAAACTGCTGACCTGATCACAGCACTTGGCACTGAAGACAGGGGACTCCCTACAGTGAGGAAAACCACCATGGCCTTTCAGGTCAGCCCAGCTAATGCCTGAATGGAGCTGCTGAGAAAGAGCAGGAAAGTCAGAGGGTGGGTGCAAATCTCCAGCCATGAGAACCACTGCCAAGAGAAGAGGATGGCTCACTTTGCAGACCCAGCATGCTGTAAGGATGTCAATTAATTACATGGACCATTGGCTATGGGGAATAGGAGAATCACAAGAAGCATCCTCTGAGCTGCACAGAGGAGCTGCAAGAATAAGGGAAGTCTAAAGGAGGCCATCTTCCTGAGGCCAAAACCAGCATCTGAGTGCCTGAACCCATTCATTGGGGGGTTTTGGGTTTGGTTGGTTTGTTTCTATTTGGTTGGTTAGTTGTTGTTTTGGTTGTGGGTTTTTTGTTTGTTTTGCTTTAAACAAAGTATTAAGGTTGTAGTCTTTTTAGAACAGGAGTACTGTTGACTACATTCTTGTTGAGCTTAACACCTTGTGTCCTTGTCCTGGATAGGGACACTCATTGCTACTGCAATATGAAATCCAACATCCAATAGTATTCAGCAAACACCCTGAGCTAGATTTGAACCAGAGAGCTGTGCAGTGAAAGATTTTGTATTTTGTAAACCTCTCTTCAGCCAGCCACTGGTCCTAGATAATACTTCTTGCTACAACCTACGTGTTACTAACACTACACTTTCCTCTGATAATTACCACCAGCAGCACGAAATGAAGCCGTAGTAAAAAGCCTTTCTACACATCTGTTCCTCCTCCTTGCAGCCCATGCTGCAGCAAACCACATATTTGTATTTTCAGAGACTGATTGTCTAAAATGTAATTAAAGACACACAGATCATCTGTTTACACTAACAAAGAGTAATTTCAGTGAGGCTTTAGTGACAATTTCACTCCAAATATGACTATTTTTTATATGACGTTAGAACAGAACATGATGGTGAGATGGTCAGAAAACCTGCACTGGGTGAAGGAACACTGTAGCATTCTTTTCTAGATAAAAGGTATGTACATATAAGAAAAGCTATACTGCAGAGAATCTTTTTTTTTCCCCTTCCTGGAACTCCAGATGAGGAAGTTACAGCTAAGTGGTTGCAGCACTGTACTGTGTGACACCACAGGTCTGTAGCTGGTGTGGGCTGTGCTGGGCAAGATCTTGCTAGACATGATCCTTCTTCAAAACATCTCTTGAGCATCTCTCTGGTAGAGACTCATCTACTCCCTTCCCTTGGCATCCCTGTTTGTCCTTTAGCCATTTTACAGGCTACAGAGTATATCCATCTTCCAGGTAGCTGCAGGAGCTATGCAACACAAGGTCAAATTACTGCTTGATTCACCTCATGAGAGTTTCTACTGCTGATTGTGGCCTCTGGTCTGCAACTATTAAAATCTGGTGACATGAGGTGCTCAGGGCTCTTCTGCAGAGCCAGAAACACAATAATCCTTTTCACGGGTCTTTGGTCAAGACAACTGTCATTGTGTTGGTAAAGATTTAGAAAGAAGCACAGAGAGCAAAGGGACTTATTCCACCAGGGCTAGAACCAAGGGCTCTCTGCAGAAACAGCTTGTCCATTGCACGGAGCACTGGCACAGAAACTCAAGAGATCAGCCATCAGTGCAGAAGCAGGTCTCTGATCTCCCTGTAAATATTCACTGGACAGAAAAGCTCCATCACATTCAATATTTCCAGGCTTTTCCTGCACAAGTGGGAAAAAACAAAAGGAAAAGGAATAGGCTTATTTTTAATTTGCACTGAAGGTCACAATTGAAAACTGAGACTACATTTGGGGGGGGGGCATATTGGGAGGAACAAAGGAGAAAAACCTGCCCTTGATAATATCACTAATATAATTTACCTAGAGAGGTTGGTGTGACTGATATCCCACTAGCCTGCCTGCTGCTCAGTTCCTAACACTCAGCTAGCATTTAAGAGAAGTTTTTCCACCTCTGTTTGTGCTGAGGTGAAGTTGGAACAGTGGCAAAGAGAGAAAAAAAACCTGCTTCTAAAAACTCAATGCTACCACTGCACCCTCATTTCTACTTTTAGGAGCTCTCATGCAACATTAACCCAGCTCTGCCAACTCACAATCCTTTAGGTATTTATTACCACAAAACTGTTGAGGTAGGAAGCCATCACATCATCCCCACCACTGAACCGCTGGAGGATGAGATAATTTGCCCAAAGACCCAAAACAACTCAGGTCTGGCAAACCAAGGCACAGAGCCATGCCACCTTCCAAAGGGTTCGGCTGAACTCTGCTTTTCTCTTTTCTCCTATGTTTTCAGAATATTAATCAGTTTATTACCAGTTTTAAAAGAAATGAAAAGAAACAAAAGAAACAATTATTTGCACAAGAACCATTTTTTTAATCAGAAATCACATCTGAGCATATTAAAAGTCATTCTGTAACCCAAATTCTACTTGAATTTCACTAAATGATTGGTTAAAGTTCTTAAAAATGGGCCATAGTCCAAGTCCTATTAACAGATTACTGCTGTTAGCAAAATTCTTTCATTTCATCACATGAGGGAGATTATAAAGCATTGATGAAATGCTGTGGATTAATAAGATACAGCAAGTATTACTCAACTACTCTGACCCCACTGAAGTAGCCCAGTTGTTTTTACAAAGCTGTTGATCAAGCAGAGACAGCTGGAAAACATGGCTGACACTGAACACGAGCATAATTATCAATTAACTTAAGACATCAAATGTACATATAAATTAGTAATTTTGCAGGGGTAATGAACCAAAAAAAGTTTCAGTATGAAAGAAGCAGCAGTCTGACAGGAGAGAAAAATCTGACCCATATCAGAAAGATATAACTTTGTGTATTTCCTCTGCAAGGAACAACAGATTATATGCAGATGAAATAAACAGAAAAATTCTACCAAAAGCCTGGAGATATCTCATTTATAAAGCAGATGAGTATCAAGAGAGTAAAGCAGCCTTGGAAAACTGACTTCATAATTTTTGGATTGGTAGATTTCAGTTATATTTTTGAATTCTTTTCCCCACCTCTAACCTTCAGGTGAGAAATGAAATACTGATATTCAGGAGAAACAGCAGAACAACCCTCCTCTGCTTTTCCAAACCAACACAGCATATGGAAGGATGGTTCTGTGGTTAAGTCAACTGAGAGTCAGACTCTGTCCTCAGCTTTTTCTATGACCGTGGGTGGCTAGAAACTATAAATCATGCCTCTGATAAAAGAGAGACTGTAGAGGAATTTCATTCATCAGCACGTGCAAGCATGCCTGGATACGAGAGCATTAGCATTTGACAAAGTCTCCATGTGCAAACTGCCTGCACATTTTGGAAATATAACTACCACCAAATTGGAGTTCAAGCCATGAAATCCATGCCCAATCTCAGCCACTCTCCATATTCGGGTGCGTTGCTCCAAAGGCAGGGTCAACGCCTGCAAGGGGACACAACATGTGCTGTACTGTTCTGCCTTAACCAGACCCAAAGGCTTTGTGTGGCCCTCATACAGGACTTCACTTTTCAATAAAAACATTACTCAAATGAAAAGAGCATCAAATGGAGGTACCAGCCTAGCAGACAAGGCACAATTGTCTGTAGCCAATGTACACTACAGACACAGCAGGCAAGAGGCTGTGAGGTTGATGTTGCTTCAGATGTATTTTTACCTGTATTCCCTACAGACATTTCAATTTCCTCTCTCTCATCTATTTACCTACTTATATCTTGTCTACAAGTGTACATGAGCTGGTGGCAAACTCCTCTGTCTACTATGCCAAAGTTGAAACTAAATAAGAGTTCTCCTACAACAAATACAATGAGGTAGATAAAGCCTTAATAAGAGCCAGCACCTGACAGAGACAGAAAACTCTGCTTTTACTGCCCCTATTTCTGTAGCACATTTCTAAAGAGACAGCTCTGCTCCAGTCCACCACAGAGTTCATTAGGCAGACAGTGCATGATGCATCTCATGTAGGTGTGTGTAGGAAGCAAAGTTCATAGTTTTGTAAAGCATTTTGCAAATGCTTTTCTAAGCACATGTAGTATCACTCGCAGCAGCTGTTTAAACCTTTGTGTTCAGGGCTCTGCTCACCAGAATACTTCAAGCTACACAAGAAAATAGTAATTAAAGCTTCATAAATATTTCTGTAAAGTAAGTTAAGTGAATTCTGCGCAAGCAAAAGGAACCAAAAACTGACTGACATATCTATGAGCTGAATTCCCTGGTTTACTTACAAAACATTCCAAGGGCAAACACAAAGCCAATTTACTCCTACGCAGTACACGTCAACCCAAGGAACCTTCTAGGAAAGGCAGGAAAGAATGCATCCATTCAATCATTTTTTGTCCTAGAACTACCAGCTAGTGAGATACACCTAGGGAGGGAGAAGGAAAATAAAAACTCTAAATGAAGCAGACCCCTGCTTGTTACAGGCATGATAAAGGTCACTGGATTATTTTAAATGATCGTTATAAGAACAAAAAAAAAACCAACAAAAAACCCACAAAAAAAAATCAAAACCAGGAGGAGTTGAAAACCAAGTGTTCTAATAAGGAAAGGATACATACACCTACCTATCCTGCCCTTAGATGATTCCTTCAAGAAGGGAGATAGAAAACTGCACAAAGAAAACCTATATCATTGCTAGAACCACATGAACCTTTCCATTAGCAGAAGCACTTCAACCTCCAGATACATTAGGAGGGAAGTGACATTTATAGCCCCATTGAAAGCAGAAATAAAGAAAAGCAATGAAGAGACCAGTTGTTTCCCTGGTCTTCCTTCCTCTCTCACCTCCTCGTAACTCACATACCCTCCAGGAAGAAAGATTTGACTCTCTTTTGACCTTTCAGAACAGCTGGTCTGCCTCTAACAAATGAGATGCCCAGAAGAGGAAGTTTAAGAGTGATTGAGCTGCTGAAGAGACACAGCTGACCTCAGGGCATCACCTCCCCTCTATTGGAGAAACCCAGCCCTTCCTAAATGCCAGAGTTGAGACGTTTCCCCACAGCAATTCAGGGAAATCTCTGTTTGTGGGATGTATATTGTTATTACTCCTCATCATTGCTCAGATCCCACTCTCTGTTTCATTTGAGGAATGCAGGGACAATCCAGTCACTGCTGTTTTGATCATTACACCACTGACTGCTGCTGTGATCCTTACACACAGGGGGCTATGATTTTAGGTAGAAATCTTAGAGTCATTTCTAAATAAATAGTATCTTCTTACTTCATTAGAAATGTATCATTTTTTTAGTTATTTAAGCAGCACTATGTTTCCTCTTGGCAAAGGAAAGCAATAATTTCAGATCAGAACAAGAGCTTCTGCATTTCAAAACAGATTCATAAAAAATGCTTTCATGTCAAGTGTTGCAATGAGTGGGGAGAGTCCCACCATCCTGCACAGCCAAGGGTGAGCTTCACAGTTAATAGAGAGAGTAATACTGATAGCAGGCTATCTGCATCATTGTTCCACATCAGTAGTAATGCAAACTGAGAGATACAAAAAACGTCAGGGCAAGCAGAGGGACATTGCGTTCATTAAGGGCTGCAGATGGTATTTAAAACCCGTCAGCAAAATGCTGCGTGCATTCGTTAAGCACCTCAGTTCAAATAGCAAACACAAAACACTACGGGAATTGCACATTCCTCAAGTCATTTCCAAAGCACTTGCCTCAGCAAAGACCAGGGGACCAAAAGCTGCTAATGAATGAGCAGATGGGTCTTTGAATGATGCTCCACACTCAGTGTCAAAGGTGGGTATGGTCTGCAGCAACACTTGTCAGAAACATTGTCCAGCAGACTGCATGACAAAAGGGGATGTTTTAATTATTATCGACAGCCATCCTTTTCTTAAGAGCTCGTAAATGTCTTGAAATTGTACCCAAATGCCCACAGATTGTCCAGAGAAGTCACTGAACTCTAGTCATTGAACTCTATACTCTGCTCCTGTTAGAAACGAGCTTGAAGCGGCAAATTTCTTCAAGTAGATCTTCATGCTGCTATAAACTGGCAGTAATTGAGATGCAGGATCTGTACCCTGTCTCCCATTTTCAACAGACATGTGAAAAAGCCAGTTTGAGAGAGTTAAGCAGTGGCAGTCTTTAGTTCAAGCATGTACTGCCGCAACATACCATGAAATTATCATCTAGCAATGACTTAATCTGTGACCTGAAAAGTATCTCCCTCCCCAGGAGGGGAGAGCAATACTATCCAATCAAAGGCTGTCACTCACAAACCAAGTGTAATTAGCCAGAGGCATGTTGCTACTGATAATAACTATAATGAATCCCAAGCAGAGACACCTTCCCTGGCACGCTGCTGTTTGGGCTTGAAAAACAGTTTCAGAATAAATAAAACAAAACCAGAAGCCGTCACATTAGCTACTGATTTTTCACCTCCTACTCAAGCACTCCACGGAGATCCACTCCAGGCTCTCAAAAGCAAGCAGTTACTCTCAATCAGAGATATCTGGCATGGAGGGAGTGACTTAGTGCATTCCTTGGAGTGGGTGGGTATTTTTACACTGATTCAGATAATGGAACTGACTTGCTGAGTGGGAGAGAACTACTCATTTCCAAGACTACCTCCCAGCCCCCCTTCCACTCCATTTCTTGATTTTTAACATACTCCCACTGCTTTATGACTGGTGCATTACACATAACCAGCTCCTGAGGTGACTGCTTCTGTGTAATAGGAGAGAATTGTTCACATTCCAGTGTTGGGTGAGTAGATTTTCTGTTGTTGGGGGTTTTTTTGTTTGTTTGGTTGGTTGGTTTTTTGTTTGTTTTTTTATGTACTGTGTATAACAACATATACAACATATATTACACAGCACTTCGGCAAATTCACATTTTTTCCCCCACCCCACAAAACACCCAATTTAGAAAGGTAATTGAGAAAGTCGGGAGCAAAGAAACGGCAGGATGCTGCGCTGCAGGTGGATCTGGCCACAGCTTGTGCCTAGCTTTGCACAGCTGGTCTCAGAAGGTACCAGACAGGTGACCAGTTGTCTCAGGCAAAACCAGGGGGGAAAAGAACTGATGTCTGAGTTCAGGCGGACATTTCTCACATCTCTGGCCAGGGTGTCCAAGCTGATATCCTGGGCTGCTGGCTCCTCTAGGCATGTACTAACTGCTCCCCATTTTGCTAAGCTAGCATTCGTATTTCTGGTCCCTTTCACTTTTTCAGAGGGTAAAGTGAGTCAAAAAAACCCCTGTGCAGGCAAGCCAGGACAGTCCCAGGCACATTCCAGGCACACTGCTAGTAGAGGCAGCAAATTCCAAAAAATAGCTAAGATCTAGAGCCCCCCTTTCCACTTCCATCCACCTCAAACCCATTACTCCCTGCTTCACTCTGTTAAACTGTGAATAAAGTCATGTTGTATCTCTATAGTCTTGAAAGAATTTGATGGTGTTTGCACGCTACTCTTTAGTACTTTATAGCAAAAAAAAAAGCTTTCTACTACAAAGTCACTTATTTGTTGATACTTTTTTTTGTAATCGTGCCAGTACAATTCAGGTCAAGAAATACAACATTATTCCCTAATAAGGCACTGCCCTATGAGGCAAAGTTATTTATTATGCCATCTTATCACTTATGCCATGCTATTACTGTCAGCCTCATAGCCTAGACAGCACAGAGGTGCTTTCTGGGAAGATAATTTACTAGACCCATTTTTGTTTAATCCAAAGGCTTCCCTTCCTTTCACTTCTGAGTGCACATTCTCCAGAACAGAATTAAAGGAATATTTACCCCAGACCACTGAATGACAGTGTCAGTAAAATCTCCCTCTAGCTTTATCTGTGCTAGACAGCTGGCAACTGTGGCAGCAGGTGGAGAGGTTTTGAGGGGCTGTACTGGCTGCACACTGCAGCATGAGAGTCTGGAATGTAGCAGGGTTGGTTTTTTAGTACAGAATACCTCTTTTGGAAAAAGGCACGTCCCTTGCCAGCACAATGCTGGCTGCTGTACATCAACTGCAAAAGAGCAAATAAAGTAGAGTGGCACATCCAGATCTCAGCATTCACTACAGGGAAACCTTCTCAGCAAATTTTTCCCTATGGGATATATAATATGACCTTTAAATACATTATCACTGGTAGTAGACAGCTGGAAGTCAAACAGTAGCTATAAAACCCTTTGAGATATGACAGTGGCACCTTACAAATGGCTTTTGTTCAACACCTGTTATCATTTCCACCTCTTTGTTTTCTCCTCCATTATGAATCACGTTGCTTTCCCTGATATAATGCACACCCAAAGCAGGTAAGGTAACTGGCCAAAGAAAGCACATCTTAGCACTCTATAATTCCACAATGAAGGTAATTAGTCATATCCTTGCTCTTATCATTTAAAACAATTCCGAAGAAAGGATCTACATGCCACTGAAAGTTTATTTAGATTAAGATAGACAAGATTTAAAGACAATAGTAATCTTTGAACAATTTGGTGTTATTAACTAAGAACAAAGGCAGGACTGCTGTGATTTACCTTCTTCAAATATTTGCCTCTCCTGTAAAAGAAGTTAAACTGAAGGAGGTACCATTTCTCTAAAATAATAAATTAGTATTAAATATTAAAACATTACATTGTCATGGAATATTGTGCAGATAAATCCTCAGATTTTCAGAAAAACACACAACTCTTTACTATGAAAAAGAGAGGATCAGTTATTTCTGAGGTAGCATGTCAAAACAAGTATGCAAGAGCAGAGGAGGAGGGAAATATAATGCAGAAGGAGAAAAGCTTTAAAATTTGGCTATGCATAAGAAAACAAAAATTATTCACTTCTCTCAACATAACTATGCCCAGTTTTTCAGTTATATAAATGTAGGCTTCCAGAGTCAGACCTACATTAGTATCACAACACAGAGTCATCAGCTCACTGACGCAGACAAACCGAGCTCTCCAGCTGAAGATATTTAGCCTTTCCCTATTAAAAACAAAAACAGCCTTCCTTTTTTTTTTTTTTTTTAACTATATTGCTCCTCTTAGAAACATCAAGAATTTTTAAAACAGGGTAGTCTAGGTGTTGTAATAAAAACACTAAATTATCTTCTTGGACAATAACCAACCTGCAACCTGAAAACAAAATTTACCGTCTGTGACACCTTGGTTCATTCAAACCTGTTTTACCCTTTGTGTAACTTTCCATGAGTAAAGTAGAAGCCTATCCCATGAACTGTGGTCATGGGAAAAGCCACTGCTGAATACCATAATGTCTGACAACCGCACATTGGTTTTAGTGTGAAAGATTTAGAAATAATCCCCATTGCACAAGTATTCCTGGAACTCTTGAAGCCTGAATGTTAGTTAGTTTTGAAAGACTAATGAATGTTGAAGCTACTAACAAAGCCAGCATCTTGTAACTCACTTCAAGAAGTTCTGACCACAATAGTGGCCATAATGATGTCTCACATTATCATATGTTTAAAATGAAGAGGCTTTAAATGAAAAAACGCAACCCAATTGTGTATCTCACCACTGATTAACCAACACGTTTTCTCTTCAGCCACTATTAATTAGCAAAGAGGAGCATTTTGTCATCCTAGCAGATGAGAGCACTATTCCATTAAAAAGTCAATTTCCCATAAATCAGAGCTTATCAAAAGCAACGTCTGACGTGCGTAAGCAGAGGAGTAAGAGAGGAACTCGCCGGGAGAGCAGCAGGCTGAGCGAGCTCACAGAAGTGCTATACGTTGGACCAAATGTGCGTATCACACAGACATCCAGCACAGCTAATGACATCTTTTCTTGCCAGGCACTAAGATCCCATTAACTGGTGAATCATTCTACCATCTGCAAAAAGCAGGTCCTTCCTCCCCCATCCCATCACTCAGGACAAGTAAAGGGGAAGTTTGAAAACAGGTTTCAGCTCTTTGTTTGTCCTTATGAGCAGTTTCATAGTCTCCCTCAGTGATATCATTGGTGATAGTTACAGTTCTCTCTCAATGGATTTCACTACAGTGTCGTGTAACATGCAGAGACCAACAGGTTTCCAGGCTGTACTTACACCAGCAGGCAAAATGTCAACCACAACTGACACCTCTGAGGGAAGTTGTGTAGACAAATATACAGTTGTTTTGTGTTTACTGCCATTAAGCAAAGTAACATTCATCATAGAGCCAGGACTGAAGAAATACAAAATATTACAACAGAGCATTAAGTTGTGAGACTAACAAATAAAACTGAATCTAGCTACTTGCTAAGCCCCCAGTCATCTTGCAATTTCCAGAGATCACGGAAATCTCCTGGCAGGTCAGACACCTTTACTTGGTGGTTTGGTGCTCTGATGCCCTACAGAAACCTAGACAAAGAAGGAACTCCCATCACCTGTCTATCTCAAGTTGCCAATTGGTAAACACATGCCAGGAACTGCTTCTCTTCCTTGTTCCAAGGAGGCCAATTAGTCGCTCACCAGGACGGCCAGACCCAGGACCATTACAGTGGAGAGTTACTGGTTCAAAATGTGAATGTGGTTCCCCGAGAATTTCCTTAGTAGCAGTCCAGATTCCACATCATTCCCACTAGAGCTGGCATAGCTGTTTGGACACCCACACTGGCAAGCTGACTGGATGTGCTCGATGTTTTTTACATTCAGATTAAAAGAAAAAGATAAAAAAGGTATTTTTTGCTGTGCTAACATCATAGGGAACCTGGCATGAAAATTGGTCAACATGACTTCAGCAACATTGCTGTAAAAAGCAAAACCACAACCAAATGATCTGTTTTGTCTAGGAAGTTGTTTGATTGTTTTATTTTTTAACAGTAATTTTCAAAATATTTAAAGCTGCAATTCAAACTCTGCATTAGGAAGTGTTTCCTATCTCACCATCTTTTGCTTTGTTAAACACTCATCTGGCTTCCAGATCAAAATAAGAGTGCCACTAATGGTCTCAAAATCAGCTTAGGAGAAAAAAACCCCCACCAACAAATCAATTCAGACAGTCTAACCAATTCCACTGTCATTTAGAGAGATTCTTTCAGACTTACAATCAACAGCCCATAACATCCCATTGCTTTAAACCCCTAAAACCTGCTCCCTCCCCATGCCTGGCCAAGGACAAGGGTGAATGGAGCCAGTCCAAACACTAGTCTGTTATTCACATTTAGGCTCCAATTTCTATCAAGATAAAGAAGATATGGGGGTTGGACTAGACAGCCTAGACAGGACTAGACAGTCCCTTTCAACCTGAACTGTTCTATTCTAAGAGAAGAGCAACATAGTGCTTAACAACTGGTTTTTCTAGTAATTTCCCTTAAGTCTCATCTTTAAATAAACAAGAATTGAAACAGAAAAAAGGGGAGGCTGGGGTGGCAGTTGCACTACTTTCAAGAGCTTCACACTGAATTGAACACAACACTCATAAAATTTCTGTTAGCTGCCTTGTGAACCTGAAGAATCACTTCTATCTCAAGAATGACTTGTAGACTTCGTGTTTTTGGAACTTAC
The DNA here is from genome assembly GCA_035041135.1 of Platyrinchus mystaceus. Taxonomy (NCBI): domain Eukaryota; kingdom Metazoa; phylum Chordata; class Aves; order Passeriformes; family Tyrannidae; genus Platyrinchus; species Platyrinchus mystaceus. The sequence continues at coordinate 25,856,567 of JAWWLV010000180.1, read as the reverse complement.
TTTGTTTTTCTGTAAAGAGACAACAACTAACTTAAGAAATTGTAGATATTGTTCAGGTAATGTGCAAGCTTACCCATGCTCCATTATGGCATGAAGCATCTAATTTTTTCAGTTTATAGTGTAAAGAATGCATCCCTGGGTTTTTTGTTTTGCCTTTAAAGAGAGTATCATTAAGTGCTGTCCCAAGAAACCTGACTAAGACACTATTTTAACTTGCAAGTTCTTCTAAAACATTCATTTGACAGCTTTAAGTAGATGACAAATGAACGCCTTTAAAAGAACATTTTAAAATCAAATGGGTAAACAAATTCTACCCTGCAAGGAGAAGAAAAAAATTACCTATTTGTTAAGACTAGTTTGATACACACTCAATAAGGCAAATAAATGCAAATTGTCACAGCTGTCTTAGGCAACGATCAGGAATGAATTATTCAGATGTACTATCCATTCCTTGACAAGAGCTATGCAAGTTATTTAACTACCTTTGAGTCTCCTGCTGGTTCCCCGAAATCCCCAGGAGCTGGAAGTGGCAACTTTGCACCTTCTCAAAGAAAGCTCCTGGGCACGGGCAGTAGTGGGCTACTGTGAACTATGTGCAGAGAAAAACGACATACTAAAACTTTAGTGAACTCTCCAGGAACTTGGGTTTTCCCAGGTTTTTCTTTTTAGTTTTTTTTTTTCTTCTCCTTCTTTCTGTTTCCTTATTCTAAGATTCCACAAATCATCCATGAACAACTTATTCGGTGATATAAATTCCTTTTCTTGGACATGTCCTTTCATGGACTTTTCATGTCCTTTTCATGGACTTTTTGAAGAGTGCTGCCAGCAGAAGCAGCTCAGGTGACTTAAAGGATGCTGTTTGTGCTCTCCAATGGGATGAGTCCCTCAGCACTGCATTTCATGGCAGTCAGTGCTGAAAAAGCCTCTGTGTCACTGGTGTGCCATGGACACCACCTCTTCACAGGATTTCTGTTCCCTTTCCCTGCCGTGTCCTCTATTACCTTCAGCTTGTATGCTGGCTCTTCTAGTTTCCAAAGAGCCCTCACTGTGGCCAGAAGAGCAGATGGACAAATTTGGGGAGGAGGAACTAACTATTGTCTCTGCATGCCAGTGCCTCTCTCAAATCACTCTTTTGTTACCTGCACAGCAGCAAAGGTAATGCCTCAGTGATAGACTCACAGGATACTAGAATTAGAGAGGCTGAAAAGGATATGAGTAGCAAGAGGAAGTGTGTTTAAAGCAGATCTTTCTGTCCTCTTGTAGCTGTCAATAACCCAACAAGACTTCTCATTTAAAAAGAAAAAAAAATTAAAATCATGGGGGTTTTTTTGCTAAAAAATCTGTAAAAGTCACCACAGGGAGCAAACAAATTTCTCTGCAAATGCGTGTGACGTGTCTCTCTCTGGGAGAAGTTTTATTTTTCTCTTTGTGATTTATCCACAACTCAAACCTCAAACCTCCACGTTCACCCCAGCCTTCAGCTGCTACCAGTTCAAAAGGTGTTTTGTGACATGATTTTCACAAAGTGTTTTGTGATGATTGTCACCAATGCATCTCATGAGGCTTTATAATGCCACCTCAACTTTTCACTCTGACCAACTCTCTCCCCCTTATACTTCCTACAGGGAAAGAATTTGAAAGAAATAAAAGAGGAGTCAGTCACCTTAACTTCAGATTTGCAATGAGTGGCTGCAGCCCAAGCTGAATCAGAGCCTTTTGAAATTGAGTCATTTTGTCTAGTTTGCTCTAATGCGATAAGCTAGATGGCATAGAAATTCTATATATTGTTACACAGAATTATTTCAAAACAGGGAGCTAAGATAAAAGCAGAGTCCAGGGAGGGCTAATCTGTGCCTGTCAACCCACACTTTAATCACATGCCGATTATTTTGTTAGTCATCTCCTCATCAGTGTTCTCAACCCACTCCTGCTCCTCCTGCAGTAAACTTTAATTAACCAAAGAAACACTGGAGTTACTCACAGAGAACAGAGAAACAGAAAAATGGAGGAGCTGAATGCCTCTCATCAGCAGTGAGAGTGAATCAGTTTGAAGGTAGAGGAAAAGTCAACTCTTTAAACCAAAGCAGCAGGAATTCCTGTCTGTGGGCAAACTTTTTGAAACAATCTGAAAGGAAGACTTTTGTACCATTGCACTTTCATGTTTCTTTCCCTGGCATGTGTTTTGGGATAGCAGCTGGTCTTTTACAATAAATTAAACTGAGAAAAAAGCAAATAAAACAACACATGAGTCACCTGCACTGGGAGTTCACTAAAATCACTGCTCTTCATCTGCTGTGCATTATCCTCACTTACTCTGATGGGACAACTGTTAGTTAAATGCCAAAAACAAGCAAGTCACATAGTAGCAATGTCTGTACTTTAGGCTGAGCCGTCAGCTCTTTCTAATTTTAGTGAGCTAGCACCACCCCTACATGTCATGCCAATTAGCACAACCGTAACAGCATCTGCTGTGCCACCAGTAAGTAACATCTGAGGTGTTATGGTTTTGTTATGCTCCTAGGGATAATAATTAACCATTGATGGAAAGAAAACCACTGCAGTGAAGGATGATCCCATTGTACAACTAGTTGAACAAGTGGTCATGACTTGCCAAAGAGAATCTGTTGCAGAGCTAAGGTGTTATCTCCTGGATCACCATCCTTACACCAGCGCTAACTCTCTTCCCTGCCACATCCAGGCAGGCAGAATGAGATCTGGGAGGTGATTAGCTATTCACCTGGGAGCATTTCATATCAGTCCCAGAATGTGGAGAACCCACTACATTACATTAGGTATTAGGTAGTGTGTCAGAGAAACAAAACAGCTTGGCAGGTCCCAGACTCTGCTGGATTTTCCAACAGCAGCCAGCACTCTGAGTCACACAGAAGAGCCATGCTTTGGACAAAAGCTGCCTATTAGCCTTGCATGTTCATAAGGGATTCTGAGCAGTATTCTGCACCCAGCATGCACCTGGCACATTTGCATAATTTGCAGTATTAGAGTAGAAAGAGGATTATGAGAACAATGACTGAGGCAATATTCAGCTTCAAATGGATGTGCTGCTACTATCCTACCATAACAGGCTGCTGACAGATCAAACTTCAGGTAGATTTGTCACATCTTTGGCCTTGGTGTACCTTCATTCTTCTCCTAACCTCTCTGTTACTCCACCGATGACTCCCCCATGATCTACTCTGCCACAACACCACTCTCTCCCTCTCTCCCACTCATGATGATGACTCTCTTCGTGTCAGCATCTCTGCTTCAGCCACAACAGACCACCAACCACACCAGGATCCTGCTTTTATGGCAAGTATTGGCACATATCTGAGAAAGACAGTAAGAATCAGCCTCCTTTTCCTCCACTTGTGGAGCCATTCTGTTTCTTCTGCCCTTCACCTTGCTGTCAATCAGCACCTGTTCTCATGCCTGATCATGTGAGGATACAAAAGACCCTAATAACTAGGTTTGAGAGGAACAAGAGCAAAGCTTTACAAGAGCTCACCATCTGGGCAGTGCTTGGTATAGAGCTGTCATTCAGTGCCAAATTCACATGCCAAGTCAGATCTATCGTTAGGGAGATGCCTGTGTGCATGAGCCACATTCTCGGCTGAAGCAGAGCAAATCTCAAAGAATCACTCTGGTTTTACACACTCTCTTTCATCTCAGGCAATGCTGTAGAAGCAGTTTCCCTGATCTAGCACTCCAAGATGCTATTGCCGCATCCCAAAGAGCAAAGGTACTGAGGTACTGCTCCTCCCAAGCACACTGTGAGAGGCAGGATAACCTTTCTGTGGCCCTCAAACAACCTCAGTTTTGCTGCAGCAGACTGCCATCTCCCTGCCCTAATCACAACCCCACAGTGCGAAGCGCACTTGGCCACGTCTGTATTTCGCAGTCGAGGAAAAGAGAGCGCCTGTTGTGCTGGCACAGGAAGGAGACCAAGGCAGCCACGCACAAACTTGCTGACCTGGCACAGCACTCAGCTGTAACACACAACTGTTTTCCCAGGCAACTCTTTGTTAGAGTTTAATTGCAAACACTAGAAAAGGCTAAGGGATTTGGAGGAAGGTTATGGGAAGCAAAGCATGATCTGGAATGCTGTTCTGCAGTCTACAGAGCAGTCGGGGAAAGACAGCACAGGCTGCCTGGATAAATGGGGAAGGCTGAGAGAAACTAGCACTGTGCCACAGCCTGTTTCCAAGCACAAATAAGACTGGATCACCACAGAAATCAAATTTCATACCTACACTCATGCCCACTATGAAAAGTATATAAATCACATCCAAAATAAATCATGTAAGCATTGCATGATTGTATTCGGGGGCTGGAGGAAGCAAAGGGAAAATTCATCTTGCCCATCACGGTTTCTTTTCTTTCAGCTCTCCAGGACCCTTAAAGCCCTTCTGATATTCAGTTCCTACCAGGAGCTGTAACTTATCATGTCACCCAGCTGGAACCCTGCTTAAGATAATAAAACTCAAAAAATACATGCTTCTGCACAGAAGTCTCTTGATTACAAAATTGATTTTTAGAAATTAGCAATAATAATGCTAAAACATCCAGCAGCCTAATTATCAGCCACTTTTCATTTATATTCCCATTAAACTCACAGCTGCTTTGCAAAGGGACAGGCTGCTCTATAAAGATTGCCTTGTATGCTCTCACCCAAGCCTCTTCCGTTTATTCCATTGGGAATGACGACACAAATAACTCAAATGCCCGCTTGGTATTTGGCAGGTGCCATTAGTGTATGACACACTATTCAAAAAGCAAACAGCAAGAATGGCATGATGTTCTAAAGGAAAAAAAAACAGGGCATTTTATTCCTCTCATGCCAATAAAAGTGTTACTTTTCAAGTGTCTGCTAATCTCTTCACTATACACAGGAATTTTACTTTAAGCTAAATCTGCCACCTTATCTGTCCTGTAACAAACTACAGCTGAAAAGTGGGGAGCTGTGAATACTGCAACTGCTGCTGAGGGATGGGGGTACAAGAATCGACAAGCAAGGTGTCTGTATGAGTGGCAGGCTCTAGATAGGACCCTGAGGTGCCAAAGTACCATCTTCCAAAAGCCACCCAGCTGGGTTCCTTGGAAGGAAAAGAAGAAAGAACCTGCAATTGCATTTTGTTGGCTTTGAAACACGCTAAATTGACTGAATGTGTGTCAGCTTTGTACAGTGAGATGTTTCAATGTCTTTAAAAGGCACTGGTAGGTGTATTCCTAATTTGCCAGGATATTCTCATGCCAAGCATGTAGTACTTTAATGATGACACAAATCTACAGCAAGAACAAATCTGCATTATCTCAGCTGAGAAACTGAGTACTTTTGCTAGACAGAATTAGACTGATTTAAGGAAACACAGAGAGGTTTATTATACTTCTGCACCTATTATACCATAGGAACAGCCTTGGTGTAACTCGATCTGCCAGTGCTGTGATCCCTGAACTATTGCTGTCCATAAGGTGGTCTGTCAAAACTGATTCAGATTTTGCACACACATTCCTGCCCACTGAGATGCAGGCTGGGATTTGCCCTTTGCACACTTAGCAAAAGGCTCTCACTGTAAAATCTTACCTACTTCATGTTCCAGCTGGAATCATCCATGTGACCTGAAGTATTCTAAATGATGAACAGACACCCTGAGGTGTTTTGTTTTCTAGAATCAGCTAATCACACTCTGCCCAATAGCTTGATTCAGTGTCTCCAGCAAAAGTGAGAGGCACAACTGAGAAGCACAACTGAGACTTTTTAAAGTAATTACATTTTCACAGCAACCAATTTTATCACTGTATAAAATGAAGTTGTTTCTATCCACTCACCACTACTCATAACTAAAGAACCAGGAAAAATACAGAACATGTGAAATACTGTTTTTAGAGCAGCCATCAAAGGTCAAACACAACCTTTGTACTCAGTTGATGTTTGTCTATTCCCGATTTCAAACAGTAAGAAAACGGGATATTTGGAGCATATTTAGTTTTAAGGTTCTCTTAAACAGATCCTTCAAAGCCAGCCATAGGATAGTGAACAAACCATATAAGTAAACCATTGGAAATGCTCAATTTCTGAAGACATTGACTGTATTTAAAGAAGAAAAGTTTCTCATGAAAGAATGAATATGAAGAAATTACTCTGGACTCAAGCGGGATATGAAGTAATATAGAAAACCTGTTTGGCAATATCAGTTGACAAAAGAGGTGACAATGCCACATCTTAGTGGTTTAAGAGTTGTAAAAAAGCATCCTTTCTTAGATCAGAGCCCCTGCACCAATAGCAATACATGCTGTATGTTCATCCGGATCAGAGGTTGCTACATTTTGTTCACAAAGATCTTGGGACTGCTGCAGTTTGTAAACCACAAAACAATCCCAAAGTACAAGATGCAGCCTTAGATACTAATTTGCAGTAAATGCTACAACCTGACTTTAAAAGAAGGAAGAAAGAAAATTTGCACTTGTTATTTGAGGGGTTGACTCAGCCAGAAAGCCAAGAAAAACACAATGAAATATGGAAAAGCAAAATAAGTCTAACAGGTTTGCAGAAACTTGTGATAGTCTCTGCATGCCTTGGTTCCTGTTTTAGAATAAATCAGATGTCAAGTTTGGATTCAGCCTAGAATGTTGCAGGTTTTTTTACTGTGGGGTAACCAAACTATGAATAATGTACCTATTTTAAGTTCAGTCTCCTTTAACTATCCTCAGCCAATATACACAGCTTACCAATGGTACGAAGTTGATGAATTACATCTGCTTTCATCACCATGCAGCTCATAAACCACAAAGCAGACCAAAACCACTTTTTTACAAAGTAATTTTGAATCAATCAGGTTTCAGAGTTTTAAGATTTTGAACTTGGAAATCAAAAGGTAAACATGATTTTAGCACAAATGGTGTGTTTACTATAAATGATGTATCATCTCTTACATTGCTGTAAACATTTGGGTGCCTTATTTTGGAAGGGGTAAGGGAACAGCAATGAAATTAGATTCAGTGACTGTGTTTGTTGCAGAAAACAAGATATTTTTATTTATTGGTTTATAACCAAATGCTCTGGGAGCTTTCCTGATAAATGCTTCACTAGCTGAGTCACAGTGCGTGCAGGATTAGTCACGGCTGAGGAAGTGTCCCAAGGTTTCATGTGCAGCTGCAGATTTACCTGATGTATATTCATTTCTCCTGTGAGCCGAAGCTCTCTGAAGTTCTGTGCTTCAGAAGCTCTTGGCTCCGTCATCTCCTCCACGTCACCACACCCTCGAGCACGAGGGTCAGGCCGAGAGCACGCAAGAAGGAAGGTGATGTCTGCCGGCCGTGCTCGGGAGGAGGAACGGAGGGTTCGCAGCCTGTGCACCAACATATGTTATGTGGGCCTCACCAGAGCAGAGCATGCGTCATGCCGGCCTGACGCTATTTTGAGCGACAATGGGCAAACTCAGTGACTTAGATGAGCGACCAAACAACCTCCTTTCATCACATGCTCCAGCAGAGCAGCATGAGTGACTGGCATTACTTCTGTGCATATTCACTTCTACCCGTGGTATTCCCACTCTGCAGATGGGGAGCAAGGACAAGAGGTAAATAACATTGCCTTGGGTTAAACTGCAAATCCCTGGCAGAATAAAACACCTTTCAGTGCCTCAGGTCTACAAGTTTTAAGTCACCCTTTCCATGTAATCCCTAAAAATCCTTGGCCTGAAATGTCTGATCTAGCAAAGCCTGGCTCTTCCATGAAAGTTGTAAATAACTGCCTACACTGGATCACCAAACAAACATGAGGTATCTCAGTTACCTTTCCTCCCAAGCTTGAGCAAAGTCTGAGCATGGGTGTGTGCATGAGCTAGCTGCATGTCCTCTGTTTTGAGAGGCTCACATGAAGCAAAAGGAAGATCAAACCTGCTTGCTTGAGCAACTGTATGAAACAAGAAATGTAGGATTCCTAAATGGCTTAAAAGCATAGACAGCCTTTGAAACCTTAAGGCACCTTCCACACCTTACATTGAGCTCTTATACGTGTTAAATATGGCACTATTTGGACATGGAGAGCCCTTCCACTGGTGCCCACATCCTCATGCTACCTCTGTGAACAATGCTGCTTTCTCAACAGGCTGTTCACATTCTGCCCAAGGGACGTCTACACCTTGTTACACCTCAAAGACTTGTCCCCAGCCAAGTGAACTACAGACACACGTGAAGTTTCCTCTTCAGTTTATTAAGAAAGCCTATCTTAATGAAAAAAATACTGAAAAAGAGAAAATTGTAAAGTAAAAGCTATTAAAACTGCACTTAAAGCTATGTTAGTACAGGAACAGCCCCTAAATAAACTTACAATCACTGTTAAATACATTTTTACACAAAAGCAAATCATGGTGAAGCTGCTCTGTGCTGGCTTACACAGTTTACAGCTTTGAAGACAAATACAGAGTTCAATTTGTCTAATGAAAATAAACAGCTTCACAAGACTATTCTTTTGAGGTGAATATATATTTTATTCAGTTTAGCATGTCCATGTGGTATGTGCTATACATTGACTCAGTTTTGCATTTCTTCCTGCAGCAGAACACAAATTGTTAACTCTCATCTGTAGGTTAAACCATGCCTAGTTTCCTTCCTTCTATTATTCTGTATTCTCCTTCCTCTCTTCCTGTTTCTATGCTAAGGATATTGACATCTACTTATGGCAAAATTTTCCTCCTCACTTTCAACAATTTCTCTAATCAACAAAATTGTTGTAGAAGCTTCTTAACTGGTCTTTAATACAGAGTTCTTTAATACCATGTAAATATGAATACATTATCTGAAAGCTTGACTAGTTCCAAAAAAGAAGTGAATCAATACCTATCAAACACTCTGTACTAAAATCACTTGTATTAATAATACAACCAATGACAGGAGTAGTCCACAGTGATTTAGAGTTTCAAAACCAGTGGCGTTTCCCTGCTCAAATCTATACAGATGCCCCAAAGAAAAGGAAGACTATTTCCCAATTGGTTTCACTGAAAAGAAAAAAAAAGATTAACATATCTGATCTAATATTTCAACCACTCTGCACCACAGTTCCTGACAAGAGCTCCCTCAAGGTTAGCCTTAAAATTACATCACAGCCTAATTTTGCCTTGTTTTACATTAGTCTGAAACCATGTCTAGATTTTATTGAACTTTGATTCTGTTATTGGTTTTACATATTATCCAGATTAAATTTTTAATATGGTTTCATGGTTTGAAAAGCATCATCGTCTACTGGTAGGGAGTTTTTAGTGCAGCAGGAAATGGAATTAAGAGAGATCTACTGATTTAATTGAAGATGCCACTAAAAGCTTTGTCAACTGCAAATATCCTGCCCTTCCAATTTCAGCAGCGATCCTGGGAAGGAGAGTGTGGAGCACTCCATGTACATAGGAACTCTGCTGTGGAGAATTTTCCGATACAGAACAGGCCTGCTGATGTACATCACATCTTGGGGTGCATTTACTGCCTTTGGACCCATTAACGTTATCAATATGATTTTAGGATGTGCAATAATTTGATATGGTAATCGTGCTATATTGTGTCTGCTCTCTATATCCAAAGGAAACACCACGATTGGAAGAAAAACTTAATTCAACACCACAAAAACCTCTACTTTCTCTGCTGCTGCAATGTATATTCAAATCCCCAAAGCAACTAAAAAAAGGAGAAATGTACTACAAAAACTCATCTGAAGATATGCAGATGGTATTTCCTACGCTCACTATTCTGATTTATCAGGCAGTAACCATCTTCATTCTATTACACTAAAAGGGAGGTGGAGAGCCCAAACGAATGCCCTAAATCTAGAAATATTAACATCATGAATGTTGGTGAAATAAACCTGCTTGGAAATATCTCAAAGAAAAGGCAGAAACCCCCCCCCATGTTTGAGTTTTGCTACCATGTTTTGTTCCTGTGGCTGAAGATATCAGTGTCATGACTCACTCCGGAGATTTGAATTGCTCCCCAGGCAACATGACCTCCTCATACCAGCTTTGTTCCTCACACTAGCAAAAATTGGTCATCCACGAATACTGAATGAAGAAACTTCCTTATTAGTCATATCTGGATCTATAAAACGAATACCGGAAAATGATGTTTAGACAAGCCCACTGCTGCTGCAGGTATGTGGCCTTCCAGCATTTCAAAGCTAAATAGTTTCATCAGGTGTGGGAGGAAGGATAGAAAAAGGAAAAAAGGTCAGATACATAAGACATCTGGGTCTAGACAAAATCCATTGATCAACAGTCCTCACAGTAGCTTGGATCCAAATTTAGGTTTTCATGTTTACTTGCTTGAGTGGCAAATCCCAAGGTAATTTTGGAACCGATGCTTAAAAAAAAAAAGCAAACATGAGAACCCACCAAGCCTTCAAACTCAGAAGGCTCAGCTCTCAGTTGCACTTTAGCTGGGTAGCTGTCCACCCTTGTGTATGCTGTAAAACACTGTGCCTTCCCACATTCAATTAAAAACTGCATATCAAATCCTCTTGCTGAACACATAAAGAACAGGTGTTCGTCTACACATGGTGTTGCCTGCACCTCTCCTGGGAAAGTTCAGTACGTTACTGACTTGTCATGAAACTAAAAACTCAGAGAAAAGCACCCTGCATCTCAATAATTTGTGTTATTACAGGCTTGTTGCCTCATGCAAAAGATACTGCAATAGTATCAAATAATACCTATTATAATAGTCACTGACAAAAAATATCACTTTGTGATATAAAAATATCCCACTGACATTCGTTGCTTTTTGTTTTAAACTCTCTCTGCTGGTAACAGTACAAGCTCGAATATCATTGAACAGCCTATTTCACTCTCTCACCAAATTATGTGAATAGGGTTGACCAAGATGAGGACAAACATCCCCATAATTGCAGGGGACCTAATCAGAATCCATCATCCATCCCTGAGTCAACAGAGTACTAAGGTAAGTGCTAAATGCTCCTGCAGATCTAAAACTTTGGATCTATAACTATCTGAAGAACTGAAACCTTCGCACAGAGGAAGCATAGCACAGGTAATCAAAATCCTTGGGGGAAAAAAATCCAGTGTCTGAAACAGCATAACATATTAATTGCACCATTTATCTTTCGTAAGCAAAGGATGCCAATAGCACTGCACTTAGGCAGTGCAAGATGAAACTCCTAAAAAACTTGAAAGCAAAATTAAAAAAAAAAAAAAAACACAACAAAAAAAACCAACAAAACAACAACAACAAAAAAACCTCCCATAGATTTTTGGATGATAAACGTTGAGTGAAAATTATGCCAGAGCCTGAACATGGTGTTGATAACTCTGTGTGATCAAGAATCCAAATCTTGTTATTTCTTCAAATCTCCTGTATCTTACTGTGCCCTTGGCAACCCATTATCCTGGTTTCCTGTTAAGATGGATACATCAACATTTTTTAATGGAATTCAGCATTTAAAGAAATACAGCTCAACAACTTTTTCCTTCAAATTACATATAAATAGAAACATTGATAAAGATAGTTCTGAGTGCCCATCTGATATACTCTTCTTTTATTAGTAACCTCTGCAAAGTGCCATTTGCTGGCCAAGGATCCAATCTGACTTCATCTGGAGATGGCTGCAATGACACACAACACAATTTCTGTAAGAGACATTTCAGTTTCATTTTCAGAGGAAACATCTGTAGAAGGACTTCCAGTCTCCCTAAGCATTGGATCAGCTGTAGGACGTAAGACAACATTCTGTGATTACCAAACACTCTGATTGCCATGAACAGGATGCTAAACCACATGAAAGCAGTCTCACTGCTCAAGTGGTGACTAATATGATGTAGAAGGAATGTTTAACAAGTCTGTTCACGCAACAGGAGGGGTGAATGCCATCTCTCACCGCTACGTGCATACTCCAGAAATTCTCTCACTTCAGGAAAATGTGTCTGAAAGTCTGTCAGTAGAAGGAAGGATGCAAAGGTTTGGAACAGTGATGTGCATATTTTGCATTTTATGCAAATTGTACACATTGTTTCTATTGGTAAAGTGAGCACATTGATGTATATGAATTCTGCAGCTACTATAGCATAGTTAACCTTTTAAAAGGTACATGTACAGTGTATTTAGCAAAAATAAACTTATCATAGTTCAGAAATTAAAATGGCAACTGTGGGCCACTTCTATGTTCAGAGGATGGAATTAGAACGTGGCAGTACAAAGTCAGACTTCAATAGCCCTTGATGTTGCTCTGATGCCAGATGTTCACAATCTCCCTCTATGTCAGCAGAACTCACTATTTGCCATAGATTCCTAAAATTCTATTTTAGAGAGAGAATTCTTCATTTTCTTACTAGTTTTCATTTGATATTCATCACTACTATGTGGCAGTATTTTTTAAGTATTTATTTCTACAACATAAGGTAGCTTTATTATCCCTTATTCTATGGGAGGGCAAAGAAACAGAGATACTGAGGTCCAAGGGTGTCTGAGTAACCAATTAAAGCTCTGATGTTGTTAAATTCAAAAGTGGCAGCAAATAATCAGAACCCACTTTATAAATAAGTAACACTGTCTGAAATGTCTCCTTCCTATTTTTGGTCACCCCCAAAAATTACTCATATGGCCTAAGTAACACCGGTGAGGAGTGGTAGCTGTCTCAAGCCAAGATGCCCCGAACTTTCAAAACCTAGGAATGTATGACAGTTCCTAAAAGCAATCTAACCATGCCCCTGTGGCTGCAGAATTACCTCCAGCTGAATCAGAGCTTTTTGTGGTCAGTTTTCAGCTACAAGTCCCATGGGGCAATTAGCTCTAAGTTTACGCTCTGAGCTTTCTTTTTTTCTGTACACAGATCTACATCACTCACACTGTGTACATACTACTACACAGGAGAATAAACCCAGAACTTTACAGGGCTATTCATTAGCCCTCTTGCAAAGCTCTCTCCTTCTTTCAGCTCACTTTCCCTTAAAATTCAGCAAACAGCAATACCAGCCTCACAAACAACAGCCTATTTTTAGCTACCCATCCTTGGTTATTGTAAATCCCCTGTTCTGAACAGTGCTTAGACCAGGAGTGTGCAGCTCCCGTGGGGGTGGACCACCAAAGTCTGACTGCCAGCACTGAGCTGCAGCTGTGGGACACAGCAGAGCAGCTCCACAGCACAGAGTGGCCACCCAGCTCTTTGTGGGTGGCTGAGCAGCTGCCACAACCCCAGCCAGTGCGTGGCACAGGGCTGGCAGAAACCCTGTACTGGGGAAAACACACAGAGTCATCACTGCTGTCAGCTGCACCTAATATCCCCTTCCCACTCCTTTCATGTGCTCGTTCTGAGCTTCCCTCTCCGTGTGCATACAATACCCTTCCTTCTGTCTACTCTCACTACACAGGACTTAGGTCTCCTCACCCCCACAGCAACGCCACAATCCATTACAGCCTTTTTCCTTACTTCCCAGGTTCCTTCCCACACAAAAACACAAAATCTCCCCACACTGTTCCCTTATTAACCTCAGGTTCCTGCTTCCCAAACCTCCCACACTGCTAGCTTGCTGCTTCAGCTCCTCTCCCAATCCTCCAGGCTCCTGTACCCACTGCAATGGCCCTTGCTCCCTACTTTCCAAACTTCCCTTATCTTCTCAGCTTTCCTGCCATCCCACCTCCTTCTGGACATAAGAAGTCTCAGCAGCACACTTCCTGGCACCCCAAAAAGAAGGGCCAGCATCTCCAGCTGCCTTCTTGTGCAGTCCCCAAGCCCCAGTGCTGACAGTCTCCCTGATGCCAATGACAGAACACCTTGGGGGAAAAAGTTGCACCTTGACTTGGAATATTGCTCCCAACCAGAGGCTCACATTAAGCTGAAAACAACATCTGACAGGCTGTGTGTTGCGTAGGTCTGATCAAGACCCATCACACAGACCTGCTGCTTGTGGCAGTAAAGTAAAGGATCACACTGGCAGGTTGTCATTTCTCAGGAGAGCTGGCATTCTCACAAGCCATCAGTTGTAGGGGAATGGAAATCCGAGATCTCAGACCCTTCTGAAGTGGATGACGTCCTAAAGGACTCAGGCTTTCAGTCCATTCTTCCTACTCCTGACATTTTCTCCTTATCCCCATGCTGCCCCACCCTGGCTCTTATTCCTCATCAGTTCTGATTCACTTTTCCTCTTCAGTTTTAGTCACCGTGCCTTTTTCACCCATGGGCCGTAATTCCTGCAGTCACTCAGAGCACAGTACATGTTTGAGCTCTTGGTTTCTTTGCTTAGCATCACAATCTATGACGACTTCCAGGGCTGTAAAGGGTCAAATTATGTTCAGGAATGCACACATGCTCACCTAACTGACTTCACTTCCACAGAAACTGTAAGCAGGTATTGCAAAACCTCACAATTAGGCCCAACTTCAAGAGAATAGAACAGCAAAAAGTGAGGCCTTGAAACACGCAGAAATTCCCTAAGAAGTTTTGAGCCTGTGCTTTAAAACAAATGGCACTTGAAACTCTCAACAGCATAGCTGTATACTTTCATCAAGGGCCTTGCCAAGCAACATTTCTTTCTATAACTTGATTTCATAAGTGCCAAACTGCTGAAACTTTCCTAAATTCAGCTGAAGCCAAACAGCCAGTCCAGAAAAAAATGGTCATACGATAGAAATAAATTTTATAGGGACAACGATAACAAGATGCCTCATAATGGGAAATACTGCACAATTGCAGTATCTATGTAACAAGTGTAGTACCTATACAACCTATGGACAAAGTTGACTGCTCTCCTTATAATGACAAATGGTAAAAAAAGAAAGATTAATTAAAATAAAGCAAATTTTGCTTAGAGGCACAGGACAACTGAATGAAAAAAACCCCCACATTTTCAGGAAAACAACCCTAAAAATCAAAATATTAATGCACTATTTTCTTGATGGTTTGATCCAAATTAATATACCAATAACTATCAAGCCTGAGATACTGCCCCACTGAGGGGCCAGTGCCTGCTGGGCAGGCAGCCTACCAGAAATGCCTAGAAAGATCCAGTGTCTCCTTTTTGGACTAGACTTGGATTGCAGTTCCTGTCATGAGGACAGACTGGTTTGTTTGCAGAAGCCCATTTTTTTGTTAATTACTAAGTCCCTGTGCTGAGCACAGCAATCCATCTGTACAAGGTTGTAAAACAGGACATTAAACCATTTGGATATAATAACGTCTTCACAGCATTAGTTGCTGCTGAGCACTCTGATATCTGACCGTGAGTTGCTTCAGGATTTGACATTAAGGAATGCAGAATATTGTGGGTTGAAGTGTACTTATTCACCATAGCACATACATGTTTCAAAAGACTGTGTAGTCCTAACTATCTTCACAAATAACTTCCTATATCTGTTTCCATTAGCTCGAGCTATAAAAATCACGCAGCAGACTGTAAAAAAAGAGCCATAATTGTGAACCTACAGTAGTGTCCCGAGTCGCGAGTCAAACACGGCTGGCGATGCAGCACCACTGCCACCTCCTGGTCAAGCCAAGCGTGCTGCAGGATGCGCCAGGGTTTCCTCCGGCTGTGGAACAGTCTGCCTTAAACCCAGGCAGCCCCTTCCTGAAAGCCAAGGCTTGCCCAGCTATCCCAGTTACTGGAAACCTCCCCTTCCCAACCAGCTGTCCATTCTCTACTACCGCAGATCCCGCTACCTGCTGCCCCGCAGCACCAGCATGGCCAGAAAGTCTCCAGTTACACCAGTTCTCCCCGGTTGTTCCACAAGTTCAGTGACGTCAATTGGACAGTGATTCCCACTAGGAATCCCACCTGAAAGCCTCAACACTAATGCCCCTGGCAACAGAGGTAGAAGCCAATTGAGCTGCCTTTTCTTCCTGTTGCTAAATTAGGAAAACAAATTTTACAGCATTTGTGATGAATTACTGTCTTAAATTGACACACCTTCATTTGGCAATAAACCACACTAAAGGTCTCTGTATCATGTACAATAAAATGTGAGATAAACATTCCAGTAACACAGCATCAATCACTTTTAATACTTACATTGCTGCATTATGACTTCATAGCCTGTAAATAATGTGGCTCAATTCAATGAATACTCCATAATACCACACTACAATGTATAAACATCTCATAAAAAGTAAGGATTTTTGAAGAGATGCAGTTCTGGTGGCTGCTCCTGGATAAGATGAAAGTACTGGATGCAGTTAGAAACATTCAGATATGGCACAAACATACCTGGACTTGTTTTGATCACATAACAAATACAGAAAGAACAAAATCTTGACAGCAACTGGATATATATTGTTTTAAGTAGTGCCAATGTGCTACTATGAATGTATCCCTCCAAGCACCAACCATTTAATGAACTGTAAAACTTATTTTTTAGAAAGTCTAACCTGTAAGATAGCAGGAAGACATCCTGCCTACACTGTTTTTCCTCAATATAGTATAAAAGAGCTTGTCTAGTCAAACCTGGAAAAAAACCCCTCTAGAGCTAGGTGAAGATAAATCCAGTTTTAAGGATGCAACTATTGAGAATTTTCAGTTTACAAGAGTTAAAGATCAGTGGTTTTAAGATCTGGCTTGTCTTCCTATACATAGCAGCATGAGTTTGCATTACAGCATGAATGTGAATGACAGTATGTGTCCAAAGAGACACTATCCTGAGCTGTAGAAATCAAGAGAATAAAAACAAACAAACAAAAGGTGATTATACATATTTTTTTTTTTCCAAGTATTTCATACAATTTTTCTTTCCAATTAGATATGTGGTGCAGTCAAGTCACCTCCTGGTCTTCCTTTATGAGCTAAACAGACTGAGCATCTCAGTGAGAGAACATTTTCTCCAGCCAACAAATAATGTTGGTGGCTCTTTTTAGAAGCCTCCAGAACTCATGAAACTCCACACTCTAGACCTACATATATTGTTTCAATATTAACTCTCACCAAAGCTTTTATTGAAGTAAAATACCTCCTTGTGCTCCTGTTGGTACAACCACAGAAGTGTTCTCCTTTTTGCTCCAGGCAAGTATCTCCCTTTGGAGATACCCGGACATTACGTGCCTCGTCCACTCCCTCTCTGTCACTTCAATCCTGCAGACACAGCCTGGATTTCATGTTCTGAAATGTGAAGTTAAAATTGGCTGTACTAACTCACAGGTATGCTCACGAAATCATCAGGATTGCTCTGTATCAATAAATTTGTATTTATTTCTACAGTTGCTGATCTGTCCACAAGGTCTTATCAGAAAATGTTTTCTTATCTATTTCCAGTTTATTATGATATATTAATGAAAATACTAAATATTTTAATTACCAAATCATATACCAAGATAGAGAAGTGTGTTTTATTCCAGGTCAGGATATCCTCTGAGGACACAGTAGATTATTTCCCCCTTAGTATGTAAACAAACCCAGTGAGTCCAAGTGAGGTCACCTTCCTGTGCAGCACTGTGACCACGAGAGATGGGATGTTTGCAGGAGACACTGATCCTCTTGCTAATAATACTAAGACACTTTTTGGGTACCTGCCTAATTTCTCTGGCTCATGGGCTCACAGCCAAATTAATTACTGTATTTCCACCAGAAATATACTTTTCTTTCTGTGACAGGCTTGCAGAAGCCACTGAACATTTCCTCACGTTCTTCCCCCTTTCCTCTCCTGTTGTAGGACCAAATACCGAGACTTACTCTCTCCTAAATGGTTTGGTTCAAGTTATCGTGTAAGCAGACAGAGTATGTTATTGTGTTTGATACCATCACAAATGAAGATGTGAGCAAGTGAGCCCATGGGGTGCAGGCAGGCTCAGGGACCCACGGTCCCCTCCAGCAGTGTGTGCTCAGACAGCACAAATCTAACATCGTTCCTCTGTGAGCAAAGAATCATGGAAGTTTGGATGGGAATTTTAAAAATCCTGTCATTCCAACCCCCTGCCATGGACAGGGACACCAGCCTGGCCTTGGACACTTTAAAGAGAGCCGCCCTTGTCCCATAGAGAAGGTTTTGATGTCCTCAGGAGCACAACAGTTTCAAGCTGTGCCAGGGGAGGTTTAGGTTGAACATTAGGAGGAATTTCTTCACAGAAAGGGTGATTAGGCACTGGAATGGGCTGCCCAGGGAGAGGGTGGAGTCACCGTCCCTGCAGGTGTTTAAGGGAAGACTGGACGCAGCACTTGGTGCCGAAGTGGTATTCGGCCACAGATTGGACTCGATGACCTCAGAAGTCTTTTCCAAACCGAGTCCGTGATTCCGTGACGCTGCTGCCGCCAGTCCTGCCAGGGCACAGCCGCCTCAGCGCAGCTCCCACCCCGTCCCGCGGAGCCGCAGCGGCGCCACTGCCTGAGGAGGAGCAGGAGCTGCTGCTGTTGCTACCGCTGTTGCTGCCGCTGCTGCTGCCGCTGTTGCTGCTGCTATTGCTGCCGCCGCTGCCGCCGCCGCTGCCGCCGCTGTTGCCGCCGCTGCTGCCGCCGCTGTTGCCGCCGCTGTTGCCGCCGCTGCTGCCGCCGCTGCTGCCGCCGCTGTTGCCGCCGCTGTTGCTGCCACCGCCCCGTCCTCACACGGGCCGGCCGGGGCCGGACGATCCGCGCACCCCCAGCTCCGCTCCCGGCCCTGAGCCCAGCCCCGCCCCCTCAGGCCCCGCCCCGCCCCCTCAGGCCCCGCCCCGCCCCCTCAGGCTCAGCCCCGCCCCCTTAGGCGCGGCCCCGCCCCGTCGCGCGGCGGTGGGCGGGGCCGCCCTCACCACGTGACCCCGCGCGCCGCGTGACGCTCTGGCGCTGCCTGCGGCCCCACGTGACCCGAGGGGCCGCTCTCGCGAGCGCCGGCGCGCGCCGGCCCGAGGCCCCGCCCCCCCAGCCCCGGCGGAAGGAGCCGCAGCGATCGGCCGCGGCCCGACGGGACCCCGAGCGGCGCCCCCGGCCCGGGGAACCCCCGACCGCCGAGGTGAGACCGCCGGCACCGCCCGGCGCCGCCCTGCCCGCTCCGGCCGAGCCTGGGCCCGGCCCTCGCCCGGCCTGGGCCTGCCCGCCGGCACGGGGCCTCCCTAGGCCCGGCTGCGCTCCCGCCCCGAGCGGCCGCTCCGTGCCGCGGGGAGCCGGGAGGGGCCGGTCCTGCTGCCGCACAGGGCTTCGGTGCTGGAGCTCTTGGCGTGCGGCAGCCGAGGGGACGCGGGGCTTTGCTGGAGACCCGCGTTCGTGTCCCAAAGGCCCGGCGGGGGTTGCGGTTCGGCTCACCCGCTGTACCCTCCGCGTGTGCCGCGCACGCACGGGCCGCAGCCTCGGCCTTACCAGAAGTCGCCCGGCAGCAGCCGTTTATTTTATTATTTAATATTTTAGTAGCACCTCTTCGCGGTATTTGTTGTTTCCTCCCCGCTCACCGCACGCGCCGTGATTAAAAAGCAGTACGGATATTGTTCTGATGCGGGGCTCGTGTGTGTGTGCGTGTTCCTTGCAGATGTCGGAAGACCTTGCCAAGCAGCTGGCCAGCTACAAAGCTCAGCTCCAGCAAGTCGAGGCTGCCTTATCTGGGAATGCCGACAATGAGGATTTGCTGAAACTGAAGAAAGACTTACAGGTGAGAACCCGAGGGTAGGTGAAATTTGAGGGTCTTTAGCAGTTGTTTCATCTTTCCTAAATATTTGTACTGTGACAAAAATATATACATGGTGGGTTTGTTACTTTCTTTTCACATAATTTGACACAGTTATGGTAGGTTGGTTTGAAAAACCCCAGAGTGTGGCCTATTTTAAACTTGTCTTTTTGGATGAGTAAAAAACATGTGCTCATTTATATAGCAAACTCCTCTGCTAAAAACTTTAGCCAGGGTGGTGAAAGATATGCCAGTGCTGTCTTTACTGTGTCTTGGTTTTAAATTTTTTTTTCCTGAAGCATTTGTCAAAGTCATTATTTTTTGTTGCTTTTGCTAATGCTGAAGGCTGATGGTTGGGCTTAACATGATGCCTTTCTGCTTATTTTTGACTTCCCAAACAACTTGATCCAGAACCTGCTTACTCATTAAGTGCATTTGTAACATTAAAAGCTCTGGAGAGTGGTTCTGTGTTCCTTCTGCATCTGAGCCTTCATAGTGTAAAGGTTTTTATATAAGGAAAGAAAAGAGTTGTGTTTGTCATTTGCCACGAGAGCATAGCAGGTTCTTAACAGCTAAAAACCATTTCAGGGCCTTGGGGTATTGTTTGGTGACAGGAAGGCCACCAGCCTAATTTTACCTGGTCTTTTAGATGCTTGTGCATATAAAGACACATTGATGTATGAAGAATCCTAGCAGTGCTGTTAAAATTTGTCCTGAGAGTGCAAGATGCTGCTTCATTTCTGTTGTGGATTGCTTTAGCCATCAGGTGTAAAAATATATAAAACTACCCAGTGCAAGATCCAGTGACCACTACTCTGTATGGAAATAGCAGTAAAAATGGTGCTTCAGCCAAAAACACAAGTAGTGCCTCAAATCAGTGATCTTTAGAATTCCTTTTAAATTGGAAAGGCTTTGTGCCCACAAGGCACTTGATAGATCATCTGAATGTGCTCTGTTGTACACTGTTAAAAGCATGTGTATATTTTTATATTTTTAAAATGCACAGCAAAACCCATATGGGATGATATTTCCGATACCAACACGACCTCGGCTTTGATATGCAGAGATCATTGATGTGAAAGGACAACTTGCAAACTTTTTAATAAAAGCTTTCTGCACAGAATGGGGAAGATCTTTGCACTTTCGTCCCCAAAAGGTTTGCTATCCATATGTTCCACCTTGAAAATTACGTAATGTTTTGCAGACTTGATATGTGCCAACTAAACAAACATTTGTAAAAATGGGTTCGTTGCCTCAGTGTCCCAACTAAACAGCTTTTTGCCTGTTTGAAAAGATGGTTACTATGTAATTGAAATTTTTTTTCTATTAAAAATAATGATGCATCTTGTATATTTAGCTTATTATTGAGTAACAAGATTAAATATTAGAAGATAAGTACCTAGGTTTTCACTTTTTGTTCTGTTGAAGCGTTTCTAGGACACTGCCTGTGCACCCAAGAACCAAACTTACCTTTTGTCTCAAGTAGGGGTCGATGGCAGCTGTCTTCTTCTGTAATTGGAGATGAGATCTGTGGGTGTTGTGTGCTGGAGTGTAGAGCTCTCTTTGGTTTGTAAAGACCAGTTGGTCAGGAAGAATCTTGGCAGACTGTACCTGGTGTTCTCTGTGGGTCACACCTTCGTGTCACGGGGACCTGGCACCAAGCCAGGTTGTTCAACCCCTTTGGCTGTACTGAGCTGCTGTGGTAGTCCCAAGTCCTGCTCAGAAATTTTCTTGGAAAGATCTGCTCTCTTAAATACTTTAGAAATGTCTCATGGGTTGCAATAAAATTAGTCTGTGTCTTGTGAGCTGAGCATTATGATACATGGATATTGGATGAAGGTTTTTACCTAAAGTTTGGTATTTTTTATAGGCTGGTGTGCAAGTGCCTTTATTGAATTCAAAGGATCCTTGGTAGACTTGTCTGAAACTGTTCATATCCAGGTTCTGCAATAAGCCATCTCTGAGTGTGGCAAGAACAAGTCAACAGTTTGGTGTTAGTGGTAGCTGCAGTAGCTTTCAGGTGTAGCTTGTGCCTGATGTGTTGTATTTGACCTGCTGAGGTAGATACTTGTGTCAAAGCATAGTGCTTCTTGGATCTGCAGAATACGGTTGTCATGTTGAGGATAGTTTGGGAATTTGCACCTGGGAATTAAAATTAGGCTAGTGCTTTATGTTCTTAAATTAGGTAACTTGGTAATCAAAATCTATTGTGCTTGAGATGCAGTGTTATGGAAAATGGAGACCACAGTAGTAGAAGTAATTGTAAGTGTGTTTCTGTGCTCCCTGGTGCAATTGTGAATTAGCAGCTCCACTAAAGCAAAGAGCAAAATTTTTGTTAGGAAGTTGTTGGAAATCAGGACATTAACAACTGCCACAGAAACGAGCTGATAGACCATTCATGCTAGTTGTACAGTTTATCAGATAAAAATGCATGTAAGTTTGTATTGTATTAACTTATTTGGGACGTGCTTCCAATTCCTTAGGTTCTGAAGGAATGAAGAACAGCTTTACTGCGTTTTCCTGAGCTAGTCTTTGTACCCCGTAGCTGAACTAAGGTGTGAAACTGGAGGGAAAGTTCAGGCTTTCAGTTTGAGCACTGTTTATTTGTAACCCTCCCCTGATTAAAATATTTATTGTTTGTTAGGAGGTTGACAATGGTTCATGCTGAGGTACTCAAAGGAACTAAAGTTTTTTTATTTAAGGCCTGCAGAGTTTCTTTGCATTACACTTGAAGTTTTAATGGCCTTTTAGATGGTGGCTCCTTTGACTTTTAACAGTAGTGAAAGAGAGAGGTGTGATTACTTGCTCCGGAATGTAATATTGGCAGGAAGTTGGGAGGGGCTTTTAAATGCTCCTGTCTTGAATGAGTAATTTGAATGCTTTCTGTGAATGAGAGGCTTTACAGTGTGGCAGTCTGGGAAGGTGCTCTGCCTCCCTGGCTCCTGGTGCTGCAGTTCAGCCATGGAAAGAAATGCTGTAAAAATAATAGGCTACCTTTTGAAAAATTGAGGAGGGCCTTTGCAGCTTTACTGCAATACAGTGAGGGCCATAATATTTTTATCTGCATTTGCAATAAATGATTTTAATTAAACTATTAAAAACTAAATCTAGTCCACTTTCTGTCAGCTATAAATTTAATACAGTAATGTAAAAAAACCCAATCCTAAACCAGTAAGCTTGGGGTAAAAATAAGTGTGGTAACAGGAGTTGGAAAAATTATTCTTTTTGGTTTTTTTTGTCTTTTCTAGGAAGTCATAGAGTTAACCAAAGATCTCCTTTCAACACAACCTTCGGAAACTCTTGCAAGTTCTGACAGCTCAGCTTCGGCCCTGCCCAGCCACTCCTGGAAGGTTGGGGACAGGTGTATGGCCATATGGAGTGAGGATGGACAGTAAGTGTAGAAAACTTCTCTAACAGTTACATGAAATAGTTCAATGGTAAGAGATTTTCATTCAGTTTGAACTGACCCTAGGGCGACTAAAAGCAAAAAGAAATAAATATTATATTAGATATTCTTGTATTGTCCTTATTAAAGGTCAGTATTTTAGACAGATAGACAAGAGATGTGGGGAATGCACCTGGAAATGCCCTGTTTGTCCCTAACCTTATAAAAGTAGGGTAGCTTTGGTAAACTACCATTTGCTAATGTAATAAATGACAAATTTAATGCATTTATCCTTCAGGGCAGTCTTTTGTAAACATTTTGGGATATATAGTTCGTAATTCATCATTGCATTTCTGTGTATGTCACTGATGGCTATGAAGAAAAATCCTTGCCGTATCTCAGTTTGTGCCTCTAATTGGAAACGAAATTTTAATTGGAAATGCTGGGTTTGGTTATGAAATTACTAGCTGTGTAATGTAACTGTAGCATTAATCAACCTTTTGGATTTGGTCTCCCATTATATTAGCCTGTGAAGTTCTGGGAACCCAAGCAGATCATTCTGACTCCATAATTTTTGAAATAAACAGTCTGAAATTACTTTCCATACTGCAAAATGTGTAACTGTTGCAGCTTTTTTAAAATTACTACTTATGCAGGAGCAATATTCCAATCATTACCATGTAAAGACAAGCTTTATTGTTCAGCAAATGTGGTTCTATTAACAATGTAGTAACCACACAGAGATTTTGGTATAGGTGTTGAAATCTTAGGTAGGAAACTAACCTAACAGTTCTTCTGTCACAGATTATTGAGTAAAATGTTTTTGTGTTAGGACTTCAAAATTGAATCTCCTAGTCTTAGGTCACCGTTGGGTTATTCTTCTTGCTCTTATCACTAGGTTAGAGAATCAGAGGTTGGGGAAGAATGTGCCAATGTCCACTGAAGTGAATCTTATTGGACTTAATTGTATTGCCTTTTTAAAAAAATGATGCTTCTGTTGCAGCATTTCTTAAGGGAGCAGTGTTTCATGAAGAGCTAACCAGACTTTGGGTTTTCATATATTTTCACCTGGCTCAACTCAAGACACTGTCCCACTGAAAATGCACAAGAAATTAGTAAATGTTAATTGGAATAGTGTCTATGAAGTATTTCATTTTATTCCTTTGTTTGCTCTTGATGCATCCTTTTTCCCTAAATTTAGACATATATTTTTGAAAAGTCACTTTTTTTTTTGTCTTTTTCCCATTTTGAGGTCAGTTTGACCAAATTGTTTCATACACAAGTATGAAATGGACTAAGTTCTGTGAAAATTTCAAAATTGCTATTTTAAATCAATAAGAAAAAGTTTGGATTTTGAAGTGTTGAATGTTTTGAAAGCTTCAGTTTTTCTTAATTCTTTTTCATATGGAGAAAAATGGAACCAGAGCTTTGGGCTTGTAAGCTGACATTTTCCAAAACTCCTCAGGGAATTCCATGACAACTGTGTTCTGTGAATGCACTTCTTTTTTTTTTTCCTATCCCATGACCTGCCAGAACTAAAACCAAGTCAGGATATCTGATCAGATTGGCCCCAGCATTAATTATTGGTCTTGATAAAGTGAGGCCATTGCTCCTTGAAGCTAAAGGTCAAATACAGCAGATTCCAGCCTTTGTACTTGTGTCCCTTTGACCTTAAGAAAATAAGTCTTGGTTTGATTTGTGTAGTGTCCCTGAAAATCAAGGCTGTTTTCTGCAAGTTTTTCAGTTTAGTGACATTAGCTGGCTGACAATGTAGGTGTTGAAGGGCTGAGTATTAAAGCTTTACTCACATGCTTACAGCCATGATATCTTTACAGGTGTTATGAAGCTGAGATTGAAGAAATAGATGAGGAGAACGGAACAGCTGCAGTCACATTTGCTGGATATGGCAATGCTGAAGTTACACCTCTGTTCAACCTCAAGCCTGTGGAAGAGGGAAGAAAAGCAAAAGAGGACAGTGGCAACAAACCCATGTCCAAGTAAGTATACACAGACAGAAGTCTGAATGCTGCTTTTTGCATCATTTTTTGTTGGGTTTTGTTTGTTTGTTTGTTTGTTTTTCTCCTCAGCTATGAAAATTGGTTAATGAAATAGAAGGGTTTTTTTTCTTTTTTAAATTACATCTCTTGAATATTTTTTGCTTGAAAAAGGAGCTTAAATCAATCTAGAATATAATGTTTGGTAGGTTAACATGGCTGGTATCAGGTGTTATCTGTCCTGGCAAGATAACATGACAGACTTTGTTTGTACTCAGATTATGATATCTCAAGATACCAGGTATGTGAGTTGTAGATTTTAAAAAAATTAGTACTTTTTAATTGAAAGCAGAGAATTTCAGCCCAGATCTAGTGCAGGCTGTTCCTAGAGCTGTGGTCTGACTAACAAATAAGCTTAGCAGTAGGAAGGACTTCTGCCCCATCCCTGTGTTAGGACAGCTGTGTTCTCTGAAGGTAATTTTAAGGGCTGAAAAAATTTTTTAATTTTTTTTTGTATTGGAAAAAAAAAGATGCTACAATTTCAGAGTTTGTTATAGCCAATGATCCCTTCCCTAAATGGTTGTTCTGAGGGACACTGCGTTGTGGCATAGATTGACTCCTTAAACTTCCTTATCTTCACCGAAATAACCTGGTCTTCATTCTTTTCCTTCCATCCCTGTCCAGTACTTGGTAGCATGAGAGTCTTGCAGATCTCCAGAAAATTTTGGCCTTTCCACTCCAGTGGGCTATTTAAATATTCCAAACCCAAAATTCTTCTGAAATAAAGGAGTGCTGTTTCAGAAATCAATTGCACCCAATCCTCTGGGCTGCTGCATTTGACATGGGCTTATCAGGTGGTGGTGGTGGTGGTTCTTATGCCAAATATATAAATTAGCAAAGGAATGGTTATACATGGGAAGATTTGGGGTTTTTCTTCCAGAAGTGGAGAATATTTACAACCTTTGTTTTATGTCATTTACTTCTCAAAAACTATTGTGTATGTCTATTGTACAGGGGGTTTAGTTTGTTACAGGAAAAGGAACAAACTTGAAATGTGGGTTTGTTTTTTTTTTTTTTCCTTTTCTCCAGAAAAGAGATGATAGCCCAGCAACGAGAGTATAAAAAGAAGAAAGCTTTGAAAAAAGCTCAGAGAATTAAAGAACTTGAACAGGAACGGGAGGACCAGAAAGTCAAGTGGCAACAGTTTAACAACAGAGCCTATTCTAAAAACAAAAAAGGCCAGGTTGGTTTGCTTTTGTCAACATGTGAGTAACAACAGGGCATAGACTTCTGTGCAGTGCTTTGGGAGAAAGGAAGAACTGGTTTATAAAGGAATGTAAAGTGGGGTTTGTCTTTGGGATTCTGAAGTGTGCAGTTTGGTATTTTGTACATTTAAAAGGCCTGGCTTTTAACTAGATGATTTTGGAGGAGTGCTGTGCCTAAGAGATTGAGCTTGCACTGAACTGGGAGAGCAGGACCCCTGTCAGCTGCTGGGTGGTGTTTGTTGGAGCTTAGAACCTGAGGGCTGCCCTGAACCTCCAAGCCTGGCTTCATGCTCTGTTTGACCCAGCAGACACAGTGCTAAGCAACTGCCCTGGAACAGCAGGTGTAGTGCAGAAAAGGCAGTGAGGACATTTTTAGGTCTCATTCCGTTTCTTTCATGGCTTGACCAAGAGCTGCCAGACACAGTGGTAAAACTTAAGTCTTCTTTATAAACCATTATTAGAAATCACCTTATGAGAGGTCAGTTTTATTCATTTTATTTATTGGCCCAAGATCCTGAGTACTGCAGTCACATACAGCACTTAGGTGCCAGGAGATTCCCAGCTCTGTTGTCTCACGTGCTGGTGTGTCAGGGATGAACCAGCCTTTAGAAACTGGGCCTGTCTGTAGGGGAGGAAGTTGAGAATATAAAAACACTTCAGATGGTAATGATTGCTTGTTTGTTGTAAAATCCAGCAAGTAGTTATTAAAAAATGCCGTTTTCTGTTTTATTTGCAGGTAAAGAGGAGTATTTTTGCTTCCCCTGAGAGTGTAACTGGCAAAGTTGGAGTTGGAACATGTGGAATTGCAGACAAACCCATGACACAGTATCAAGATACCTCTAAATATAATGTCAGGCATTTAATGCCTCAGTAACAGGTGAAAAAGGTGGAACTTCATCTCTGCAGGGCTTTACACTTATCTTTTTATCATTATATTTTTCTAAAAGTAAATTATTTGTTGGCACATAGTGAGTAGTCCATTTGTCACCATCACTTTGGCTTCAGCTTAAGAGCCTTAAATCTCCAGCTATTGATTTGCCCCCTCCCCAACCATTAAACCTTTTGTAGCAGGTAAACACTTTCATTAACTGCTGTTGCCTGTTACTCTCAAAGCAGTATTTGTCTGCAGCTTTGATCTCTGGAATCTCTGATTCACACCAGTAGTGAAGGATTTTTTTTTCCCTTTAAGAAAAGTGGTGGTATAACAGTGGCACCTTAACAGCCTCCCTGGTCTCTGTAGTCATGGTGCTGTCTGCTGTCTGTGACACGCTCAGCTTTGCAGAGCTGCTGCAGCTCTGGGAGAGAGCCTGTATGTCACATGGAATTGCTAAGGAAGTTCAAATACCTCCCTTATGAATCCAGTGAAGATCGATTTGGACAGCTGTAAATGAGGGCAGAACAGGGCTGATAGGATCTTTATTACTAATGATGACTTATGTGCTAGAAACAATAAATTTAACTTAATTCCAGTCTGAATTTCCTGTGCTTGAAGTTAAGCAGAGGAGATGCTGTTTCTTGTTGGTTGGGGTTTTTTTTTTGTTCATTTTTAAAATACTCATCAAATTTTAATAGGAAGTTAGTGAAATGTAACCAGAAAACCATAGGACAAGGAACTGTACTTAAAAATCCTCCCCCTCTCCAGGGATCAGAGTTGGAGAGTGGAACCAGCTGTGCTTGGAAAGGAGCTGTCCTCTCCCCTCCTGTAGATCTTGTAGGTTTGATGGTACAGTCACAGACCTGGGACATAACAGTGCCAGCCTGTGCCTGGGCCTCCTCCACGCACTGGAGGAGAACTGCGGCACAGCAGATAGGAATGTTTAGATCCCACTTATTTAGTTGTGAGTAAAGGTTAGTCTGGAGTTTCTGTCCTTAAGTAACTGACTGGCCCCAGTGTCCATTGTAACTTCAGCTGTATTACAGTGCTGCTGAGCCCCTTCAATCTTATCCAGGAATCCACGTGTAAAAGCTCTTGCTTTCTTGTATTCTCTCTGTGATTTGCTTTCCTCTGTTACTTGTCTTGCACTTACGGTAGTGGTGCCACCTCTGAACCCGTAATGTGTTTAAAGAACTTAATGGGTAGCCCTGTATACAATGTAGATATTATTTTTGTAAAATCTAGGGCTGAGTTAATGGACAAGAGTACATCAGCTATTTCTCCCATTAAATAAAAGGTGTGTCTTGTCCATTGATTCTGACCATTATTTCCCTGTATATTATGTTAATGTAGCTCATTTTGTAATTTGTTAACTAGATCAGGTCACGTCAGCAATTGTTGATGCACTGATTGGTGGAAATGTCCATCAGTTACCTGAGTCACAACTCAAGCTAAACTCTACAACTGGTAGTTTAGAATCCATACATAGAAAAAGGCTCTCCCTATAATGGGAGAGGGTGATTTTTATGAATACAAAGTGTGTTAATTTCAGTTTTGTATGTTTAACTTTTATTAAATAAAGTGTTTAAAATCTGCTGGATATATTTGATGTAGTGGAAGTATATATGGGGGGATGATGACTTAAATCATCAGGATGGGGTAGAATCTGCTGGACAGAATGTAATACAAGTGGGTCAAAAGTACTGCACACTCACTGCAAGATTAGGCAGATATTGCTTAATTCCTCATCTTCACTGGTAACAGGGGAGTTAAATTTTCTTTTGCACAGAAAACCTCTGAAGAGTGAAATAACCTTACTTGTGCTTTTTATAAATGGAGTTTGTGCTGCAGCTACAGAGACATGTCCCAGCAGTGGCATTAAATAGGTGACAGTTGTGCCACACTGACAGCTCACTGCTGAGGAAGGTCACCTGTTGTCTTCACAGATGGCTTTGCTGCAGCATCCCTTTCACTTATCCAACAGGAGCATCTTGGAGTTAGAACTGAAATGTGCCAAAGTAGGCAGAACTGGAATTTTGAGGAAGCAATCTGAGCCTTAACTCCACCTGTTCTTTTAACAGAAAGTAATCTTTGGAAAAAAAGGCTTAATCCATACCTGACATGCACAACATCTGCTTATCTTCTCATGTAACAGGTACAATAAATAGACCATCCCAGGACTATTTATTTGCTCGCAGAATGCAATAGATGTGTGGCCTACCTTATGGTAAGGGGCAGTCCAACCTGAGCTAGGACTAGCTGGTCTCATTGACTTGGTTTTAGCTGAACCTTTCAAAAAATTCAGTGAGACTTAGACCTTTACTTTACTTTGAGTAACTTACTGTCACCTCTCTTACAAAATGCGTTGCCTCATGAACTTGGCTGTAACTCCTCTGTTGGGCACTGCAAAGAAGTGCTGAAAAGAAAGGGTTTGATACTTTTTACTGTAACACCTTACCTGGAACAAGGGACACAGGCAGACCACGACTGTGGCTGCTGTGATCTATGAAGAGAGAACAGCTTGAAAATAACTTGTACCCAAAAAAAGCCCCACCAAAATTGCTGCATTGGTCACACAGCTGTTCCTTATATCACTTCAGTTTTTTTGATGCTCTTGCCTCATCTGTAGGATGGAGCCAGTTCGTGTGAAGTCTGGCTTTGGAACACAGTAAAGTGGCTTGAGAAATTCATGTAAAAAAAATTGAATTAAGCAATGCTGGTAATTGCCAAAACACAGAATTGCTTATATTACAAATGCTGAAGTGACCCAGAATGTGTGGCTTCTAGTGTTTTGGTTGGTTGGGTTTTTTTTACAGTTTATTTCCCAGTTTTATTAACTGGTCTACCCCGTGAGAAGCCTGACTTTTCAGAACGCATGCTCTTCATTGACTTCTGGGCCTCTGCACATGAAGTACCAAACCCAGTGCCAGCAAATCCTACTGCAAGCAGACAGTACTTGGAAACACTGAAATGACAGAGGGAAAGAGAGTGTAAAAGTGCAAAACCCCGAAGCTATTGACGTGGAAAAGACACTTGTCAGAGAACACAGATTGTGCCTTTCAGATAGGGGGTACTGTGCAAAATGACAGCCTGGGCTACATGTTTCCTCTTTGTTCCCACAGGAAATGGTTTATCTAATACACCCTCAATCCTGTCCAAATTGAAACCAGGAAATTAAATCAGTATAAACCTGATTCACGAATCTGGGATGGCTCCAGTCAGTTTCAGTATTTAGAAGTCTTAAGAGTAGCAACTTGACATTCACGTGGTCGTGGCAATCCACTTCTCTTTTGCCTTCCCTGACTCCAGTGAGTGTTGTGTCACTTATTTATGTGGATGCTTGGTCTCTGAGGTTTGTAAATTCAAAAGAGCACTTTAATTGAGAAGACTGCAATTCAGTACTGGAGATGTTCACAGGGCAAAACCAATAAAAACTTCTGTGCTTCCGCTTGGCATTCCATTCACCTGCATCAGCTGTGGGGCAGGGTCTAGGGAAATCACCACCACTGCCCTGCAACTAAGTGTGATGTTATAGAAGGTGTTCCTGGGCCAGGCCCAGGAGAAGGATCACTGCCTGGCAGCTGGTGCTGCTCTTTGCATTGCAATTTGTCTAATCTTTATCCACGCTCTGAAAAGCCTCACTTAGATAGCAAAATAAGGAGGGACGTTTACATTGGGATGATGATGAACATCCACGCCACATACCTGAGCCAGCACCTGTTAATGTGCAACCTGAGTCAGCAATTTGCAAAGCCGTGATCTTCAGCTGCAGGCTCTGCTACACAAAAGCACTCACATCGTGTCCTTTTGGAATGCAATTACCTTCCCACAGCTGAACTCACCTTGCAGTGACTCCCACAGTGGTGCTGACTGAAAATGTCTTGCTCTCACCTAGACTGGAAGGTGATGTTCCTTCCCCGAGAGACATTCTCCATGAGGAATTGGAGCAATGCTACGTTTTACACCTTACCTGTCTGACTGACCTGCTGAACCTGGTATTTCCTGAGCCTTGAATGCTATTTGGTACAGTTGTCCACAACTTTGGAATAGGAAAGAGCACTTGTATTTCCCCATCAAGCCTTCCAGGAGATCCAAATCATTTAATTGAGATGTGTTTTTGAAAGGGGATTAAATGGAAATAATGTCCTTCCCTTAGCTGAACTGAGCACAAGCGAGTGTACTGGTAGTCCAAATCATGGACTAAGTATGACATTCTGAGCAGCAACCACCATGCTAAAACTACCATAAAATGCTTTAAATTCCTTCATGGCTTATTTTACTTTGCTGCAATCTCCCTCAAGATCAAAATTAATCCTTGCTGAAGCTGTATCCTTGCTGTATTAAAATAAAGCTTCATCACGTGTCTGCAGCACAGCAGACTGCAAGCCAAGACGATGTTAAAGGCCAAACTACCCAGCTTACCCCACCAGCTTGCTCTGGGCCTCATTGGGCTACTACAAACCAAGAGGCTGGTTTTTTTCCAGTGTGATAAAAAAGAATTATTACCCACAGCTCTTACAACATGGTTAATGTCAAAGATCTTTCCAAAAGGACATGGCATTTCACACCTTTGACCTGCACCAGCCAGGCCAGTGGCACAGTGTGATTCTACTCCGTATGAGCACACTCATCCATCCTCCCTGTGCTGCTCAGCAATTCCCAATCCTTGCCCTTTTTGAAGGGATCTCAATATAGGCATCTCTTCTTCTTGTGAGACAACTTTAGTTTTAGCAACAACCCGAAAAAGAACCCTTCCATACTACACATTTAGTAGCACAGCCATAGTACCAACACCCATAGACTCCCTATTCCTTCCTCTGTCTTACCACTTAAGGGACCAGTCCTGTTTGCAGGAGGAAACGAGCAGAGAAGCAGGGGCCACTGCTGATGTATTATCCCCAACTGAATGAACAAAGAGGCAGAAGGACATCTCCTCTTCCCTGAGGGTTCCACAAGACAATTCAGAGATTGCACTGCTGATGCAGAGGAGTTTCAGTCACTATCAGGTCACAGAATTTATCATTCACCAGAGAACCTGTCCAAGGGACAAAGTCCCAGCAAAAAAAATCAGACTTTATTCTGGTATTGCAGGCTTTTTCATTATTATCACCTCCCTAACCTCAGGATGAAGTCCCGGTTTTTCACATTCTCTTCCAGGAAGTCACCCCAGTTTCTCTTTCCAATGATGCATGGTTGGTGTCAGAAAATATTCCACAAGAAAAGTTTACAATCCTGGGGGGAAAAAAAAGAACTACTATCTCCATTTAGTACACACAACGGATCCCACTTCCACTGAAACCAAATGTTTCATCCGTTTGAACAGGGCAATACAGACAACGAACAGGGAACAGCAAGTACAAGAGAAAAAAGAGCAGAAAAGCAGGAGGCTGGAGCTCACAGGCCAAAAACAGATGGTAGCAAACAAGCAAACAAACAGACAAAAGGAAAACACAATCACAAAACCTGGAAAATGATAAGTCTGTGTAGTTAACCCCCTTTCTATTGACCTACGGATTTCTTGAGACAGCCAGATCTGAGACCACCTTCGTCACTGACATGCCACTAATGGCATGGACATTAAAATGACCTTCAAGTGACAACTCACCACAGGATAACCATGACAAATGCAGCCAGATAGTCATCTCCACCTTGTCTGCAGACACGAGATGACATTCCGTAATACACTCGTGTCAAAAGAAGGAAAATGCTGGATGGTCTTTTTAATGGGTTTGTCTGTAGCAAAGGGACCCACCGGGGATCTAATTTACAGAGGGAAGACTTGACAGAATGAGCTTGCGAGGGAGCTGTGCGTGCGCCTGCATGTGTGCCTGCTGTGTGGGGAAGCTGCCTCAGGAAAGGGCATCCAGTTCTGGTTTTTATAGGAAAAGTCCCCATGTTATTGCAAAATTAAAGTTTAATTTAGGGTTTCTGTTACCGTACAAACACAAAACTAAATCAGAAAAACAACAGCAGCCACAAGGTAAATTGTAAAAAAGGCCCTCACAGAATTTTGCAAAAATAAAAGGAAAATGTGATCCCATGCCCAAGTATGATGTGGTGAATAAGTGTTATTCTGGATGAAACTAGAGTTAATGTGGTGGGCAGAACCTAGGGCCAGAGAGAAGACTGGAAGTGAAGGGTTTGACTTCTCCTTACTTCTTTGCAAAGGAGTAAAACCAGGCATCGGAAGCAGCACAAATCCCACAGAGCTCTGCATTAAACAGTACTAGAGCTGGGAACCCGAACAGCAACAAGCTTTCAGTGTCTATCTTTTAGGGTGAATGAAAAAAACTCAAGGACAGAGCTTGGGCAAAGCACACAGTAAGCTGCTGAGAGCACTTTTCTGGGGAAAGATTCGCTCTACTGAATCTCTCTCACGAGGTCAGTAATGTGAGAGACCATCTCACTTCCGAAGGGTAAGACAGACTTGGTTTGGATCATACTCACTCTGTTTTCCAAGATTTCAGGATTAGTGGTAGAAACTTTGATGGCACTTTGAAAAGTGATGGGATCTTAAAGCAGATCTGGCACATGGGACTACTCTTACTTGCCACATCAGGGATGACATCGAAGCGTTTTTAAGCCTCCTGCCTGGACCACTGCTACTGGCTGGTGATGGAAGCTCATCTCCTGTGACATTTCCCCCACTGTATTTGCACTTGCTATCAAGACCCCTTCGAGCCCACGACACTAGAAAAGATAGGAGATACCAAACTGGCCCTGGAGCATTCAATCAAACACTTCAAACACATTTATTCCAGCCACAGACATGTCACTGTTTTATACCAACAAGGAGAACACGGCCATTCTCCACCCCTTGAACTTCAGTGTTTCTCAGCTGTGATATTTCTTTCCCAAATGGGCATTTAAAACAAACAGGAGCAACAGGAAGGAGGAGGTGCTGGGACAGCTAGAGAAAAAGGTTCGTCAATAAATAAATCCCACTGGTATTCAACTGCTCAGCACCAGGGCTGCCAGTGGGCAGCACTACCAAGGAGAAGAATAATGAATAAATCAATAAGGCCTTGCTAGAGCTAAAGTTCCCCACTTTTCATCACTCTTCAGACTGTCCCAAACTTTGCGTCATCCAGAGATTATATGGACCCCAAACATAAATCCAAGCAGCATTTCTTCTTTGAAAGCCCTCAGGCTCCATTTGTTAACCTAGAGCTCAATTCTCTCTGTGGCAGATTCCTGCTCCTGCCAGGTAATCTCCCAAAAGAATAACAGATGGACTGAGCCACTGGATTATCTACACACAAGTGAAAACACATTTAACAACTGCAACCTGACACAGACTTAGTAAGCAAATTAATTTAAAAAACCCCAAACAGAACAGAAATCATTCACTACATTCATGGAAAGGTTATTTCTCTACTCAAGCACATGTGTTGTTGCACCTCTTACAGGGGATGACAAATTTTGGAAGAGAGCAGGGGAAACATCAGAATATTTAAATACAGGCAACTTATCACAGTGCAAAAGTCTACAGGAGACTCACTCAGGATCTTCTCACTGCGGGATCAAAGGGCACAAGAAGAACAAACACTCGGCTAAAGGGATACGAATGACCAAGATGGAAGAACACAACTCATTTCAGATACAGAAATGTTTAATGGCGTTAAAGTGCTACTTTAATGGGAACCATATGCTAACATTTAAACACAATTCCACTGCACTGCTAAATATGGTTGTCTTTATTTTTTATTTTACTTCTTTTTGCCCAACCCTACCTAAAACAATAAAATAAAATCTAAAGGACTGAAATTAACAACCCATTCAAATCAGCAATAAGTTATGAATTTTATAAAGCATTTTTTCCTCTTTTTTTTTTTCTTAGTAATGAGGGGTAGTTAAATTACTTAAGGATATACAAAGTTTCAAACAATGCCATAGGTGAAGACTCTATTAAGGTTTTTAAAACTTGGAAAAGAAAATAATCCTGGCCATTAAAAAGACAAAAAAATAAAAAAGCAAAGCCCTCAAAGTGCAGGTTAGAATGCTTGTCTCGGAGAAAATTAGAAAACATTCGCTATAACAGCTCTTAACAGCACCTGCACAGATAGGATGGCAAGGCCCTTGGGAACAGGACGTGCAGTCAAAACGTTACATTAACATGAGAGACGTGCTGAGCTTAACTAGGTTAACTACTGGACTGGAACTTCAAAAGTCAGCAAAGGGAATGATTCTAAAAAGAAAACTGAAGAAACCCCCACCAAACCTGGCCTCTTCCAGCTAGCACAGCCTTCATCCATTGTGTGCATGGCAAAAAAAGCATCTTTGCATTTCGTTGGGTCAAGTGCTTCATCAAAACAGAGATCTTTTCATGGCATAAATTCATATAAAAGACATCTAAGGTTTCATATGGACAAGCTCTAAAAAGACGCATCAGACTTGGGGTGTTTTCCCTCCCAACACATTTACAAATGTTTATCAAAAAATCGCTTCAAATAAAAAGGTCATAGTGGCTCAGTATCTGGGCATGACTTTCTGGTGTGTCACCTCTCGTGTGTGCTGGTTTCACTCTGCCCTCAGCTGTGTACGGACACACATCTACCGGAGACCTCTGCCGGGGTCACAGCCCGAGGCACCACAGCCCACGATGTGCTGGTAGATTACAAGTGTGCACCTCCTGCTTTAGCCACGCATCAGAGGTACTCACTTTTTAAATGATGTCCAACAGAAAGCTGAGTTGAATGGTGTTCTCCCCTGAACATCTCTCTTTGCTGCCCCTCTCCCTCTGGGCACAGAATGAGACCTTAATCATTATCATCACTGTTATTCCTAGGCTAAGCCTTCTTAGATTTCCTACTACATTATGACAGCACTAGATTGTGATAAACTGTAGGATACAGTCCTTTTAGGACCACAAAAGCTCTTCAGAAGGGCCTAAATTAGGTTGTTCAACCTGAATGCAATATAAGAAATTTTGACATTTCTCAGATCTCATGACAGAAAGAGAGGGATGAGTCTCTAGTATCCTCTTTCAAACAAATAAATTCAAAGCAAAGAGTTTCATCACTAAGGTCTAGATCCAGGTCCCACAGAAACAAATGGATTTCATTGACTTCAAAGGGACTAGTGTTTGGTCTAACTTTTTGCCAGCAGAAATTGGGATTGTAACATGACCAAATGAACAAATATGGGTTTCTGGGGAGGCTTCCTTTATCCAAAAAGCTTTATACACAGGTCTCTCCAGGACTAGCTGTCAATATGTCGTTTCTGAAAGAGGATACTGGCATCTCGGACCCAGTTAGATCACCCCAGTGAAATCATTTGCCCTGCACTGTTGTCTCACTTGGTTCTAGGAAGCAAACGAGAGCTTGACACTGGCGCTGGAGTAACCCTCGTCACTCCCAATACTCTGCAAGCTGCTGTGATCATCAATGTCACTGATGCTGGTTGTGCTGATATTGTCCACTTCTCCATGGGAGAACTCTGTGCTTTCAACGTCCACTTCAATCTCTTCTGGAAAGGAAAACAAGAAACATGCACAGGTGAGCACCACACACCCCACTGCTCCCTTCCAGCCAGAGAGCTGCTGGGACTCCCCCAGCACACAGAATGAAGCAGCCGTCTGGCAAAAAGACTTTCAGTGTTCTCCCTGGAATGGGATGGGCTGTGGACATGATTTATTAAAAGGCTAGATACCAGACTGGAGTTTTTCATAGGGATTTTTCAAAGGGGTTTGACTCCTCCACATACAGGCCACACTGAGCATAGGGGAGCCACCACCTACACTGAACTTGTTCCACTACCTCTTTCTTTGTACCTCTACAACCCCAGCGCTGGAAACAAGAAGAAACAGATAAAATCAAAGGCAACAGAGAAAATGGAGCATGAAGTTACCCCAAACATGCTACTTGCTTGACATTATATTGCCAAAGCCAGGACCACTCCTACAGGGTATTGCAATGCATTACCATGGGAATCTGGGTTACTCTCATAGACGCTGAGTGGACTTTGGAACACACACCTTGTTTCTAAGAAAGACTTGAAAAGCAAAGATCTAGTTAACCAGGTATCTTGGTTCCCATATTGTTTTGGAATTTTCCAAAGCATTTTTTTAAAACTACAGACTCACATCCAAACTATACAGCATCTTTGGATCTGTCAGTAAATATCAAACCATCTACTGTGCCTAATGCTTTCTCCACAGAAGAGATATTTTTAAAAGAAAGTTATCTCAATTCAGTTAGCTATTCAGATCATCTCTAGCCAGTTTTATCTGAGGAGATGAACTCTATGAGAAGCCTGGGGGAAAAAAGGTTAAGGGGGAAGGTGTGTAAAGCATCCATTCCAGTGCCATTAATATCTTCTTACATTTTCCTCTTTGTGTTGCCAAGAAATTTAGTAGACCAAAAAGCAAAGTGGGTGTTTCAACTTAACCATCACTTTCAATGCCACAGAAATCAGCTCAAGTTGACAGCAACAAGTCCTCCAGACTTAGAACTCATGCAAAATACTAAACTCTCCATATACATGTGTGTGTGTGCATGTGTGTGAGCAACCTAAACATCAAATCCCATAAGAAGAGGGTAGCTGAGAGACGAGAAATGGATGAATCTCATGCTCTCACTCCATAGAGTCCTGGGGATTCCATGGTAGTTCAGCCAACACCCACCTCGCTCCGAGTCCGAGTGATCCGAGGAAATGGTAGATCCAATGCTGTCCATTCGTATTCGCTCTATCTCCTGAGGACCCTGTAGTTGTTCCAGTCTTCTCTTTAGGAATCTTTGTTCTCGTTCCAGGTTCTCAAGCTGGTGTTGGCTTCTCCTCTCAGCCTCTTCAAGTTTCTGACATGATCAAATATTACTGAATAATTAGTTTCATCCTTTTCCTCCTCCCTCTCACCTCCACTGCCCTCCCACCTGCCTTGCTTAGACCTTCCCAGGTCCCAGAAGGATTTAGGCTGCAAGACCACTGAACCAAACTGCCTCACAGTCTCCAAGCACAATGCCATCTCCCCACATCTTCCCATCTCTCAAGTCCTGATAAATCATACCCATTAGTACAAAGAGTCTCTGAGGACTGAGCCTCTCCAGGGAAAACGATGTGAATTGCAGCAGTTTGTGCGTCATTCCACACGGGATCAGACACCTGCATTACCGCATCTGCCCACGAAGGGGCCTCAACTCCCTGAACCAAACCACTCCAGGGTTTGTTATGATCTGCTCCAACATAAAAACGTGCCCTGGGAGCTCTGTGTTCCTTACTGCATGGTTTAGTAGGATTTCTCAGAGACAGTTTTCTATTCAGTAAGTGATTTACATAACCTACTACAGATTTCTTTGATCACAGCTGGGAAATCTACCAGAGCACTGTTCTTTGTTTTCTATGACAAGCACATTGCATAAGGAGTCATTTCAGGCTAACTCTGTCCATTTGGCAGCGCTTTTTCTTCTTCATCACCCATCTTCCCTCCCAATATCCTGACCTGCAACCAAGTATTTCAGCCTCCCAGATACTGACAATGCTGCATTTTCTTTTCACGTTTCACTTTGCCAAAATGAAGCCAGAAGAGCTCTGGGCTGGCTGGCAGGTTCACACAAGAAGCTCCAGCAAGCCAACCCTGTCTCACACGCTTGTGGTTTGTGCTAATGCTTCAGCAGTGGAAACTCAGTAGCACACCAGAAAAAAAGCTCGATTTCCCGTGTAAAATGCAGTCATTTAACAGTAGGTATGTTTTTCCTTAAAGAGATGCAGCTGTCAACAAATGATTACAATACAGAACAAAACCCCTGCTTTTCAAATCCATCACTTCCATAGTTAACAGAGTTCATTATGGACTCTTCCAACAATGTGGAACTGTAGCAATGACAAGTGATTAACCAAGAGGGCAAGTCTTGCTTGCTCTTTTTTTTTTTCTAATTTATTTTTAAAAGGTGTTAGTCTCCTTCAACAGAGGCACCAAGGGTGAGCGATTGAATTGCACTTCTCAAGAGCCGCTGCTGAAAGCAGCTGGGAAAAGCAGCTCTTACCTTGATATGTGCTTTGGCTTTGTTGAGCAGCCCAAGCGTGGTGTGCCTGGTGCAGTCTGGTCCGAGCGGTATCAGAACTTTCAAGCGTTCTAGACACAGGCGGAGGTGAGCTCGGCTGCAAGGGGACAAGAGCAGGATCAGAGCCGTGCTCCCAGCAAGGGAATGCCACCTCCTTCTCTACTGCCCCTCTGCAAGGCAGTTTTCATGTATTCCTCTTTCCACGCATCACAAGATTCCCCACAGGTACCAGGACAGACTGACACTAAACTATTTACACTTCAAACACCAGCTGCTCATCAACACTTGCATTATTGCTAACCTCTGACAGACACTGTTTATTTTCTTGCTGTCTGGACTGATAACCTGACTCATCTGGATGAACTTTGTGCAGGGGCAAAGTACCTCATGGGTTTCCTCTCTCTGAGCTATTTGCTGTCAGTTTTGCTGAGAAGGACTTTTGTGAAAGTGGTTTTGAATGACTGCTACCCCCTGCACACTTGTTCATTGCTGGCTTAGGGACATATGCTGATCTCAACACTGATCTAAACTCATCTAAACACTGGTTTTTTGCATAAAATTAAGATCATCAGTGAGAAAAATGGTCAGCTCAAAACACTGAAACTGCTGGCATTTAAAGGAGCTAGAGAGATGGTACTTCCCAAGAACTGCACTCTTACTCCTTCCTGGGCCCACTGCTGGGGGTGCAAGGTTGGTGGGAATGAGAGAACCCAAGACCTTTCCCTGGGCAGTCTTCTGACCTTGACTCACATCTACAAAGACAGGTTCCAGCGTGAAAGTGTCGCTGGTGATATGAGCCATTTCCTGAAGAATATGGCAACACGTTCTGGGGAAAACGGTTCAGGAAGCAGTGGCAAAGCACATCATCCGTGGGCGGCACAGGAAAACTGTTCCTGCTGTCCCCTCTTCTGTATCATGTATGCAGGAATGAACAGCAGATTTATGGAAAACTATCGAGTATGTGTTGCCTTTTTCCCCT
>JAWWLV010000180.1:25764492-25809826 GCA_035041135.1 Platyrinchus mystaceus | reverse complement strand
ACAAATGTGGCAACATTTTCAGCCTGATCTTAACCATACCAGATCTGTCTGCAAAAGTTAGAGATGAACATGCATGTCAAGGGCAAGTGAAAACCAAACCACAAATGAAGAGATCTATGGTTAAACAACTGTAAGAACAATAATAGTAATAAAAAAACCCCAACCCCAAGGCAATGCAGTTTTTCAAAGTCACACCAATCAACACACCCCTGCCTGGTGACAAGCTATATACCAGGGAGATAATGGGTGGCACAGTGCATAA
This sequence comes from Platyrinchus mystaceus, assembly GCA_035041135.1. Lineage (NCBI taxonomy): Eukaryota > Metazoa > Chordata > Aves > Passeriformes > Tyrannidae > Platyrinchus > Platyrinchus mystaceus. The sequence continues at coordinate 25,809,564 of JAWWLV010000180.1, read as the reverse complement.
GAGAGCAGCATCGTGATTCAAGCCCGTAAGTGGAAGCAAAATACGAACAGCAATGTACTGATGCACTCCCCATCAGCTGCCTTTTCTCGAAAGGCCACCTAAGTCACAGAACCCAAACAAGGTACAATGAGAAAGGGACCATCTGAACAAACAACTCAGAAAAAAATGGCCAATTTTGCAGTACACAAACCCTTCTCCACATCTGCAAGAGATGCTGCAAAGCCTTGAGGTAAAGGTAAAGCAAGGGTTTTACCTTACAATACACTGCCCACACTCTCCATTTTACACTGTGAAAGAGGCCATCCTACAAACCCTGCCATGACTGTCCCCGAGCCCTGCGTGGCCTTCCACTGCAGCGTGAGCATTCGGCCAAGTGCACCCCACAGACATGCAGAAATTACTTCTACCCCCAGCTCTTCTAGATGGGAAGACTCATCACCGATGTCAGCTTCAGAAGAGCTTCAGGCTCTTGGCAAAGGGCAGCTGCAAGACCAACAAACCTTGTGCCAAGTGGTGTGTTGCCACCACTGATTTGTTCCAGTGTGGGTCTTTCTACCCCACTACTGCAGCCTGGAGGGAAATGTGCTCTCTCCTTATCTCCCTGCATCACACAACTATCAAAATCTCCCCCTTTCCTGAGATCCTTCTAGGTATAAAGCTGAGTATTATTGAGGGCTCTCCTAATCCCGTTACAATTTTGAAGTCAAATTAATTACTTCAGTGTTTTCCAAAATCAAAGAAGCACAAGAGAGGGATGGAGGAAGGGGAAATCAGGCAACCCCCAATCCTTTGGTGAAATACGGGGGATCTGTCTGAAAGATTTGGATTTCCTGCAGGACAGGTCTCCTGGGTTTCAATACAGAGGGGCAACAGACAATTTTAGCTGTATCTCCCAGCGGCTGATAAGCCTGTCCACACTGTGCAGACATTAAGTGTTAATCACGTTGTTCATTGAGTGCAGGGGTTGGCCTATAAACACCTTGAGTTATGTGGACATGTGAGAGAGCTTCCATTTCCATGATTCAAGGCCACAGCACTGCAGACATGGCTGTGAACAGGACACTTCTGAAAAGTCAGGAGTCCCCTTCTCATCTCAGAGGGCACTGCAGGGAGTGGGACTGCTCTCATCTCACACTGAGTCTCTATTACCTTTCCTTTCACTCTCTTCTCTGACCAGCACTGTTTGCTCTGCTATCACTGGCTGTCATCCTTCAGCCTGTCCATGTTTTTGTTTCTGTCCTCTTCTCTGACAGTCTCCTGGATTGGAAACTCTTTGGAACAAGAATACAGTTGCCAATGCACAGAAACTGAAACAGGATCTCGTGACTGCACCAAATCAAGCAGATCCCAAACCATTAAACTAAAGCAACACCATGATTCTGAAGTGATATATCTGGGGCTAATTTTATTCACATGATAACTTTGGGGCCTTTGGGTCCTAATTGTTGCACATCTTGATGTTTTCCTCTTTGAACTAGAGGGCTAGAAGATGGAAGCTTCATTTAAATGAATAATAAAAAAAAAAAGGGAAAAAAAAAAAAAAAAAAGACAACTGTAATCCCATGACTTCCAGAACTAGGAATGGCAGAAAATTTTGGAAACTGATGCTCACAGTAATAAAAATTATACCAGTTTGGAAGGTGCCTCCACCAGAATTCCAGAATTAACTCACAGCTGTTCAGTAATATGACTGCTCATCCTTTTGTAACCCCTTTGATCTTCAGAGGCACCAATGAGACAGGACTGCTTCTACTTGGCAGAAAAAGATCAAAACCAGCCTGGACTTCACAATGAAAAGGTGATGAGAGCACCATAGGTGGCCATCTGCCCAGCAGAGGAATGGAGTCAATCAATGCCTGGTATTTTCTCTCACCCCTTCATTTTCATACAGATCTACCACCGACCTCTGGGCCTGTTCATCAGTTTCTGTTCTCTCCTCCCAGTTCCTCTACCTTATTCTTTGAAAGCAATTTGGGCAGTTGTTAAGAGATGTCAAATAGCAACAGATGCTCTGGAGCAGATTCCCCCCTAAATTTATATATTGAAGATCTACTATTATTGATCTTGGCCATTAGTAATAAGGTATTTCAATCCCTGGTGAATATAATGAACTGTACTTTACTGTAGCACAAAACACAATGTTACCAGCTACACCCCTTTTGGGCTGAGCTGGGCTTACAAAAGCACACTAAAACTTACAGCCATCACAGGCCACAAATGCTCTACATTACATTCTCCTTCTGAGTTAAAAACACAGCCCAGCTGCTGCCAGTCTGGTTACATCCATGCAACTCTTGCACAAGATCATTTGCCACCAACTTTTCAATTGCAGCCACTGCTGACCACAGAGGTATTGCAGTTTCCTGCCCTTGCAGTAAGATACGGTTACAGTCCTGCATTTGACTATCAGGGAACATGCAAAGTAAGCTGTAAACATCAACATGCAACGCAGGCTGGTTAATTATAAAGCCCTGTCTAATAAAAACTCCATCTTTGTTAAAAGGTGGTTAAAAATAGACCTGCTCTTTAAATAGCCAACAGTGTCCTGTGCTCTCGTTCTCACTAATACCATTGTAATTATCCTTCTAGGGATACACAGTGTGCTCACAGCCTCCAAGTCAGAGCCGTGTTCTCCTCCATGCTGCCAACTTGCCTGCAAAGCAGCTGTGCCATTCATCAGAACCCTGCCTGGTTGCAGAGGAGGCAGTAACCTGCTTTGCTGCGACCTACGGATTTTCAGCTTTACTGCTGGAATTAGGTCACCGGCAAAGATAGCCAAGATTTTCCAAACTCACCAGCTACTCTTGATTATTTTGTTCAGAGGTTTCCTGGCTAAGCACCATGCCTTTGAAAGGAGGAGGGATTTCAGGCTCCTGCAAGGTTTCTGCAGTCAGACACTGAAAAGCAGAGATGCTCCCACTCCATAATCCATAATGGCCTCTAAAACTGCCAGGCAATAGGAAGAGCTCTCCAGTTCAGATCTACTACCACCAAGTCTTTCCAGCCGCTCCAGAAGAAATCAAAGGTGGTGCACACCATGGAATAGAAGAAATTAGCAGGGATCTGCAGAGACTCTTGAAGGCCACGGGCCTGCACTGAGACTGGCCAGAACCTAAGGTAGCACACAGCTTCCCACCAGGCAGCTGGAGAGTACCCATGGACTGGTCTCCTGCCCACAGCAGAAAACCTACCCATGGCCCACAGGGTATCACAGTAATAAAAGCACAGACAGTACCTCAAAGCCTCTTCATAATACTGCTGAAGGAGACCTTGGACTTTGATGCCTGCTGAATATAGTCAGGTTTTTAATTGGTTCCTCCATTAACCAGCTGAAAGAAGCAAGCATTTGCTTTATAGGGTAGACATCCGTACATCAGTGAAAGAGTAAAGGATGCTATTAACTTGTTGTTATTTGGGAAAAACATATTTCCTGTTTTCAAAATAATGAGTGGGAAATTTTCCAATATCAAGAATAGATTCTGATCTGGTACTAAAAGTTATTTTTGTCAGTAACATATTTTTTTAAATTACACATATAAGCTATTGCTACTAAAAGGTATTTTTACTATTCATTAAGATAGACAGAATTTTTCTGTCCCATACATCTATTTTCTGAAGCTATATTCCAGTTGCCTCACGTCACGGAAAAAAATTCCTAATGAAAATATATTCTAAGAACGTGACCATTTGGCATACTTGTTTACACAAAATCTTTTATGCCAGAAGGAAAGCATGTGCTCTTCATCCAATATCTCTTCACACTGTCAGAAATATTTAAGGAGTCATCAAATACCTACTATACCTTTCAGGTATAGAGGGCAGGCATCTGGAACAGAGGAAGCAGTGCATGTAATTTCACCTTGTAAAATTATTTCAAATTTAACCTCAAACTTTCCAGGGAAAATGAATTACCAGCCAAGGTCACCATCAGATGTATGATCAGAAAAAAAGCACTAGGAAGGGGAACTTAAAGAGATACTAGCACTATTTTTCCTACTGGATATGGATTTTTGCACACAAAGAACAGTAATACTGTATTTCAAAAGTCTAAGAGTTAGCCAGCATTAAATGACAAATGGTTTTAACTCAAGTTAAATGTTAAAACTCAGTATTACTCAGCAGGGGAACCTGAACAAGAGAAGCACAGCTCCCAGCACACTGACAGCAGGTCATGTCCTGATCTCAGACATACAGAGGTACCAGGAAAGAAGAGTTTTGGAAAGGAGGCACCAGAGAGTGTGGAAACACACCTTGCCTCTGCTTAGCTGCTGTGATGTGCTAATAACAAACTCATTCTCAATACAGTTCTTCCAAAGAGGAGCAGAGTTCATCACCTAGAAAATTAAAACAATGTCAATATCAGGGGAAGAAAACAACGCAAACCCCCTGCCTTGCCCTTTCCCTTGAACAACCCCTGACACCTTCCTCACATTTTCTTTCTCTCCTCTGGGCATGTGTGAAGGCCAAGAAACGCAAGACTGCTCAAACCTCATGCAAAGAAAAAGCACAAAGCTGGCCACTTGGAAACAATTTCCTTGTGCAGCAAGCAGGACAAAAATGTATCTGTAACACATGAAAACTACTCCATTTTTTTTCAGCTCAACTACAAAACTCCCGGTGCTTCCAGTAGGGCTCAAAAAGTCATTACATATCAGCACAGGACATTCTACCTAGTGAACTCTTAATCAACTGGAGAAGACCATTACGACCCCCTCTGGGTCTTCAATGCCACAAATGGATACAATTTAATTCCCCCAAACCAAGAACAGCTGTAGTTGAATAAACTAACAATTGTGGGAGGATTAGCTGCCTTACCCTGCTGACCCTGACGTATTCTCCCATCAGAAAAAGGGTTGGGATCCCACCTGGGAACAAACCAGACACAGGTTCATGGCTTGTTTTGGAAAGAAAAATAATTTAAAAAGACAAAGAAAAAGAGAGAGAAATTGGAACACCTAGGCCTCTGTTTTGCTGGAAACTGGCTTCCATTTGCTCAGCTATCAGAACAGTACTAAGAAAATAACCACATGTACTTACAGAAGTACCTGCAGAGGCACTGCTTTACAATCACAATCACATTCTCCCCCCTTGCTCTTTTGTAGTGCTTATGCCACTCTCAGGGCCTCATGAATGTAGGCAAGATTAACTACCGCTTAATGGTCAGGTATTTTATGTGTAGTATCCCACTACAGTGGGATCACTACAGTGATCCTGGGATCACTCCTTGTTGGTTTCAAAAATCACTGGTATAAGGAATAATAATAAAAAATAAATAAATAAATAAAAAAACCCAAGAAAAACAACAAAAAAAGAATTTTCTCCAGAAATTATCCACCTAGGGAGAGGCTGTGGTGGGTTTCCTCACCAGGAGAGCCAAACAGCAAAACAGAAGCACAGACTTTCTGACTTTCCTAGTGCTGAGCTAGCCAGGAGCTTGCAGGTTTGCATGCACTTTACGACATTTCAACTCTCTCCACCAGCAGGAAAGGGTTATGCAGCAGGCAAGACCTTTAAGTGAGAGTTGGGAGACTTATCTGCAGACAGCTTGCACGACCCCAGGTAAATCCCTCGAGGAACTGAAGCACACACTGCTCATCCACAAAATGGAGCTAATCTTAATTCCTTCATGGAGTACAGCACAGCTAAACCTACCCTTTGTTTCCAGGTGCTCATGGAGCTCAGCAGTGACACTGGTGTGTGAAGTGCCGAGAGAGGAGGACTCCTTGGGAAGCCAATTCATTCAGCTTTCTCTGGTAGTTAATGCAGCCCAGAGTACAAGATGGCCACATTCCTCAAAAGGGATCAATAACTCCTCACTGAACCCCCCTGTCCATATATGCAGCAAAGGCTATCTGAGGTCTTCTCTGACCTCTGTCCCAAGAAATTCTCAAGATGGAATTTCAAAGGAGTTTAGTCAGAATCAGGAAGACAAGATGAAGGCTGTATTGTTGACTCTGCAATCAAGCAGTCATAAAACTTTTTGTTTCTTTAAAACCTTTAGTTTCTGATGTCCTACTGTTAATCCCATGTGGCCAAAAGATTACGGTTTAGGCCCCATAAAAAAAAAATATACACCACAGTACCTCAGACATCACATGATTTACAAAAGCAAACAAACACCTACATAGGGTGCTTCCTTTTCTTTCTGCTTTTTAAATACACAGGTTACATTGCCTCATACACTGGTTCTATGTGGGGGACAGAAAACACTTAACCCTAGGTGCTGGGATTCAAAAGTTACAGAATATCATCAGAATTGCAGGGGAGACTCCGCGAGCTGGCAAGATTAATCACATTTTTCACTTTAAATAACAGAACAATTTTTTTCAAAAAGCTTCTTTAAAACAAAAAAATAAAAAAGCCTCTAAGAAACTCAAGCAATTTGCTTTCCCTGGAGGCAGCACTGTCTGAGAGACCTGAGAGCCAGCCTGGAGGGCTTATGGAAGTCCCCTACTTCCATAGGGGGAAGTCCTCTACACACCACAGTCTTCCATTCTGACTACTGCTAACCACTGTCTACTGCTAACCACTTACAATGTGCCCAACCCACAGTACAACCCCCTTCCCACTCTGCTCTTTCCCACCTTATGCATTTTTCTCAGAGATCGCTAAGAAAAAAACCACAACTCAAAGAAACTCCAAGAGATACTTATGACTGCAGAGGGCCTTCACATGTTTTCCTGAAGTATCTGACACCAGACAGAAGATTCCTCTTCTTCTCTCCTTTTGCAATCCCTTCACTGAAATGCATCTCCATATGTGCTTTTTCCAGTGAACACCAAGCCTGTAAGCTGCTTTTCCAAGCCAAGAAAAGTTTAAAAGAGGTCACACCACAGAGAACAGACTACGCATTTCCTAAGAGGGTCATATTACGTAGAATATCCACCGGAGACAAAGTGTTCCCATCCGGTTTCCCACTTCTTTTGGCATCATCATGGCTCTTTGGGTTAGGTGAAGTGGCAAACACATGCATTGGGAAAAGGAAAGATGAATGTTTTCTGTTCCCCCCATTTTGCCTGTCTTAGCAAGAATTCCTCAGAGTACTTCTAGGGCCTAACAGAGTGATTCTTGCTATGAAAGTTGACTACTGTATTCAGCATTTGGGACTCCTCCCTATACACTCCCAGAGGTTCTCAACTTTGGACAGTTTTTGTTCTTCCCTAAAACGATGCTGAAATAATTTTCTTCTTAGATAGACATTAGAAAAAACTTTTTAGCTTTAAACACAGTTAATCAGGGCAACAGGTTGCACTGCTTCCCTGGGCGATCCTGCTGTCAAATGCTTTTAAGGCCATTCGAGATCGGCATCTGCCAGGAAAGCTTTAGAGCTTATCCTGCCCTGGGGCGAGGGGACAGACCAAATGAGTGCTGCAGGCCCCTCCCAGCCCCATTTCTGACAGCTTCAGAAAACTTCAGAGACCACAGAAGTCTGAAGAACAGTTTCTTGCCCTCCTTTAGGCTCAGGGCCCAAGCCAGCTGCAGGGGCCGTGTGCCGAGTCTCTGGAAAGTGAAGGGAAATTTTGCCTCTCTGAGCTTCAACCTGGTGACAGAGCAGATCTGCTCCAGAGTGGCAGTTGCAGCTGGAAAAAGGGCAGTCATGCCACGTGTGTGGGAGCAGGTGGGCAAAGGGAAAGGGAGGATCTCGAGGCATCTGCAAGGCACTGTCTCCATTAGCAGAGTGAGACAGCTCCCTGCCGTGCGTGTTGGCAAGGAAAGGACAGGAGCAAAGCAAACAACAGGAGTTGCGGGGAAGAGGAACCCCCACCCCAAACTGCTGAAACCCGTTAGAACCCAGCAAGCCTCTCTGTGTGCAGTTATGCAGCTGCAAACTTGGAAAAGAGCAGGCAGCTCCGAGGAGCGCCAGGATCCACTCCTATGAGAAACACTGGAAACAGAGATCAAAGGGAAACACCAAGCTGTATACACAGCTGGGGCTGCCTTCCCCTGTTAAAAAGAGATGGGCACGTAGATTTCAATTGCAAGCTCTTTGTGTGTGCTCGCACGTAACTGTGCATCTGTGCAAATGTGCATAGTCACCCCACATTTGGCCTCTTGACGTTACCACAGTGTAGCTGATGGATGGTATTTTCCAAGCTGTATGTAAGATTCCCATACAGCTGGGCAAAATCTGACTGGGCAACCCGCAACTTAACCCACCCTGGGGAACAAGGCCAAACAGGTGAAAATAAAAGACAAGGTAGATACAAAGCATCGCCTTTTTTAGCCTCTTATTTCTACAATAAACCTGCTACACTGCTCCTTCTTTTAGAATAACTCATTTGAACAATTCCACTGAGTTTCCAGAAAGAGCAGAACAATTCCCATCTAGGGGCTGGGCTTTGGCCATGTGGAATTACAATAAATTACCCCAAATGTTCAACAGGTTGTATCTTTAAGTAGCACTGTAAAGTCCCTCCTGAGAGAAAAATGTAAAGGACACATCTTCCAGAACTTCCAGGGAGAGCTGGAGCAATCTGTCCTGCACAGTCCAGTTCTGAGAGGAAAGAGCAGAGGAACACACTGTGGTCATACACAGAAATGCTGGCAGCTGCCTGTTCTCAGGTCCTGGAACACTCCTGGCTGACCAGGCTCTTCTTCGAGGCTAGGGACAGCCACAGTGAGCTCCTCAGGACTGATCTCACCTTTGAACCTTCCTGTTCTATTCCTTTTCTCTCCTGGACTGCTCACAGGGAGATCTAACTGTACACAAATAAGCAACAAAATCAGGTCTGGATTAGCTTCCTTTTCCTTTCCACATATCCCCTCTAATGGTTGTGTGGCTTTGCCAGCCTTCACCCTCATAGAAGGGTCCTTGCCCTTTTTCAAATACACTCACTTATTCACAAGAGGAGCGGTGTCTATCAAATGCCCTCCTTTTGTTGTTGCATTATTTGCTGTCCTGGACAGTAAGGAGCCCTTGGCACCGCTCTCCAGATGACCAGGCTGTAGTGACAACTAGAGAGGAGCAACAATTGCCCAAGTGAAGGGGCAAGTATTTGAGAGTCATTAAGAGCTGTGCTTCTAAATGATTCAGATGCTTTTTCAGTATTCCACACTGGCTCAGCAACCAGACAACTCAGAGACAGCAGCTTGCACTTGACTTTGCAAGCATGACTAAATTTTGTGCAGCTGTTTACTACCTACCACGATAAAAACCACACCCTTAGCATAGGAATTGTTATCAGCCTGGACCATGCATGAACCCACTGATACCATTCATAGAATCTATTTCTGTGAAAGTAATGCTGCATTTCAAACTCATGTCCTGTTTCCACTGGAGGATTACAGAGCATAAGCTTTTTTGCACCAATTTCTGTTATGCCTCCTTCTTTCCCTCAGCCCCTCCTCCTGTGCAGAAACCCTTGAACAGGCAGTTACAAGATCTCTCTGTAACTGCTACATCCCCTTTCCTGACTCACCTTTTGTGAGCTGAACATGCCCATTTGCAAAATCTCCCATTCACGCCAATCCCTTCTTCATCCTGAGTCTTATAACTTCAACTCCCAGGCAAAAAAATAAGAGCAAAAAGCACATCCATCCTTTGCAAATGCTTTTCATTTTTCCCTAAATAAGTCATGTTGCTTTATGAATGCACTCTCAAAGGTATATAATTAACAGGCAAGAGGGACAGAAAATCTTATTACACGGCTAATGGGAAGTGATGCTCAGGCAGCAGTGTACCCACAAAGTATACCTTCAAAAGACAGCTCTTAAGTTTTCTTAATGGAGCATTGGGCTGATAACCTGACTCATCCCATTGCTCTGGAATCCAGTGATTCCTGTGTGTTCCTCCAGACTCAGACAAATCCAAAACCTCTCTGTGAGATTCAGCCTGCATCTGACAGACTCAAGTGCCACGTCTGAAAAAGGGGATACTCCAATATTGCACAGGCACTGTAAGGAGCAACCAGAAAGAGCACTAGGCAGGGAAGATCTCTATTTCTACACAAATTCAAACTCCCAAGGCACACAGAAGGATGGTGGGTAGATGACACCAACTACTGCTATATTCTGCCGTGGCCCTGAGTTAGCCCATTCCACATTATTGGATGGTTTCATGGGAGAATTCCTGACCCTTACTTGCACATTGCCTATTTAATTGTTATATGTTTTTTCTCATGCACTGTTTGGGAGGAAAGCTGCCCGGTCTGTTTGCCCACAGCTATGCAAACTGCTCGGGGTGACCAGCACCACTTGGAGCCAGGCAACAACCACAGCAACTGCAAGATGATCCTCACCCTCCTCTCCCAGACAAAGGTATGAACAGCTGATAGACACTTGCATTTACCACCACAGCACCCAAAGCAAGGAGTTTGACCATACTGGTATCACCCACAGCAGCAAAGGTGCCTTTGCTTTGTATCCTTCTCTTTCCTCATGGGAGAAGGTGTTATGCAGCACCTCCTGGTCCTGGGCAACACTGGCAGGACAGCAGGACACTGAGGCGGACACAAGGAGTAAACATGAAGTTTTAAAGGACAAGGGAAACTTGTGTGAAGGAGAGAAAAGGCAAGCAACTGGCTGGAGATGGGGATCAATGATGTAAACCTGTTCCCATTCCTTTGCTTCGTTGATCCACGTCTCCAGGCACTGGATCCATGTGTGTTTCTGTGCCTTACCTGATAAATGGGGGTGTCTCATTCTTCCCATCCTCCTTGGAATATCGAAAGGTTAGAGGTTCTCAAAGTTGCGATATTCTGGTAAAAACAGACCACTTGCCTACGTTTTCTATCCCCCTTCCTTTGGTTATCACAAGTCTGCATGGGCTATATTGCTATAGTATCCTCAGTACATGTACCAGGTAAAGATGTAGGTCAGCACACACAACTCCAACACACAACTCTGCCCCAAGAGTACAAAGTTCTGAAACTTGTTGTTACAAGCAATCTGTCTCAAAATTATATTCCATCTTCTCTAGGGCAGAGACTTTCCCCAATTGGCTTTTAGCTAGAAATGCTCTCAGGCCCATGAGCAACCTTAGTCACTTGAACAAGAAAAGTTGTTGCATCAAGATTTCTGGCTCTTGGCACTTCAAATAGCACCCCAGGAAAAAAATATAAAGACCCGAAAAAAAGCCTGCCAAATCTCCAGAGATGCATTGGGAGAGAGATGGTAAGTACAGAGCTCTGATATGACTGAAAATGGAGCCAGGAAAGCTGAATGCCTCACTTCCTACTGGGGCCAGATTCTTCCTAGGTCCAAGTTCACTGATTACAGAGGGCATTTGCCCAGTCTTTGTAATTTTTTGAGGACAGCCAGAAACATACAGAACTGGAGAGGGTTCAGCCTGAAAGAAAACTGTGGCAATGCACCCATTTGAGGATGCAAGTTTAGGAAGAGATTCAGGAAGCAAGGCTGGCAATGATACACTCCAAAACAGAGTGGTAATCTCTGATTTGGTGCAGAGACCTGACTGCAGAGCATGTTTCTTTCTAATACAGGGGCTTCCTCTCAAGTGTCCCTTCAGGGAGGCAAGACGACGAAAGGATTCTCAGCATCAGACCATTATGACAAGGCCAAGCAGATTGCACTGACAGTTTTTTCCACACCATGGGAGAAAAACACATCAGAAAGTGTCCCTAAAACACATCTTAGTTGAGAAGGGCTTTGTGATAAATATCTGTTTCTGAAAACTGGTTTATAACAGTGATTTTATTGTGCAACATTGTTGAAACAAAACCATTTTTCTTTGTGACAGTTTATCCAAAATAGTAGTATTGTTCTTTTTCCTCTTCTTTCCTCAACAGCTATTACATTCCTAGGGGAGGTGCAGAGATTTGGGAGCAGAAAGGAAGGCAGGCATGCATACACTCTTCACTGCATCACTTTGAATAAAAATCTAAAAATTCCTATATGAGCAGTACTACAGGACTTCTAATAAAATGTGGATCATTTTGTTTCCTTCAGATCTCAGAATGGAGACTAACTGTCCCTTTTCAGCAGCTTAACTCAGAGTTCAAAATGTTCAGCGGCCCAACCAACGTGAAACAAAGCTTTTGCAGACTTTCGATTGTAAGTGAAATCAAAACACTGTTTCTGCCCAAGGAGGCACTTCACATGAGCAAGTGTGGTGGTCAGCCAGAGATTGATCCCAGTGTTACAGCACGTGACAGAGCAAAGCAAAAGAAACAGCAGTAAAAGGCAGACTGACACTAAATGAGAACGACTGAGCCCGAATGTATCCAGAAAGAGCAGCTCTCTGGTAGCCTTACTCCAAAAACCACCAGCTTCTCCCTCTTCAGGTTAAGCAAAAACAGCCACAGCAGTATAATAAGTTATCCAGATCTCCCAAACTAGAGGAACATGCTGCAGCTCTGCTGAAAACTGTTAGTCCCAGCTGAAAACAGAGGCATCTGTCTTCCAAACAACAGAGCTGAAGACAGCCAACTACCTCCAGCTCTTGTTCCACACCAGCCACGGACACAGGAGGGTTTAGCTACAGTTCCCACAAGGAGCAAGTAGGATCAGTGCATGCTGTGACCTTTGGATGTGTCAAAGAAAGATGCATGCTCAGCTGTGTTGGACATGGTTTGACTGCTGCAGGGAACATCACAGGTTCCAAGTGTTATTAATGAGGAAAACAATATGTACTGTCAAGGTTTGCTACATGCAGTTAGCATGAAAACAAAGCCCACTCCAGAGAACAAATGAAATTTACTGGATTAGTTTCTTGTTCCAGCTTTCCTGATAAATAGCACTGAACTCAACACCACATTGATTAGTTGGTTGAAGACAAACACTGATCAGATTGCCTTGGCAAGTATATATAGCACTACACAAGCACAATAATCCTTGTCTATTCAGAGTAGCAAGGATTCACTACACTTTCATTTCCCTTCTCTCTATCTTTCCCAGCCTAGACAGCATGTCTGCACTATTTAAAAGCCCTCTCTTGCATTTTGCTAATAGACACACTCAAAGCCCCTGTTCTGAAGAAACAGAACCAAACTGTGCAAATGCTGCAGAGTCCCAGAAGGTCCCACGTTTCAGTGCAAGCTGACACACACCATGGTTTTCTCCTCTACATCAGTAGGGTTTTTCCTTTATCTTATCTGGCACCTCAAATATGCATCCCCAGCACAACGGTCAGCTGAGTGAGAAACTGCTCTAGAGATCCACTGTACAATAAACAGTCTCTCACGTTACAGAAAGAATGGGGGAAAACTACTGAAGATGGGGGATTCTGGTAAGAGTCAGAAAGGCTAAAAATATAGTATACACAATAATTGCTGTGTGTTTGTCTTCTTCACTTTGTTTCTGATCATCTCAAAAGATATCAGAGAGAAAGGATCTTACACCATTTCACTCTGCTTTTAAACTAAACACAACTTTCAGCAACTTAATTCAGAAGCTGTTTGTCTCCTTTAGACCTTGTCCTTTTTCTTTTTAAATGATGCACTTTTGCAGAGCCACAAATTCTGCAAGATCTTCAGAAAATTCTAATTTCAGTGACCCTCCCAAGGTCTCTTTCCCTCCTTGGATCTATCTTTTGTTTGAATTGAATTGTTACTATAAGAAAAATACGCCCTCATAACTCATCCAATTAACTCAGCTTTGTTTTCCTTCCTCCTAGTGTATTATAATGAATCATCATCGAAACCAAACAGAACAATGTAGGATATACAGAAAAAACTTATATTTTTTTGTTCGTTTTTTATTTTAAAAATCTGATCAATAGCTTTTCAAACATTTTTCTTGTTCTATTAGGAGACGTAACTTTTCTAACAAACACCACCACCATGTTGGTTTACCAGAACTGCCACTTCACAGAGCAGCAGGAAGTCACCTCAGTGCTGTGTGTGCTTCCCTTATTGCCACACTGACCACACGCTCCCAACACTGTCATGTGTAAAATGTTCACAGACAAGTGCCAGTACTGTTATCCGCATAACAAGCAACATTTAGCTTAGCCTGAATTTTATTCGTTATCCTTTTCAAGAAAATATTACACCAGCAAAGTGCATCTTTCAGTCACATGCTTGACCATGTTTTCTTTTAGAAAATGATGGGGTGTTGCTTACGCATCTGTTTTTTGGTGGGCGTGTTAAAGGGCTAAAAAGTATCATTTCAGTTCTGTCTTGCAGCAGATGAGAAGCAGAATGCTGGTTTCTTGTTTAAATGCAAGCTATGACTCATCCTGGGCAGAGATAAACCGAAACACATATCCATTAAATAAAAAGCACGAACAATTTTCCATTGTGAGGATTAATGACAGATAATAATTATAAATTAACTTTAATCTCTTATAACAAACAAAGCCCCTTATATAAATGTCACTGCAATCTTTTCAGATAAAAACACCGAATAAAAGTAAGAAGAAAAGCCATTTAAATATTATCAGCTAATATTTGGTACCAACTCAAACAGCTCCTTAGCAGAACCACTGGAGTGTTCATGAGACATTTCAAGACTAAGAAAAGGAGTGTCGCTTAAAACACTGTTTTAATTTTTTAAAAACACAATTTTAGTTATTTTTTGACACTAAAGGGGTTCAAGATTCTTAATCCTGACACATTAAAACATCATCAGTGCTACAATACTGAGTCCAAGTTAAATCACATATTCAAGAGGGAGGAGGAGAGCATTTTGTTATTCTACTGTTCTCTTGCTTGAAAGAAACTCTGTAATCGTTGAAGGGGTTAAACCAAAATTTAACTGAACATAAGAAGGCTGTTCACAGACAAGAAGGGAAAAACCAGAGTCAGAGACCTAACAGTGGACAATTTTGAAAATTATAGTGTGTGTCAATAATGGAGATAACAGTGAGATTCAAAAGGAATAATCTCAAATAATGGGGAAAATGAGCACCTGTCAACCACAAAGCCATTAGTATCAGGGCTTTTATATTTGCAACAGTTAAGTCTGGAGACACTGACAAACTTAACAACAGAGCAAATCAAACATGATGAAAACCTAACCAGGAAGTAATCCCCCTCACTCAGAAAACACTGCAGTGGAGTTTGAAAATAAATGCTTCCAGTATGAAACTTGCTGTCCAAATCATTGGTAATGAACACTGCAAACACAGCAAAGGCACTGCAGAGTCTAGCTGGGTTTGCAGATGTGAGTAGCTGATCAAGCCATAGCATCTGCATTAAGGGACAGATAATCTCAAACCAGGAACAATGGACTCCTGAACAAAGTTCCCAGATATAGGAGTCTGCCTGTACAGACCACCCAATGTGATCAAATGTGTGCCCTTCCCAGAAGGATGAAAACCAAAGGCTTGTAAAACCATGTCTGAGACACAGACCTGGAATACAATGCCTCAGAATGGGAGGGCCTGGAAGAAAAGACCTTTCTGAGAAGGCTGATGGCTAGGAATCTTCTGTCTGGAGCAGGTGGGGACTAGGGAGCATAAATGAGACAAAAGGAGAGGAAGAAAGAGGTATTACACCAACCCAGAATGGGAGAACAAATTCTGCAGCAAGCACCTTGTCAGCATTCAGGTGGCATAAGGAGAAGCACAGGTAATAACACTCTTCTCACTAGTAACACTTGTGATCAATGATGTGGTGGTCAGTAGTAAATCCTCATAATATCCCCACCTCAGGTAGCATTACTGTCCTCAATTACAGACAGGGAAACAAGGCAGAAACTTCCTCAGCTCACATGGATAGCTGGTATCAGGCATACCCTAACCCCATCAGTACATGCCAGTCCGTAGCTGGACGGTAAGTGTGGTTGCTAAGGTCTCACCCACAGAGAGTTTGAAGCTTCGCTGGCTGCCCCACAGGCCTGAGGCCAGAAATGGATGATCACATATCCATGCCAACCTGGCCAATGTAAGAGGACCAGGCCGGTACAGGGAAAAACGGAGACAGTTCTGCTCTAAAGCTGTACTGAGCGTAAGCAGCATTTGCAATAACAATTAGATATGCAAATAAGCACATTGAAGATTAGTGACGGTTTACTGTTGTCATGGAGAAAAAAGCACCTTCAATTCTGGGTCAGACCCAAGAACTGCATTTTCTTTCTCTCAGTGGTAAATATAACAGGATAGTGTACTGGAAAACCCAGGAGCCAACATTCCTCAACACAGCTCAACCTGGGACTGGAGAGGCTGAGACTCAGGGAGCACCATAACCCAAACAAAAAGCCTCCCTCCATCAACCCAGAAAGACAGGACCATGGCAACTCTGTAGATACTCAAAACTACCAGGAGGTAGAAGCACAGGCTGGAAGAAAACACCCACACCATGCAAAGGCCAAGCTGCTTCCCAGCGTTGCTGCTGCCAGGGGAGGCAGATGTGGGGGAAACTGAGGGCAACACAATTCATGAGGTATTCAGCTCCAGTTCCCTTGAAGCCACATGGGAAGATCTTGTCTGAATGAAATTACACACTTGGCTCAAAGCCTCTGTGTGTCTTTGGCCATCCTCATAGTCCTCCCATCCCTTGTTAAATGACGGCTGCTAAGAGAGATGAGGAGGCAATCAGCCTATTTAGACTCAGCTTTCCTTCCCACCCTGGGGGTTTCTTCATAGGACCAGCTGGCCAGAGCACTGCCTTTGTTACAGCAGCCACAAAAAACACAGACACCCACCCTCAGCCCCCCTAAAATCCCACAGAAGAGCCAAGATAAGTTTATAATGGAAACCCTGACATAACTTTAACTAGAGCATCCTGAATGGAAGGCGATAATCTGATCTGTGTGTGAACTAGCTCCCCTTGCCTCAATGGTATTTATCTTACTTTAACTCCTGTTACAAAAGGGTTGAGTCATATAACAGAGCCAGCCAAGTAACAAAACTGCAGGGCTTGCTAAAACGTCAGATTCAAGGATAAACAGGCACAACCCTAAAACAGGTTAGAAGAGTCTCTGCAGGAGCACTGGTAGCCAGACCTTGGAGCCTCTGGACAATGGCATTTTCTTCTGCGTTGCAGAGACTATCACAGCCCAGTGGGGGTGTGGGGGGAGAGGGTGCAGAGCACAGGGCTTTGCCCTTTGGTTCATGGTAACACATATTACCCAGGGCCCAAGAAACCTGATCCCGTAGCAACCTCATGTATGGAAAGTGCCCCAATCAGATTTCACTGTGTCAGGAGAAGAACAGTATTTACTCTGCATACAGATTAGTCACAAAACTGGGTCACTTCTTGCCTTTTCAGAGAGAGGAAAAAAAAAAACCAAACCCACAACCAAAAACAAAGCTGCTTTTTCAGATCTTTTTGTGTCTTCCCCCCAACTTTCAAAACTACGTGATGCAGTGTGGGTCATTCGCAGCTGCCAAAGCTGATCAAATGGCACTGCATGGATAAGGTTAAAGCACATTACACTCACTAGGCTGGCATTTCTTAGAATTCGGCTCATTAGCTACTTACCGGTTCTTTTCTAGTTCGTTGTGCGTAGACCTGGAAGATAAACAAAAATTTGGATTAGTCACCTTTGACCTCTGAGCACCAAAGTTCAACTGCTGCAAGCTGTGCACATCTCCAGTGGCACATTGCAGCAGAAAGCCAACCAACTACATACATTAAAATCTGTAGCTACAACCTCATCCTCCCTGCTGATGAGAAATTCTCCCCCTCCAGTGCAGAAGCTGGTACTCTTACTGGTGCCACAGAAAATGTTCCCTAGAGACTTCAACACACAAAAAATCCCAAAGAGAGGCAATGATTAGAATGGGGGGCCAGAGTCTGACACTTCTAGAATCCTTCTGTCTCTGTCAACCCACTCACTACAGGACTGCAGTTACCTTTTTTTGTGCTTTAGTTTCTCCATTCAACCTGTAAAAATATCGGTATCTGCTAACACAGGAGCTCACGGGGCATTAATTTATGCACATCAAATACCTGGGAACCTTCCAGCAGAACTGCCTCTGTAAGGACAGCCCCTGGAGCCCTTCAGCAGTCACATACCAGATTTAGCCAACTTAGCAGACCCAGATATGGCCAGGAATTGGGCACGAAATGGGATGGTCAGTACTGGCCATGTTTGCAAACATCAGCGGCAGTGAGTAGCACTTTCAGGATGCCTGGAAACCCCTCAGGGATGGAAACAGCAGTGCCACAGCCCTAGCATGCAGTGAAGTGACCCATAAAGTGGCACTGTGACCACTTCACAAAGGAGGGGAGCTTTGTCCTTATACCTGCCCATCACACCAAGCATGCTGCCAGCACTCCCTGATTCAGAGCTTGTAGCTTGAAAATGAAACCAACTAGAAACAAAAGGGAAACAGGCAAGTTCATTCTCCTTGCTCTGCGATGACAGCATGAGTGGCAAAAAAAGCTTAAATCCATTCAGGATTTCTAATCTAACCCAGGTAAGGTTGTTGAGGATTATTTAAAAGGATAGCCATTTATCCAACGTTTCTCTTTAACAGAAGGTCACCTTAAAATAAGAGTAAAAAGAGCCCAAGAGCTTAATAAAAAGGATCTATTTTCTCTAATTTGGCATCACATTTCTTCCGGAGCTCTGAGAAGATTATCCTCTATACCCCATCTGGAGAATCCCACAGAGAATTCTACAATTAGGGAACTGAATGGAGGATGTGCTCCAAGGGAAACCCTGTCATAATTAAATGCTTCTCAAAAAAAAAAGGAAGGAGGAGCGCCTAACAGGTGTTAGAACCTCATTGAAAATGACGAATAAACCATGGATGTCTGAGAAAAACAAGGTAAACGAGTTTTAGTTGACCATGGCTGAGAGCTGTGGGTGGCCAGAGGAAAAACAAAACGCTACTGTATGCCCATGTGAGCTACCCAGAGCAGCAGGATATGGGATACCCCAAAGGCAAGGCACACTATAGGCAAACTCTTCATGTTCAGGAAACTCCCCAAAACAGTAGATGCCTTAATTCTGGTTCCCAGGAATCAGAAACATGAACACGGTGTTTAGTCCAGAAAATCTTCCAAATCACACCCACACCACCCCCAGAGTCTAAACCAGTAAAATCCATTTATCCAGGCAACTTGGATCCAAATTAACCCACCAGAGCTGAGCTGAGGCCCTTTAAAGCCACTGCCTGTACATACTTTGGAACATGCTTATTGTTCTTATTTACTGTATGTTCCTGCAGGAGACTTTGCACTCTTCTTAGCTATGACATTAGAAGTTATAAAGCCAGAGATATGCAATGGCTTGAATTCCTATATTATATCGAGCCAATTATCAAGGCCAGCACTGAAAGAACAAAGTTTGGCCCACTGCTGTGAACAAAATTAAAACAGCAGGTTCTCCTTACTCCTCTCACACAGGAGACTCTTTATTACCTATCTGCTTTCTGATGAACAAGACAACTGAGAGAGGTCACAGGCTTTTCACCAAGTCAGGAAATGTATGCTGTGACTTTTAACCATGTCTGTGTCATGGAAAAAACCCAAAACTCAACCCCCCCAACACCTTCACACTGAAGCTGAATGCAAACAAAAGAATCCTAGCAATGTTGAATGAATCCTACAGGGAGGTTGCTTCTCTTACCTGCCTATGCTTTGTTTAGTGTAACTGGGGACCATTTGGAAAAGTTCTAATTTTTTGCTTCATCTGGATTTAGGAAAAAAGCCCAGCACCACTTCCCACTACCACCACTCACCACTCACTAATTCATATTTTTTGTGGCAGTTTCCCTTTGCTCGGACAACACATAAAGGAAAGAACCCCTCTCTCTTCTATTCATAATTCATTTCATTTTCTATAGGTCCCGACCTATAGATTAGTTTTCTCCCCTCGTCTTTGGGCTGCACATCTTACTAAGATTTATGAGTTAAACAAGGACAGTGCTGTCAGTGAAGTGGGAAAAAAATATAGGAACCTCTCCTGATACAACGTTCAGGAAAAAAAAAAGTCTTTTAAATAGGTGCAGAAACAAATGTAACTGGATCTCTTTAACTGAGCTGGTCTTATCATCAACCGAGAACCTGGAGAGTATCACCAGACTGAAATCAAAGCCTCATCCTTGTACGCCATCGCCAGCTTCTTGATGGGTACACGATGAACATCCCAGCCGTGAACTGTTGCCAAAGCACAGGGAACATTTCAGTGCTACTTGTAACGCCCTGGGTTTACAGCGGGGAGAAACCTGTGAGTCCAGCGTGATGCTGCTTTGCTGCTGGTGACAGTCAGTCACAGCCTGTGTCACCCAGTGGCATGAGGACACCACTGTCGAGCACGGACCACAAACCAGAGGAACTCACATCCCCTCTGTCAGGCAGACAGGGCAAGCAGGACCTTGCCCCCACCTGCAAAGCTGAAACCAGAGCCATGCAGGCACAGACATGTTCAGAGGGGGAAACAAAAGCCCAAGCACATGTACTGGCACTGCAAAAACGTCAGCTGCAATTTAAAAGTAGCTCAAGCACAAAACGTCTGCGGGGTTCTCATTTAGAAGTCAGGTTTCTATAGCAGTCAATAAATTTAAAACAGCCAAACTGATAACTGCTCATAAAAACTGAAGGAATGTTGTATAAGGAGGAGGATCCTGTTCACTGCATTTTGAAAGCAGCTTGGGAAAAGATCAAGAAAGAGTTTTAGAAGCTTAAGATAAAGGAGCCAAGCAAACAACAACAAAACCAGCAAATCAGTCCCCCCTCCCTTTTTCTTTTAAACAACAAAGAGTTAAAAGGGGACAAATGCAAGTTTACTTCAATTTACCTCAGATACCTGAAACTGCATACAAAATAGGAAGAAAGTGGGAAGAGGCAATTGTCAATCTTTCTAATTTAAGGTCAGATGCAGCAACCTTTCTGCACCAGTTACAGTGATTCTGCCTGCAACCTTGCTATCCAACACAGTAACAAGGTGTTGCTGAAACATTAACCTACAGTGAAGTCCCCCAACGAATGAGACACTGCAAGTAATTTGCCACTTTATCCCATTTTCTTTGTTTAACAAAAAAATATCTCCTACCATGACAGGGGCAGCCACACTTTCCCCGAGCACAGGTAAGCCAACAAAACAAACTGCATCAGGGAGGAACAAGCTCTAAAGAGCACTGAATTATTTGTCACTGGGGTTTTTACTGTAATTAAAATCACAAAGCTGCCACATAACATTAAACACAGCTGACCTTTCTGGTTTATACATTTATTATTGATAACTATCCCAACATATGCATTTGCAGAATACCTGCATTTTGGTTTTCTTCTCAGTGAGGTAACTACACAGCAATCCAGAGCCCCTGTCCTATGTGGTACACAGATGGCGTTTAGACCCAATGATCCTGTCATCCCTCTTGAAACTGGGCACCTTCCTGCCTGGCTCCAGCACCAGCTCCTGGCTCCAGAGGAGTGCAGGACTCCAGGACCTCCATCTCCACCACAACAGATATAAACAGATATACTGGTATCTCAGGAGGTGCTGCTGGCCACAAGAGGCCTGTTCCAATACGTGTCCTTAACGCCAACATAGTGCCAGTGCTTCTCCTCCAAATTCACTCATCCCACTCTGCTTTATCAAGAATTTAATCAGGAAAGCAATATTCTACCAGCTTGTGTAAATTAAGGCACAGTTACCCAAATCCTGTTTAGAAAAACAACAAGAACATCCCATCTGCAGACCAGGCTTTCTATCTTGCTTCGCTCAGGTTCAGCTACTTCTCCTGCTTGTGCATCGTCACACCACATACAAGCTCATTCTTCTTCATTTTACAGACCTTTCCCACCTCATGGCTCTGCTGACACCCATTCACTGGGCCACTAAATTCCCCCGCAGGAAATGTCTTCTTCCGTTGCCCAAGGCAAGAACAACCAACCCTTCTGGAACCAGTGAACTGTATTACTGCTCTTTTTTGCAAGTCCTTCCTCAGAAATGTCTCCTTTTGGAAACAGCCAAATGACAAAACAAAACAAATGAAAGAGAAGGGTGATCAACAGCTTATTTAAATTTTAAATCTACCTGTGTCCACAAAACAGAACTTACTGGCTGAGGAACCCCAGTGTTTTGCCACGGTTTCAAGTGGACCAACACCATAAAGAGACTATGAAATCAATGCAGAAGCCAGTCTGGGAAGCCCACAAAGAAGCTCCACCAGCATCATGTGAGGCTTCCAGCCTAATGGCAAGACAAACAATGGCTGCACAACAGTTAAATCCTCCTGCCCGGATAGAGATGTTCAAGGGCTGAGTTTCTAAGGGAATTGTGAACCCACCTCACCTTTGGGAGGCCCAGGAGTCTGGCCCTCAGAGAGCTGCAGGGAGGCCTTGGGAACACAGCAACTTATGGTACTGCCATGAGGAGCAGGATGCAGCTGAACAGAAGATGGCACAGCCGGAGCAGGAGTCCTTCTGCTGCCGTCCTTATGCCCTGTGCAAGTAGCAGCCTCAAGTCTAACAAGAACATCACCTCAGCCTTTCATATCATCAAATCTAACAAAGCATTTCCTTCCAAGCAATACCAGAGACAAAAGTTATCTTAAGCCATTACTATCTCATGATCCCCTACACTGTCTGGCCTTGACGTCCAGAATGAATTCCTCTCCATGAGGAGCTGAAGTGAGGAGATGGAACAGACTGTTTCCCCTTCTCACTGACGTCAGTGCCAATGCACCAGATTAACCTGGCCCCAAACTCTGGATAGTTTTTCTGTCGCTCTTGGATGGACATGGTATCAGATTCCTCCTAAGGATCTGATCAAAGCTGTTTTCCCAGGATCAAGCCAGACCCTTTCCACATTCTCCATCTCCAACAGAGAAGGGGACGCAGCCATAATGGTATCTGTTTGTGTTTGTTAATCTTTGGAAAAGGAGAAATGGCTCCCCAGTCTGTTTTCAGCTCAGAGACGGAAGAGCTCTTTCACGTAGTTCACAACTGCAGAAAGTCACCTACCTGTGGATTTCTACACAGTATTGTGAAAGTCTCCTGCAACACTCAGTCAAAACAACTTTAAAAGGTACACTGCACACATCCCTTCAAAAAGTAAATGTCTTCCAAGTCATTTATTTACACAGCCCCTCTCAGTTTAGTACCTGCTCCTCATCGTCGTTATTTCTGTTTGCAACATTTCAGAAATTAAATTTTCTGTAAAGTTTCTATGCAGGGGGGACAACATCAACACACAGAAATTTTAAATGATTTTCACAAGGTCACACAAGAAGCCTGTGGCAGAGCAGGGTACTTAAATAAGGTTCCTTCAACCCCAGGATAAGGCTAGCACTGGTGCGTGGTTGTTCTCAGGCATCCCAGAGACAGCTAACAAGGACACTTGTGCCATCTGATTCTTGGGTCAAATACCCAAAAAGTAACATAATCATTGCATAGTACAAGTGGGAAAGAGAGAAAAAAGCCAACAACCAACAACAACCCAAACCCAAACCAGCCTTCATGTCTGGCCCACTGTCAGCCAAGTGGGCCAACCCTACTCTCAGACACCACTGTACAAGGGGCCAGAGAAAATCTAAAATGGGAGTCAAAAGCAAAGCAGTATTAGTTTACTGATAAAACTCAACCAACAGACATATCAGACATAATCCTCAGCTGGGGAAGCATGCTGTTCTGCTGGTGCATGTTCTGCTTTTCCAGCACAAGGGAGAAAAGAGCAGGAAGACAGCTCCTCCTTGCTGAGCACCACAGTTTATTCCTGTTCCAGAGCTGAGCTGCCCCAAACCAGACCAACACCCGAAAAAGCAGCATAAGGTGGCACTCTGCAGGAGAAGAGTTTTCCACATAACACATAACAGCAAGAATGTTGTTTGCATTCAGTGCTGCAGTCTGGGGCAAGCAAATAAGTCCCCAGCTTGCTTCCCTCCCCACTGTGCAGGCTGGGAGCAGGTTTGCTGGTGTGGGACTCCTCCTGCACCACCAGAGACCCCACATGCAGAGGCTGGTCCCAGCCCCAAGTGTTAAGGGAAAACTGCCCTCATGCAGGGCCCTGCACGGCCAAGAGGAACTGGGTTTGCTGAACAAGCAGCTATTCAATATTTTGTTTTCTCCTCATTGTTCAACATGTGGCCTCAAGCCAAGCCCTGCTCTGAATACAGAACTGGTGGTTTCCTTACAGGCTTTTCGACAGGCTCACCAAGAGCAGTGGCTGGGCAGTTCACAAGCACGTTTATTGTCAAACATCCTCACTTTCCAAACTGGAAGCTAAGAAACAGGGAAATCAGAGTTGCAACTTCTTGTCCCTCCAAGTGTACATGTTCTTAGCACAACTCCTGCTGGTGCCTCTTGTGGCTATGCATCATCAGCACTTCCACAGCTCACATCCCAGGTTCATATCTTGGAAAAAGATCACTGTATGAGGAATAGACTATCTGGAGTCACCTGTAACAAGCTGGACTGAAAGGGACTTGCTGAATGTACACTGGGCTGCTGAGAGCAGACAAGAGTGAAGTGAGTTCTCCAGTGTGCTATTATTCACTGCTCCATTCTGCCTTCTAACTTCTGCCACAAGTGAGCAAAGGTCTACAGAAACCACTTCCTTCCCTTCCCAGCCCACACCTTGCCATATCAGAAGGGGCTTGTGCACACAGACCAGACACTAAGCCTGATGTGTGTTCACTTGGGGAGGTATCTTAGCCACTTCAGAAGTCCTCCTCCCTTGGACATGCAGCAGACAACATCTACAACAATTTAGAACTTGGACAAATTCAGGTAGATTATCACAGGTCAGGAGAAAGAATATTCTTTGCCTTCACCAAGGCATGTGTCCTGTCTGTAGCTCATGATGCAAGGGAGTTTGAGCTTCTAGTAGACAGATTTTTGACCTTTTTTAACACACTGACAAAACCATATATTTCATGACCTGGTGAGGAGAAACATCAGGTGGCTTCACCACAGCACCTCCAAGCTTCCCCGTGAACGAGGAAGAGCATGACACAGACTGAGGGCGGCAAAATACAGACACTTCCTCACCCTAATGTCAGGTATGCATTGTCCCCCAGGCCTCTCCCAAGTGGGAAGGACAATCTCCCTACACAGTCATCATAAACAAATCATTCAAAGCAAAATGAGTTCCTGATATAGGACAAAGCACTTGCTTCATCTATCCTCTGACAACACCTTAATATCTCTGCTAACAAAATTTTTGCTGTCCATTATTCAAGTGTACTACAAAGCAAGGCAAGGTCTGACACTGCAGAAAGCTCCATGTGGTCTCCCAGCAGGCTCCATGAGTCTCACTGCATGGTCAGGGACTCAGTCTCTGCCATGGCCACACCAGAACCTGGCAGAGAGATCACAGTGGTTCACAGAAAGAGAATAAAGACACAGGATGCAATTTTCAACTCTACCTGGAAAACTTAGGATCCTAAGTCTCATCTTCTTTCAAACAGTCACAAACTCCAAAACATATATTCTGCTTCCTGAAAACAGTATTAGAAAAGTGTGCACATTACCCAACGTACAGATGGTGGGAACCATACAATGTACAGATGGTAGGACCCATGTAGGTCATCTGACGTGCCCAGATCTTACAGCCTTACAGCAGCAGACTCAGGAAATGATCCAAGGACCCAGCATGCCAGCCCTTTGCCCTGTACCATGCTTCTTCCCACACATAACATTACCCTTTTGAGGAAGATGGTCATTTCCAGAAATAGCCTTAGCAATGCCCTCTGCAGTGCAGCAGTCTGTTTGGGGAGCATGTACTTCTCTGCAACACACATCTTCTGCCTAAAGAAACTGCCTTCAGATGCACTTGGGAAAATGAGGCTTTTTGAGTAAACACCACCTGACTGAAACACACTTTGTTTGAAAAGGAACTGATGGCATTTGTATGGCTGTGGGCCAGGCCAGACTTTCTTCACTTCTATTTAGACTTATTAGTTATCTCTCATGTTACAGCTATACTGCTGCAACACTGTGTCTGGAGATGAAGGCAAGGAAAACACACTGGAAAACATGAAAATACATTAACACTACTGTTAGCTACATACTGTACTAGGGAAACTGAGGCACAAAGACTTACACAGACTGTAAGAAAAGCAGGAAGAGAACCCAAATGCCTGATGTCTGGGGTTGTATTCTGTCAACAGAGACATGCTCATCCAGCACCTGGGAGATCCGTGAAAAAGGAAGGCTGAGGAAAATGGAAGGGTTCCCATTTCTCCTGCGACTAATATGAAGGCAGTGAGGTGGCTACTTCCTACAGTTTCCAGATGGCCAAGCTACTTGTGAAGCAGTTTGTGAACTGCTACAGTTTGTAGCCTGTTAGAGGCAAACTAGAACTGGTGCCATGTTACCCTACCATGCCTACACCTTCCTTACGGCTGCCCAAGCACCTGGACAATGACCACTGCAGGAATAGTCCCAACAGCAATTCTAATGCACTCTGTCCCTTCCCATAACTTCTCCCTCATTGATGGTGTAACAGACGGAAGGAGATAAATGAGAAGCCTTCAGAAAACAATCAGCTATTTTATGCAGAGGAACTTTAATCAAAACTGAGGCAAAAGAACTGCTCTCAGTCCACATGCCTGCTCGTCACAGAGCAAGCAGCAAAGCATAAACAAGTAATTAAGACAATGTTGGAAATCATCTAGGCTACTTCAAACTGGATTCATAAAGCAACAGAACTGAAGTGAAATCACTTTTATATCACAGAATGAAAAGAATGAAAGTACAGTAGGGAGCACAGAAAAGAGAGATGGGAATATATCCAGCAGGATGGAAAAAGCAGGCCTGTTCCCTCTGAGCTGATCAACAAGGCAGTGTCTCATAGAGATGAGATCCAGGCAAAGGCCAGCCAAGTGCACAGCCCCAGAGAACCACAACCTCTGATCAAGAGAGCCCAAAATAAGTCAACAAAAACAAATCCTATCTTTGTTGGTTCAAAGGAGGTAGGGAGTAGAAGCCAACACTCTCAAGAGGAGAACAAATAGCAGCCAGTCTTTGAATTTGGGCAGAAGTTTGTCAGGGGGGATCAGGAGATGATGAACAGCAGGAACTCCAACAAGCAAGACAATTAACTCAGCAGCAGGACATTGACCGGTCTGTTAGGGTCAGAAAGAGAAATGGATTTGAAAGCTCAATCAGGAGTGAGAAAGGAAAGTCAGTCTTACCTAAAAACAGGGGAGCAGATGGAAACAACACTACAGGTGACAACCAATTCACTGCTGAGCAAAGGACCAGGTCAGGTTAAACAAAAGCATCCTTCAGGATAAATCCCTGCATGTGTTTTGGATGAGGCATTACACAGAGAAGATATAAAAAGGGTACAAATGCGGCAAGAGGGGAAAAATCCTGAAGACCTGACAGGAATACTACTTAAACCAGAGAATTGCCAGTACACTGAATATAATGGGAAGAGAAAATGAGAGGAACAGATGACGAGGTTTGGCCCAAATATCCTCCCCACCACCCCAAATTTCTCTAGGAGCTGAGGCTGACAACCTTCGCATTTCAAAAGACCTTATGAGCTGAAATCTGAAGTTTCCTGTCATCACAGGAGCACTGTGATCAGTGATGCAAATCAGCCCACGGCAGCTGCAGCAGAGCTCCACCTGGGCACAGTGCTGCAACACCAACAGCACGAGCCCTGACTAACAGTCCCACTGCTGCAAAACAGCACACTCCTGTAAGGATTCCCCCAAATCTGGGAGGACAAAGGGACCATGAGTCTTCAGCCATAGATACTGGCACTTCACAACAGACAGCTGCTGCAGCAGTGTATTACAGCTGAGCTGCAGGTAACACCAACAGCTGGGCCTACTTCTAGTTTACACAAAGGCCTCTTTGCACAACTTGAGTAGTCTAAAAAGACGACAAATTACGTTCTACACCTACTAAAGGTATTAAGTATAAATTCATCATGAGTTTAGCACAGACTCCCTGCCACACAGATCTCCTAATGCATGGCTATATTACTAATACACAAAGGAAAACAGGAACTGCAGCTCTGCAGGATCATCTCCCTTGGAGGGCTATAAAATAAACACGGTGACAAAGAGGAACACAGTGGGTTCCCCCATGGAAACTGCTACGTCAGCTCTAGTACTCTGGGAGGCCTCATTCCTCACCAAGGAGTGGGGTTTATGCTTCTCATGCCGTTTGCAGGGTTCACCCTCACTTTCTGTGTTTTCCCTGATAACCTGCCAGCTGTACTGCAAAGCCAAGCATCACTGAGAAGACTCTGCATACAAAAGCTCACCTCCATGGGGTACTTTTTTTATTTCCCAAATTGCAGCAGGATCTCAGCTTCTGATGTAGAACAGCAGAGATGAGGAGAGGCACAGTGTAGTGCCAGCAGGTTCAGAAACCCCAGCATCACCAGGACTTGCTTGTCTACACCTGCAAATTGCACTGGGGCAAATTACAACTAATGGGCAGATGGGATGTGCTGAGGCCAAATAGAGTTATCCAAGAACAATCCTACCTGCCAGCCTGCTCTGATCACCTGTATGCCAGTACAAACCTGCCAAGATGGTGGGATTTGAACATGGAGTGATTTGCCTCTCGTGCACATACCAGCAATCCAGTTTCCCAGTCTAACACTTCAACTGCCATTATGCTTTCCCAAAAAGAAGTCATGCACATACCTAACTATACTCAATACTGCTGGCCAGTCTCCCTCAACACCTCTAACAGAGAAAAAATCCTTAACAGCTCAGCCTTGTTCAGTTTTCTTTTCTTGAAATATTACTAGCATGCTCATGTATACTCTCTACAAGGGAGGCAAGACCCTGTCTCCAAGAATTTCTAGAGAAAATTTCAACAGCAGCACGATTCCAGATCAGTAATGTA
The DNA here is from genome assembly GCA_035041135.1 of Platyrinchus mystaceus. Taxonomy (NCBI): domain Eukaryota; kingdom Metazoa; phylum Chordata; class Aves; order Passeriformes; family Tyrannidae; genus Platyrinchus; species Platyrinchus mystaceus. The sequence continues at coordinate 25,780,948 of JAWWLV010000180.1, read as the reverse complement.
CATTAAGTAATGACACTGTACATTATCAAAGTGAAGCATAACTCAAAACACAGCACAGCAAATCTCAGCCATTCTCTGTTTTACACGTGTGGATTTGTACTCTATGAAGCAAAGCCAAGTCCTGAGCCATGAATAGAGCTCCCTGCCACTACAAGGCTTGAGGCAGAAAGCAGCCTCTCTCCCCACCATATTACACAAGGGCCAGATTCTAACCCACCTACACACAGCCAGTCAAAACTCAGCTCCCACTAGCTGTGGAGTAAGGTGTGATCCACTGTGAGATGATAAAAAAAAAATATCCCCAAAACCAAACAACTCACAAGCAAATAAACAAAGTATCATCCAGAAACACCTAACAACTGATAGAGCCCAGGAGGCAGGAAAGCTGTCAACAAAAAGTCTCAGAGACCAGTTCTCTGGGACGTGAAGAAAAGGGGTAGGGGCTTTGTGCAGGAAAGTAGACCAAGACGAGCTGACACTGCATTTTGCTCTTTCTGGAATTTCTTACACAAGACAGGCAAACCACTCAGCCACCTGCACACCCTCTCCCCCAGTAAAATCATAATTACAGCACTGTCCTAACTCCAGAGGCTGTAGGAATGACTGAAAATTGCCAGGTACTCAGTCAGCAGCACAATGAGGGGGCAGGGGGAGGAGGGAGGGAACCTCCTTTGACAGAAGAAATAAAATATATTAAAACTGTGCAGTGTTCACCACCCCCCTACTCCTCCCCTGCACAGCGAGGTACAGCTGCACAGCACTGCTGTTGTGGTAAATCAGGCTTTCTTATGCACCAGACAGCCAAGGTTGACTTGCAGCTACACATGCCACATCCTTTCAGCTTCTGTGAACCAGTGCTTCAGTTTGTGAACCTGTGCTGCATGAAGCCACGGCCTAAGGCACACGAGGTACCTAATGCACACCCACCCACCTGCCCTCCACTCCTTGCTCAGGGACACTTTGAGCAAATTAAGGTTAAAGCCAAGAATACCTGAGGGTTTCAATGGTGCAGCCCCCATATCTGCCCTCAAAAGACAGTTTCAAAGGATATGAGAGTGGAGGGCAACAGAGAAGGTTCAGCACAAGGCAAGTGATGAGATTTAGAGGCATATGGAAGAAGTTTCAAAGGGAGCAGAGGAGAGTGCAATGACAGAGAACAAGAGGAGCTGCATCAGCAGAATGTCCAGAAGGGCAAAGCAACGCAGGCACCCAGATTTTCAAGACAACATGTCCAAAATGCCTCACCATACTCATTACAGCTGCTGACTCCAAGCTCTGCAGGCAACCTGCTACCAGACTGTAGATGTCTGAAAGGCCCTTGGGAAGTGGCCTCAGACACAAGGGAGGATAATGGGAAGAGAGGAAAATGAAAGGAAAAAGAAATTGGACAGAGATCAAACCCTCCTCCATGGAACTGAGCAACAGATTCTTTGAGTGCCCTTAACAACATGGGCCTCCTGGGAGAGCTGAGGGCTCCTAGTGCTGCTGAGAGGGTGCTTGGCGTTTCCCCAGGATCAGACCAAAAAATAACAGGCTTTTCTACATGACTGAGAGCCTAAATAAAAACAAAACACAAATGACGACCTAATATTGTAACGTAATTTCAGATTTCATGATAAATCTTAACTTCATTAAACTGGTGGTATTTTTTTGGAAAAAAATCATTTAGCATCCCTGCTGTTTATTTTATTTCCTGCTGACACAATGATTTAAACTGATTAAAAAGTCCTCTCAATTATTTTCCAAAATGTATAAATATCAAACCAGGCTAATCCTAACTAACTATAATGACCTTTTCAAATAATTGGGTCTATCAGAGCAGTTTCCAGTGACATTGAATTCAAGTTAATGTATCCACAGAACGGTACTTCCAGCATACTAAACTTCTCTAGCAAGTTTTAAGAACGCAGCCTCAGTCCCAGAAACATCTTCAGAAGAAACTGACATTAAATAAGTGACACTACACGTTGTAACAAATCTCTGCTTATTTTTCATCCCGTTCCAAAAACCAGAAGATACTTTTGTCAAGAGCAAATTAAAAAAGAGGCAAAATTAAATTCTAATTTAATATGGGTTGGCTAATTGATTTGCTTGGTTTTTTGCTTTTAGCTATGTGTTAAAAAGGGTTGGTTTTTTTTTAAAGGAAAAGTTCTCTTGTTATTATGAATGCCAAGTCACAATGACTCTGATTCTCCACATATTTTCTGCAGGCGGGTAATTTTCCATACCTAAATATCCCTACTAAAGCAAAACTGTATTTTTAAATATATTCAGGTTTTAAGTCACAGTATGTAACACTAGGGCTTTCAAATGCCCATGCAAAACACTACACATACATGTAGATAACAAAGATTACAGAGGGGAACTCCTTGGCAGCAATCGCCATGCTGTTGGTTGTACAACTGAGACAAGCAAAGGAAAAGAGAAGCTGAGCCACAACATCCTTCTTTAAAAATGCAACATGTGAATTAGAAATCATGAAGCAATGTTTTCCCTCTTATCTGCACACCCTTGTTTGAGGTAGAAAAGAACTATTTTGCTGGAACTGGGAGACCATCATAGTTCTGTAAGAACAAGATTTGCTCCACCATTGCCACCCAGAGCTGGGCTGCCCCTTCCTCAGAACTTTCTGGGTGTTTGTGCCATGACAGCACAGAGCCTGTTGGGAGGAAATGGCTGTCGTGTCTGGGCTGCAAATGCTGAAGGGAAGTACTTGGATTTAAACTATGAATCAAAAGAGCATCTAGGCTCTGTAAATACCCTGCGCCCCAAAATCATGAATTACTCGGTTCAATAAAGATCAGCAACAATGTACACGTGTCTATTTGTAAAATGTATAAATAAAGAAAAAAAAAAGAAGCCAACAGTGCTTTGCCAAGGTTGCTTGAGAAGCATTTTTACAGGAGGCTGTTAAATGACAAGATCTGCATGAGATCTAAATGCATAATTTCTCTACACTAATTAAACATTTTGAGACGAAAGCAATCCAAAAAAATCTCTTGTCCACACAGGAAATGTAAGTTTTGTTCCTCATCAAGGACCTGATATTTAATTCAGTCCATTTCAACTCCACCAGGCAGAACTTACTGAATTGCCCCTTTGATTTTAACAGGAAGGGATGATACAGAGCCTTCCTTAAACAAGGCTGATGCTATACTCAGCATCACACAAAAGACACTGCAGTGAATTTGGAGGCACCCTAAACTTCACAGTTGTCACTTTCCAGCACTTCAGCCATCTGGAAGGCCTGCCATCTCCCACAGCACATGCAAGCTGCTACAACTTGTGCTATAAGAAACTTCTATTTCCAACTGTGCATGTAAGGTCTGAGCTCCCCAAAAGACCCATTCTGGTCTCTGCCTCGAGCAGACCTGACGCTGGTCACTCCCTGAGGCTGAAACATGCACGGAACACTCTGGATAACACACTCACTCCAAAGATTCAATCTGGCCTCAGTATTGCTTGTATAAAGAAGGTTTTAAATAAGACTAGAAAGTATCTTTTCTGCTTCTCTGTTGCCTTTCCCCCCACATCAACACATTCAGCCTGTCAGGCTGGAGGGCCCCACGGGCTGGTGTCAGCACAGAGCTGCCCCGGGAGAGCTGTGCCTGGGGCTCTGTGCTGGCAGGGCCTGCTGAGCACCCTGGCCCCAGGGACAGGGAGTGCTCTGCATCCCTCTCCAGCTTACAGGCTGCTGGATTCAGTGCTAAGGAGTTCCTGAGGGGGATGTGCTTCCAGTCCTCCTCTGGAGAAGGACAGGTTGCCATGACAAAGGCCTTTGAGACAAAGAGGTATGGGATGGAAAAATAGTATGTGGGAAACCTAGAGGGAAAAATACAGACCTCAGTTCAGCATTTGCCATCATTTTCCAACATAAAGTCACAGGACTGGGGACTTTGGTTCAAGATAAACAGTAAAGATATGCCGATCCTGATGAAGAAAACTTCCCCACAGCAAGGTGTCCTAACATCACTTCAAACAACCTTCATTATCAAATGCTGTCGAAGCAGAATCACTGCAAGCAAAGGCACCTTTCCCTTAGGCCTTTACAGGTCCTTCCCAATGGCCTTAAGAAAGCTTTAATCACCTGAGCCACCTGCCACCATTTTATGGATTGCACAGGCCTCGCTGCAGTAAAAGCAAGCTTGCAAATGCCTTTTCAAAAGCATACTTCATGTTTCTAAAGTTTCTCTATCTCAGAATGTCTCAACAAGGTCTAAGCAATTCTAGAGAAGGGAGCAAACAAAAAGAACAAGAATGAGAGGGGAGAGGCAGATCCAACCAAAGCACCAAGTAGTAATCTTAATCCTGTTGTCTCTTCTAGATTTAAAAAATATGGAGTTCTACAATTACCAAGCTATCGAAAGCTGGGAAATCCCACTGCCCTGAAAGGCACAGTGAAAGACAGCTTCATTTTCCTGAACTGAATTTCTAACATGTTGTACATCGCAGCCAGTCATCTCCCTCTCTCCCATTTGTTGTAGGGGATCCATTTCAAAACATTTCCTAGCTTCGAATCATGCCTGTCATTACAATCCCAAAGCACCCAGGCTGCACACACACTATCCCTTAAAAGCAGTGACTTTGTTGGAAAGACATCAGCTGTATATAATGGGAATAGCTATTGCTTTCCTCCTCCCTAAACCCTATGGACAGATCCCCTTATCCCCCCTTCCCTCTGCAGCATCTGAGCCTTGGCACAGCATCAGCTGGCAGTGCCACTTCAGACACAGCTCCCCTGTGTCCCCTCTGCTCTCAGCACTATGGATCCAGAATGGATGCTGTACTTGTGTGTCCCAACTCTGAATCCCCCTGTGTTCAGACTCTTCCCACTTTCCCCAGAGTTTCTCTCCACTGCCTCCAGCTTTCTTCTCCAGCTTCCCCCTCCCTTCCAGCTCTGCCCACTTCATACCTGTTGGCAAGACTTGCGATGCCACCACTGCCGCTGTGTTTCCTTGCCCGGCTCAGCCTCCGCGTGGGCTTTGGGTCTTGTAGTCCAGGGCTTGGAACTGAGGGGAAGGTCGAGGCATAGCCATGTTCGCACTCTGCAAGAGAATCAACAGGCAGGGCATTTAAAAAAAAGAAAAAGAAAACAGAAAAAAAAAAAAACCAAAAGCAAAAACAAAAACAACAAAAAAACCCCCACAACAAAAACACAAACAAACAAAAAAAACACAGAAAAAAGAAGTCAGCAGGCAGGACTCAGCAATAACCCGTTGGCCTAGCTGGGGAGGACCTTAACCACAACAGCTCAGGGAAATGACTGATGATATATTCACAGGGAAGTGGACTGAGAGGTGGAGAAAAGGGGGAAAGGGGAATATAAAGTCTCTGCTAAACCTGGAGGAAGGACACCACCACTCAAGCACTGAAAACATCAAAAAACCCCCATGACAGTAACAGAGAGTGCCTTGTCTCCCTCCTCCTGCCCAAGCTACCTGAACCGGGCAAACCAGGTGTATTTCACTGTGCCATCCACGTCTCTGATGAGCCAGAGCCACCCTCCACCATCCTTCCTGCCCAGTGGAAAACTTTCACACCAATCTCCTCTTTTCTTTCCAGAAATCGCATCCACCTCAATCTCCCCCACTCTGCAAAAACATTCCACCTCATCCACCACCTCCAAGAGGACCCGTCAGCCTTATCCCTCATCCAACCCTTCCCTGTTGGGTATTTACCACCATTTCACCAGCAAAACACTCGCTGCGATCCCTCCTCCGGGGTCACTCTCCCCCCTCCGTGGGGATCTGACCCCAACCCCACTCCCCTCTCGGAGGTCTGTCACCCAGCACCCATCCTCCCCCCATTACCTCTGTCCCTTCGCTCCAGATACTCGGCCGCCTCCAGCAGCCGCTGGATGTTGATCATCTGGACCTGCTCCATGGCCGGGGGGCTCCGCCGCCCCGGGCCGCCCTCCGCCCCCACGCTCCCGGCTCCCCCGATGGAGACGGGGGCGGCTGCGGCGGGGAGGCGCCGGGGATCGCCGTCTCTGCCCAGTGCCCGGGCCTCGTCACACCGTGCCGGGGGAACGGCTCTCCTGGGAGGGCGAGGGGTGGCAAGGGGAACACGCGAGGAAATGCCGGAGGAAGGACCCGCTCCGGGATGCTCCCGCCGGGGGCGGCAGCGCGGCGAGCGCTATCCCTGACCCTGCCCCGTGCCCACCGCCCGCCCGGGCGCTGCCCCCGCCGTCAGCCCGGATTTACCCCCAGCCCGGGCCCTGCCGGGATCCCACCCCCCCGGGCCGCTCCGGCCAGGCAGCCCCGCGGCCGGACCGGCCCCTCCGGCCGCCGCCCCGCCCGCCGCCGCGCAGCACTTTGTTTACCTCTGCCCGGCGCTCACGGCGGGCGGGGCGGAGCGGGGCGGGCTGGGAAATGCAGTTCCCGGGAGCATCCAGGGACCGGCGGAGCAGGCGGGGGCATCGACGCGCACATGAACCTCCCGGGGTGATGGCTGTGTGTGTGTGTGTGCCCTCATGCCTCAGGTGAGGGCTCCGCGCCCACCCAGACCCTGAGGTGGTGGTGATCTGAGGTCAGAGAGTCACAGAATGGGTCAGGCTGGAAGGGGTCACAGTGGGGCATCTGGTCCAACCTCCCTGCTCAAGCAGGGTTATCCTACAGCACATGGCACAGGACTGTGTCCAGATATCTCCAGTGTGAGAGACTTCACAACCTCTCTGGGCAACCTATTTCAGTGCATAGTCAACCGCATAGTAAAGTTGTTCTTCCTCATATTTAGGTGGAACTTCCTGTGCATCAGTTTCTGCCCATTGCCTCTTGCCCTGTTGCTCAGCACCACTGAGAAGAGTCCAGCTCCATTCTCTTCACGTCCTCCCTTATACACATGGATGAGGTCCCATTTCAATCATCTCTTCTTGAGGCTGAAGAAGCCCAGCTCCCTCAGCCTCGCCTCGTAAGAGAGATGCTCCAGGCCCTTGATCAACTTTGTAGCCCTTTGCTGAAGCTGCTCCAGTAGCTCCATGTCTCTCTTGTACTGGGGAGCCCAGAACTGGACACCACACTCCAGGTGATGGCTCCATGCCCACCCAGGCGTTGAGAAGGTGGTCGTTTGCCCTGTCCTCCCTCCCTTCCTTGCTGCCAGCTTGCAGTCCCCAGTGTACCAGCAGCACACATGGCTCACAGTCTGCATGCCCAGCTGTAAATGGTGGCTTCCTCCTGGGCCACCATCAGCTGGGGAAGCCACCAGTGGGCAGCAGCCGCTGGCACATCACAGCAGCCCACAGGCCAGAGCTTCACACTCCACCAATACACTGGGGGCAAGGCAGCAATCTCCTAGAGTGCAGGACTTCAGCAGCCACTTCATCCCTCTCCATGCCAACACCCAGGCGTTCCACACATGGAACTGCCTATGGCAAGGATGAAGCAGAGAGGCTACAAAAGATAAAACTGCAGCCAGAGGGTGGGAGCTTTCTACATCTCACCTGTGGAGATGTAACTAAAGGTGCCACGCTCAGGGAATTCCCACCTGGAGTGGCTGAAACAGTGTTTCTGATGGGAGGCTGAGGAGCAAGACCCATTTTTCAATATGAACACAGCCCTTTGAGAGCATAGAGAAGCAACACCACAAACAGCAATCTCACTCTACTTGAAGCGGCACATTAACAAGTAACAACAGTGACCATCTCAACATTTTAATGAATTCTGTCACACTTACACCTGCCAGTATGATCACTCTTTTCAGCATTTTAATAATGTATTTACATCCTGCTTTTCATACAGGTACAAATCCTTGGATCACTTCTGTGACTGAATTTTACCAACTTCAACATTACTTGAAATCAAGCTTAAAAACCTCTTAACATTTAATTGTATGATACCAGTCTCTAAAATACTTGTTTTACTCGAAAAGGACATGATCAGAGAACATTCAAAATTAGAATCAGAACATTCATAGTAAAAATCCAAATTTCAAACTGAGAAACCCTCCAAAGACTGTTTTGTAGTTCTAACGGGGATTATTTTCATGGGCCTCAACCTTTAGGCCATTACTGATTACATTTGCAAGCATTCTTAATCAGAATGGGAGATGGAGAAGTACCTTGAAAAAATACCCAGAAAAGCAGAGATTCTCAATTAATGGTGTGTGCAAGGGCTTTAGGCAGAGCACAAAGTATCAGGACACTCGTGATGAAGTTGCAAGAGTTGGCAGCATTCAACTTGAGAAGGCCTGAAAAAAAGTAGTAAAAGAAGGCCTGAAAAAAAGGAATCAGAGTAGCTAACTTTTCTTTAAACACATTTCACTGATTCACCATTTCTGAGGTTTCCTCAGAAAACTGCAGGCTTGCAGCTGATGGAGGTAAAAATAATACCACTATTCAGTCCTTACACAAGACCTTTTCATCTCTGGATCTCTAGGGGTTGTTTTGTTTCTCTTAAGATGGGATAGCTGAAGAATAAAGGAAGCTGGGACACCTCTAGGGACATACCTCCATCTTCTGCTCTGTAGGAAAGCCAGCCCCAGCCCTCACTCGGACTCCCAGCCCCAGCCTCCACTCCCGTACCCGCACCCAGCCAGACCACAGCACGTGTAAAGACTGGCTTTTGTGTGGGGGAGAACTCAGGGAAGGAAGTACTCTCCCTACCTCTTTTTTCTACACTGGAAACTGTCCATAGAGCAGATTGTTAAAAGCACATGGAAAATTCCAAATTTGAGCAGTCTCTGGGACTACTTATGTGATCTTGGACTAGTGAAAAGGACACAGGTGCACAGACCTCTCTGCAACAGCAAAGTTAACACGAACATTTCTGGGCTCTAACTGTGCTGCCTCTAACCTGCTTTCAAAACCACAGAGCCATTTGCCTCTCAGGATTAGCAATACCAAACATTAAAAAAAACAACAAACCCCACAACTCCAACCCCCAAACTCTTGATGAAGCCCCACAATCACTGCAGAACAGGTTGTTGTCAGCACCCACTGCCACTAGCTTTCCTAATGGGACATTCAGAGATATCTAGTGCCACTCTAGGGATTACATAGGGAAAGCCATGTCTGGTAAATGTAGGGGTAGGTGAGGAGCATATCCAACTGTCAGCCTTGTGAAGTTCTATATACAAAATAACAGAGTGTGAAGGAGGGGGACCCTGATATACATGGTGAATTAAAACAGCTCTGAAATGAAGCAACAGAAGGATCAGTTCTGTGTGAAATGATGTAGGATCAGCTCTTGCATTTACACTTCAGCTCAGCTTCCAAGTCTTTGTTTCTGAAGTAAACAATGTCCAATTAGGAAAAAAAAATGTATGAAACAAAGACAAATCTGAGAATAAACTCAAATATTCTTTGAGAATAAATCTTCTCAAAGAAAGAGCCGTAAAGAGAAGGCAAGCCAGCTGTGGAGCCACAGCAGATCTGCAAAATCTTTCAGTTGCCATCCCAAGTGCTCGTGTGGGCAGGTCAGCCTGCAAAATGCCAGAGTTATATGTGACAGAAACAAAAGTGGGTGGAAAGTGAATAGCACGAAGAGGCCCAATTCTATTCAACTGCTGACCAAAAAGCCCCCAAAGTCAGATTTTAAACGTGGTTGAGCAATCCACAGGCAACAAGGGGGAGGGGCTAAGGGAAGAGTATTTTAGGGGAGAATGAGATCATTTAATTTAGTGGCTCCGAATGATCTGTAAGTACAGTTTTCTGATTATAAGTGCTTGCTGCTTGGCATCCCTTCTGGCAGCTGTGATTCACTTTCATTGTGTGTTCTGCTGCTTCGCCCTTTAGAAAGGGGCTTTTTACATTTTATTAAATGGCACTTCGGCAACCCTCCATTTCCATCCTTAATAATGGATTTGTTAATCTCCCTGATAGCCTTTCCCTCCTCCTTAGCAATAATTTAAATATCCAAGAAGAAATCTGCAGTGCAGAAATCAATTAATATTTACATCTGAAATGCTGCTGTACTATTTTCATCAAGTACAACAGATGTGATCTGTTTTTTACCAACATCGTCATCACTTGCATTAAACTAACATCTTCCATCAGGGAAATTTTCTAAGAGCTTTCCAGAAAGTAATGTTTTAGGCTTCTCAAAACTGAAATGATTTTAGCTATTTTCTTTCCACTCTACAGGAAGGGAAACTGAGGTATAAGCAGCATAATTGCTCATATGAAGACACACCCTAAGCCAGAGGTAGAACAGGAACACGTCTCACGAATCAAGATGCCCAACCCTCTGCTTTGAACACAAAGCTTCGAAATAACACAATGCTCCGCTTTGGAAGTTATTTTCAATAAGGGCAATCCCTTTGGCTGAACTGCCTTGTTTTCCATCCCTTCACTGGCTTTTGCTAAAATCCTCCTATCCCCAACTCTTTGCACCCTCTGGGAAGAACATAAAGATGGCAACAGTCACAAGAGCTTCCTTTGCCCACCTTCACAAAAACCCTGCAAGCCCTTAATATTGTTTTCAAAGCCTTGAAACCTAACACTGCTGTAATCAAGGCATGAACAGAAATCCCCAGTAGAATCCATTTTCTGGTGCTCTCAAAGCAGTGCAAAGATTCACTGATTCCCCAAATTTCTGGGGACAGCAGATCCATAAAAGTCCTGCTTCTCTAGTGAGGGGAACAACATCTGAATATCCCACCTATCAGCACACAGTGTTAACAACCAGGTCTCTATTCTTGAACTCATGACTATAATGGCTCAGCATCAGAGGACTTGCAGCAGAGGACTGGAGAACATCCCAAGTCGCACCTACTCAATACCCTTCCAAGGCTTGCAGTATCTTCACTAATGGCCCCACACTGCCTATAGGATGTGGCCTCATTTCTCATCCGGGAGCTTCCTTCTTTCACAAGGCATCAGATAATCCCTTTCAGCACTCCCACTGGTATCTGGAACCTGTCCACCAGTGAGGACAGACATTGCTCAGCACCAAACCACCTGGATATCCAAGAGTTTGGACAGGAATAAAGCGCGTGCTGAATTTCTCACTCAGATTCAAAGATCAAGCTATGCCAATCAATAAAGTAAAAGCCACAGGTCTACTGGCTCTTTGGGCTACTTGTTCCTTCTCTCCAGGAGACGTGCTGCTGTTTTCAGGCCCGTGCTGTGCCCCAATTTATATTGAGTCAGTGACTCACTCTGTGACTTGATTCAGTCACTCAACTGATCCAGCTGCAAAATTAAGAGGACTTCCCATACGAAAATATATCATACACAGGATACGGTCTTTTAGCTAAATAAGAAGGCAGGGTTCTTCAGCCAGTGGCAGAAGGTGCTTCTCTGCTGGCTCTCAGGATGCTCTGCTGACATGGGATATGATCAGTTCTCAGCAGCACTTCTGGCACAGTCCCATGGTTTTACCTCTGCCCTATCATTTCTCCTGCTGTGGCTTCCTTCTGAATCTTAAGCTGAGGTCCAAACAGCCTGAGTCAAAATAACCCAACCTGGAAGTGGCTAAAACATGAATCACCATGGCCAGGTCATGAACCAGGAGGAATGAAAGGGGTTTATTGTGAGCTGGATGAAAAATATATAAATAAAGGGGCCCTGTACTGCTCCATATATCACATCACTGTGAGATCCAAGACCATCTACACTGACCTTGAGCCACGTGTTCAGCTCTCATTAATTCAATGGGAGCTCTGCACACAGACCAAAGGCAGTCTCAGCTTCTTCTGCCTTCCACTAATTAGAGGTTCTGATATTTCTTTGGCTTGTCAAAAAAAGACCCTAAACAGCACATAAACAATGGAAGAAGCCACATGATGAAGATACTGTTGACTCACCCTCGAGGTTCAGTTTTCCTCTCCTTTAGAGAGAATTATTCAAGAGCAAAAGACAAATCTAAGGTCACCCATTTGTTATTCCCGGTCAGAAGATCAATAAACCTAGCCAGCACTTGAAGCAGATCTAACTGACTCCTGTGAGGGCCCAAAGTCTACTGTCCCATGCATGCACATCTCTATTAGACTTGTGAACTTGTCACCCCTGTTACAGTGAGTTGATTGCCTTCATGCTTTTGGAAGAGGATATGGCAACACAGGTCTGTATCTGTAGTGAGATCAGTATGTATTACACACCATGTCTATTACAGATAAGTCATCATATCCGAAGGATTCATCACATGTTTACGCAACTCCTATTGACAAAAACGTGAGCCTACACACACAAAGGGGTGGTTTGGCACATACTAAACTTCAGTTGACTTCACTCCAGATCCCTCTAAAAACATCTTCCAAACTCCAGCATTGCAGCTGCTACATTTCCAGCCATGCTTATTCATGAAGTAGCATTTGCAGAGGTTACAGATACACCAACAGAGCTGCCCTGAGCACAACTTTCATTTCCAAAAACAGCCACTGGAATTTTTTTCATGTGACGTTTCTATTCCTTAGATACCAAGCTTAAATTTCTAGAAACAGGTCATTTGGAAACCCATACATGTCAGCTGGCAAGGTGTGTTGGGATTGGGTTTTGTGGTCTCACCATGAGAACTGCAGCAAGCAGGGAGGCAGCACTGTTACTCATTTCCAGAGGCTCAAGTGGAAAAATAATTCAGTTATATTTCAGTAGGTAAAATACTCCAGTTTTTCCAAGGAGTCTGATACTCTAATCTTCCCTGTCACCATACTGTAATACAAGTAATTTTTATTCAAATTTTTTAAAAAGGTAAGCAAATACTACAAGGGTGGTTTCACTGCTGGTGCTGAAAGGCCACTCCTGAAGCACAGCCTCCCCTGCCATAGCCCTGACAGTACATCCCACCCTGCTCCATGGCTCTCTGCCCGGCGGTTCTGTTTCCACACCATCCAGACAACCCATGGCCCCTCTGCTACTATTCATGACCACGATGATAGGATGTGGAACCTATAAATGTAAAAAAAAAAATCATAATCATCTCCTTATTTCTCCCTGGATATCAAGCTGGCAAGAAATTCCTGTCTTATCTGACAGTCTTGCCCTAGACATGAAAATCTCCACTGCACTTGCACTACTGACTTGTGAGCAGGGGTAGGAAAGTGGTGTGTTTTGGGGGGCTGAAAAGGGCTGAAAAGCTCCTCTACACCAGAAGGTGTGACATGCACCTGGGATATCCAAAAGTTTGGATCCATAAGAAAGAAGGTTGTGTCCTCCTCTCAGGGGACCCCTCTACGAAAGAGCAGCCACTCTTGCAGGGGACAGTGTCTTGAAAAGGTGAATAACCTGGCACAGCCAGCAAAGGCCTGGAAGAATGAATGAGGACACAGAGTGTGGTTTATCAGAAACTGTATAACTACAAGGAAAACCACTTGAGCTCACCCAATCAAAACAACCCTTCCTTAAGTTCCTTCCTTTGGCTACCAAAGCCCTTCAGCTTCCATACATGTGATACTGATCCCAACCAGCATCCTGGTGCTTTACCCACCTCTGTTCCTGTCACCCATCCTGGCCAGGAGGAGACAAACATCTACCTGTCACCTCTATTTTTTTAAGACTGAGTTTCCTTGGGGCAGGGCACTGTCACTCCCCTGCATGTACAGCACCTGGCACAACAGGGCTGTGACTCAGCCACCTTCCTGATGGGAGTGACACCAAAATAGCTCATTACAGCCCTGCATAACACCGTGGTCAAATGACCTGGGCATGCTGCAGGAAGCAGGTGAGCACCAAGTCTGACTGCAACCAAGTCTGGCAGTCTCCATCACCAAACTTTTTTGAGCTGGTCTCCCCTGTTATTGCTAATTGCTAGGTCAGAGGCTGTAATGAGGAGTGACCAACCATTGCCAAGGTCTCTGCCAGGCTGCCAGAATGGGATGCACTGAGCAATCACTCCTGCTCTGGCAGATGAAAGGGCACAGCATTCTCTTGGTGCAACAACCCGAGCTCCGCATGCAAATCTCTTCCCAGCAAGGCAATGTATATACATTAGGATACAACCCTCCCGCTTCTGCAGCTGTTCCTTAGTTTAGACAGGGCCAGTAACGCTCAGAGATTGTTTTCCAATCCCAGCAGCATTTTTCTTTGTTTGGGAGCAACACGTAAAAGCTGCCTGGTTTATGACGGTCACGTTCTGAACAGCACGTTCAATAGCTGAACCTTCAGTTAAATGGGACTTTTCAACCTAAAATGTCCTGATTGCAAGTCAAAATATTGAAAGGTTTTACAGAATTGCCTAATAAAAACGATGATTTTCAGTATTATGACCACAATGATTACTAGTGAAAGCTTCAGTGAAAACAAGTGCTCAGGAATGGAGTTGTTTGGATGCAAACACCTCTTTTAAAAATCTGGCAATAAAAAATGCTGTATCCAGCTGTCCTGCTCATTTTCCAGTTCCAAACAAGGAAACGCATAACATGATGCGTTTTTTAATGGAACATATAAAATATCAGATACTACCCATCTCAACAGCAAGAAAAATTCTATCCTCCCCTCCCCTGAAAAACCTCCCATGATTTTGACAGTTCCTCTTCACAACAAGAGAAAAACAACAAACCCAAACCAGCGGTCTCACACTCGATTTCCAAACCAGGGGTGCTGCTGTTTTCACATGCAAACCCAATTCTGGCTGGTATCTCCTGTCATTTCCCTGCTCACAGCCCCTGGCCACGGTGCAGCTCAGCTCCTCAGACACTTGGCTTTGCAGATTCATTACGAAACAACAATGAGCACATGAGAAAAAAAAAAATCCTACCCCGATAATAATTTAACTTTCAAAAACAGAAAAGCAGCCTGGATTTGTTCCGGGCGAGCAAAGAACAAGGGCTTTCGGCTGCAGCTTTAGCGGCAGAGCAGCTTCTCCGCAGTGGGATCCCTTTCCCTGGAAGCCTGCGTGCACGCAGCTGCTCCCGCAGAACAAGGGCACCCTATATCGTCACCTGCGTGGGACCTATAGCTGCCATAGGGGATGAGCGGCGAGGGGAGGGTGATGGAGAGATGGAGACGCGCGGTGAGGGACACGCTGATCCCTTTGTAAAGTTAAACGGAAAAGAAAACGCAGCACACGCTCCACGAAGAGGAGGAAAAAAAAGGAAAAAAAACCCACAAACAACAAACCTAAAAACATAAAACCGGGAAGGACAGAGAAAAAAAATCAAAGAGTAAAAAAAGTGAATAAAAAATAAGTAGAAAATTAAAATAAAATCAAAATAAAGCCTAAAACAAAGAATAACAGAGAATCCCGAGGAAAACAAGGGGCAGGCCGGCGGTGGCGGAGCGGAGCCCGGGTTTCCCGGCGGGTTCCGCATGTGCCACCCCCGGGCCCGCAGGTCCCCGGAGCCCTCGGGCCGAGCCCCCCCCCCCCACCCCGCACCGGCCCCGCACCCCCCCGCACGGCCCCGCTCCTCTCGGCAACGCGTGACGTCACACGGGGGACCCCGGCGCCGCTCATTGGCCGCGCGAGCCGCACGGCCCCGCCCCCAGAGCGGCGGCGGCCAATGAGCGCGGCGCGCTGGCTCCATGTGCGAGCCATGTGTCCGCCCGCGGGGGCGGGGCGGGCGCCGCGGGTGTGCGGGGAGTGCGGGCTGAGCGCTCCGCCGGGCTCCGCGCCCCGCTCCGCCACGGGACACGGCCGCCCCTTTGTTCATAATGCCCTTGTTGCCCGCGGTGCCGCCGTCCCCAGCAGCCCGCGGCCCCGTTCGAGGAGCCCGCTCCGCAGGGGGAAAGCCGCAGGCTACGCGCACCACACCTCCGCGCTCGCGGAGCGGGAGGCTAGCGGCGCCGCTGGCCACCGCCCCGCACCGGGCGCTCGCCCTGCCCTGCACTGCTGTGCCCTGCCCTCCCCTCCCCGCCGGCTACCTGGCGAGCGCTGCCACTTGCCTACGTGACTCTGCCCATGCCCCGGCGGGGGGAGCGGGGACGTGTCATCGCCTCCTCCCCCGCCGCTCCGGCTCCGCAACCGGCCCCGTGTCCGCGCGGGGGCCGTCGCCCCCCCGGCCCCTCTCGGTGCCCCCGCGGAGCCCGCTCTCCCCGAGAAGCGGCGATGCGCCCCCTTTCCCCGCGCCGTCCCGCTCCACTCTCCATCACAAACTTTCCCCCCGGGGCCCGTGTCCCCAGTGACGGGGGGGTCGCACGCACGTCTCTGCCGCGGGGGGTGCAGGCCGGCGCTTTGTCACTGCGCCCCCGGCCCTTGCAGCCAGCCCAAAGTTTGGGTTATTATTTTTCCTCCCCCTTGACTGCCTCCCCCCCCTCTCGCGCCGCGGTCACGGCCGCCAGCCCGCACTTACTTTTATTCTCCTTCTCGATCCGCTCCAGGTAGCTGGCGGCCTCCAGCAGCACCTGAACGTTGTAGAGGAAGGTGTCCATGCCCGCCGCGGGGCTCGTGTTGCAGATGTCCCCGAGGGGGCACCGGGCCCCGCCGGCCGCCCCCTCGCCCCGCGGCTCCCTCCGCGGCCGGCCGCGCTTGCCCATCGCCCCGCCGCCTCCCCGTCCGTCCGTCCGTCCGTCCGCCCGCCCGTGTGCCGGCGAGCCCGGCGGCCGCCGCGGTCCCAGCGCTGCCGCCGCTGTGTCGCCCCACGAGCC
>JAWWLV010000180.1:25750293-25764379 GCA_035041135.1 Platyrinchus mystaceus | reverse complement strand
GGCGGCCGCGGGGCCGGGCCGGGCTGGGACCGGCGCGGCGGGGAGCGGAGGGTCGCCCCGCAGCAGCTCCGGGATGTCCTGCAGCCCCGCAGCCCGGAGCGACCCCCTGGAAAGGGGCGCAGGCGGAGGTGGCCCCGCGCCCCCGGGTATCACTAGTGGTGTCGGTGTAGCGGGGGAGGTGGGGGGGTCCGGCTGCGCCCGCACCCGGGACACGGAGGCACAGCCAGGCCTGTTGTCACCCCGTCTCACCTCCCGCCGCTGCCCGAGGGTCTGTCCCTGCTGGGGAACCCAGGGTGACAGCCCGTGCTGCACCCAGCCCTAGGGGCGATGCGGCCAACACTGCAGGCACAGCCCCGAACTCCAAAGGGGCTCCTTGGCACGAAGCACAAGTAGTTTACTGTCAAACTACTACTCCTCTATTGAGCAGTGCTCCCCAGAAAGCCCTGTCTGGGTTCAGACTCCAAAAGCAATTAACAAATTATTTTTTTCTAAAGCAAATCAAAGGCAGAGAGCAGGCAAGGGGTGCACCAACCTGGCCCCCATGTCCATCCTTGAAGACCTGGGGTCAGAGCTGAGCACACTGTATTTGGGGCATATCCTTATTTCCCCCTTGTTTTACAGTCAGGCAGGTGAGAAAGAGCATGTGCGCCCTGGGAGCACAGGACCTCACCCAGACCAAGGAGGAGGGCAAGGATTTGCACTTCCACAAGTCATTTGCCATCTCATGAATTTTGAGGGAGTAGGAGTGGACCACACTGTGATCAGGCCAGCACCAAGTGACCTCCAACATCCTCCTGGCTCCCCTTCCATCACCTGAGCCACGGAGCTGTGTTGGCAGCAGGAAATCCCGCTCCTGCCAGGCCGGTCGGGTTGGTCCGGATCCGTTGAGGAGCCCTACAGGAGCGGCTGGGGTGAAGCATTGCCCCAGAGATGTGCTGGGGTGTGGGGACCTGCTCAAGCCTGGCTGTCATGTGGTTCCACGGGCCTCGCCGGGCTCACCGGCCTCCCAGGGATCAGCACTGGAGGGAAGGAGAGAAGAGAGGTCGTGGTGGCATTTAAAAATGCCATACTACTAAGTGTTAATTGGTACCTGGAGCCCGCAGTGTCACGGGGACCTGAATCATCTGAGAGGGAATGATGTCCCAGACTGCAGCACATGCAATGAAGTCCCTCTGGCTTGTAATTGCTGGGGGCCAGCAGGCTATTTTTGGGAAGCATGGCTGCAGGATTTCATCAGTCACATGCCCTTCCCACAGCACGTGCCAGGGCTGGGCCAGCATTCTGTGTGGCTCAACCCAACCTCTCCCATGGCCATATGGCACCTCCAAGCCGGCAACACCACATGGCTGCTGCCACATCAACAATGCCAAAGTCCCATCACTGCATTTGGCACCCTGAAATGGGCTGATGGATCTGGAGAAGGGCAGGAAACGTCACCTGGATTTAGCTGTGGCCTGGAGAAGAGTGGAGAGAAGGCAGAGCCTGGTGTGCCGGGAGTGGAGGGGGATGGCACTCTGCTGCTGGGCTGGGGTGTGCTCAGCACCCACAGGTGACTGGCCATCCACAAGAGTGGGGTTTCACCTGGAAAAGCAAGGGCTGATCAGAGCAGGGGTGGAGGTGGGAGTCAGACTGATCCATAAGCTACATCCAGGCAAGTGAGGATTAAAAAAGTACTTGGCTTTTATTGACTTCACTAACGAGTTGAGATAAGACATGATTCCTGCTTTACAAGCATACACAGGCAAACACTCCCATTGAAACATCAGTCAGAAAGTCTTTGGCTTTCCAATTGTGCAGGGACCAAGACAGGGGTGAGATTCTGCTCTAACCAGTCCTGTTTGCATCCACTGGAGACCCGGGCACAAGCAGTTGTCCAGCTCAGCACAGCACTGAGGGCACCCCTCTGCCAGCTCACCATCACAGAAAAGGCTTCCCATGATCTTCGCTTAAAGTATGAGAGGGCATGGCTAAAAGCACACCAAAGGCAGCAGAAGCAGACAGCATCAGATTGCCTAAAAATCAGATGATTTAAAAATCTCAGCCCCTCTCGCAGAGGAGGATGTGTATGTCCATCCAGAGTCCATATTGTAGATCCCGTGCCTAATGGCAGCATCCTCTGTTACCTACTGCATTTCTTGGTCTCCTCGTGCACCTGCACAACACTTCTCTAGGGATTTTTGGAATGTTTTTTATGAATTGGTGGTGATTCAGCCATCAGTAGCAGGTACTGCTTTTCCCAGTGTGATATCCCATGTTTGAAGCCAAAATAATTATAATTTTTATTCCCTTCCCTTCTAGCTTAGTTCCAGGATAATTTCTCTTTAAAGGTACTTCCACAGAGAGGAGCGCTCTGAATTATGCATCTCCCCAAACAGCTTGCCCTGAAAAGGTTTGAGCAGCTCTGCATGGCTGGCCAGGCTGCAGGGTGTCCCAGATGCTCCAAGAACCTTGGTGGTTCTGGTCCAGTTTTAAGCCCCAGTCACCAGCCCTAGAGCCTCTGTCCGGGGGGACCTGTGCCCTGGACCCTTTTGTGCCCCATTTCTTTTAACCTTTTTTTCTCTGGGTGTCCATCCCTGGCCACCACCTGCAGGACACTGAATTGTCCTGGCTGTCCTTGTGCTTTGCAGCCCCAAATCATATTTCCCATCTGAATCCTGGGAGTCCATACATAGTTGGGTCCTTGGGGAGGTGTTGGAGGCTGCATCTGGATACCTCCAGGTGTGGTCTTTGTCCAGTGTTGTTTGTACTCAGACACAGGTTGGAGCAAGGCACAGCTCAGCTCTCACCCACTGGTGCCAGGAGGTGCAAGAACACTTGCCTGTGCTGTCTGCTCCTGGGATTGTGGGGGGTTATGACATTTGTTAGGGAATGGGCTAGGGAGATACCAGGATTTCCAAGGGAGTGGTCCAAGGGCAGAAATTCAAGGGGAACTGACTCAAGAGAAATGGGGTTTTTTTAAGGGGATATGGACTGTGGAGTACAAAAAAAAAAAAAAAAAAAAAAAAGGGTGGGCAGGGGAAAGCACACAGACAGATTGGAGAGGCAACAGAGAAGGAGTGATAAGGGAGGAGGTTTTGTAGCTCCACGCATGCAGCAGCCATGGTCCAGCACTCTCATCCACCACAGCCTTCTAAATACAGCCAGTTAAGGGCATGCTCTCTTTATTTGCCTTCTCTTTTACTTCATTCAACTTTGAACTCACCCTGAAGTCTGACTGTCAGTTTTTTCTCTGGAAGGTGATGGTGGAGCTGCTTCTTGGATGAAAGTGGAGGGACCAAGTGGAGCTCTAGGGGTCCATGGAAATGGGGTGGGAGGGGGCGAGCTGCTGGCACAGCCCCACCACCCACACCGTCAGCATGGCCTCTGCTTCCTGGGCATGTGGCCAAGGAATCACTCACCACATGGGAGATCCCTGGACCTTTTATCAGCAACCTGTGGCCATGTGCTGCCTTGGTACAGTGCGGCACAGTGAGGGTAGTGTGGCCCAGAGGAGCAGAGGTTGGGTGCCCACAGTGGTGTTGCCAAATTCACTCTTGTGGAAGTGGGAAAAATATCCACCCTATCATTTGTGGATTGAGCCAGGTCAGAGGTAAAATTGCTGGAGTGCTTTCATTTTGCAGTGCTCCATAACACAGCGAAATGCACCTTTTGCAAGGTGCAAAGCTGCCCAGTGGTGTGAGTTGCCATGAGAAAACCATGGGTTAGAGATTGAGCATCCCTTCCCCTTTGTGGTGGAAATAATCTTGTGTGTGTGTGTGTGTGTGTGTGTGGTGCCCTTGTTGGGCTGAAGAGTGGAAAACAGAACTACTACTCTGAGCACAAATCGTAAGTCCCCTTTGGTGGGTGTATTTTGACCTTGGTCTGGTGGTATCACACACAGCAGCTGTTTCCCCACATTGCAGGTGTTGTCTGTTCAGTTTGTTCCAGAGGCAGCACCCGTGTAAATCACACCCTGGACAGACCTGGCAGGATTCACAGAGGTCGGGGCCAGGACAACCCTGGGTTTTGGTCTGCAGAGTCTCCTGGAAGCACCTGCTCTCTCTCTGCTCTCTCTCCCGTTTTAATCCCTTTATAAAATTTAATCTGCCTTTAAATTCTACTGCTGCCCTTTTGGAAGGATGAACCCATTTTCCAAGTGATAGTTGCACTGCCTGTCTGCCAAGGGCAGGCATTTCTTACTGCACAAGAGTGACATCAAGATATTAAAAAATTGTTTGGAGGGCTATCACATATCTTTTTTTTTTTATGGCCACAGTTGTTGTGGTAGTGATGGGCTGGTCTGGAGCAGCTGTACCGTGAAGGGGGAGCAGATCTGTGGTGGATCCTGGGTGACTCCTAAAGGCTTGATTTTGCTGTTGGATCTGGGAAGTTTATGAGCTCAAGCCCCAACCAAGACGCTGCTGCTGCAACCAGGATAGTTCTAGTGGGCACTGTTAGCCCTTGCAGCTCTTTTGGGTGCCCAAGTGGGTTGTCCAGCAGCTCCCCAACAACTGCTGTGTGTGGATTGGGATTTTTCTGTGCCACTGCCTTCACTAGGACACGCTGTGGCTTGCAGCAGAGAAGCAGAAAGCCTCCAGTCCTGCTAAGAAGCATGGCTACAAGGAAGAGCATTTTCTTTTTCAGCAATTGTTTTCCTGTTCTGATATCAGCCTTTTCACTTCCAAGTATCCAGGGTTTGGACTTGGACTCAGTCCTTGGACTTGGAACTCCGTGGTGTCTCAGGCTGCAGGGGCTTGTTTTGCAGGTGAGCTCCATATCAGGAGATGTGTTACTGGCATCCCTCTTTATGGTCAGCCGAGTGGCCCAGCCCATGGGTGAGCACAGGTATTGCCCTGCTCCTCACCCAGGCACGATTTGATTGGGGTATAGAAATCTGCCCGCACAGAGGTCAGTGAAATCTTGCAGTTCAACTTTCACTAGTCAATAACTTTCACATGTAGCTCTCCCCAGTGCTGGCTACAGGCACTCCTGCCAGGCCCTTGGCTGCCACCTGCTATTGTTGCCTCTTGTTCCTGATCCTGAGGTGGGACATGGAACCATGATCTGCAGAAGAGCCACATGTCCTTCTGTAGGGCAGGTAGATGTTTGCAGCCAAGGGTTGTGTCTCCTTAGGGATGCTGTCAGAGCCTGACTCTCACTTGGCCAGACCCAGAGTGGGGAGATGCATCCAGCCCTATTACAAAGCCGTCATTACAAAGACCTTTCACTTCCCCAGTTAGTCCTCAAATTAAACAAGAGATCAGAATAACTTAGAGAACAGCCCTTGTCAGTGTTTTAGGTGCCTGCTCCAGCTCTCAAACACACGAGATGGATCCTCAGGCTCTTGAGCAGACGTGATGGCTCTTTGCTGGGGCTCAGGGAAGTGCTGTGATTTCACTGTGTGTCTCTGGTTGCCCACGGGTACATCACCTCTGAGATCTGTCATTTGATGCTCTTTTTTGGTGTGTGCTAGAAATAACTAAACTAGAAAGAGTGTTGATGTTCCCTCTTGCCTGCTCCTGCCCTGCCCAGCCATACTGCTTACCTCAAATCCATTTATGCTGCTGTTATTTACAGTTTCATTCTACCTCTAAAGATTCTACTACATTTCCTTTGAAATCCCTCCTTACAAGCTCCCTCTGTGGTGCCCCCTGATCTCCTCTGGCATTCATTAGGCAAAGCTGAGCTATGACCTCTGCATTTACAATAACTATTTTTTTATTTCCCCCTCCAGCCTCCTGACTGCCCTCCCCAGTTTCCATCTTTGCAACTGTAGGGTTTCTATCTTGCAGACTGGGAGCTTTCACAAGCTCTTCTCAGCTCCTACTACTTCTTCACTGTTCATGCTTGGCCTTTTACAGTAGTTGCCATGCAGTACTGATATAAAAATAATAAAGAATTTTTATTGCCCACCCTTAAGGGAAAGCAGACATATGGTCTGAAATTGCCTGTGCCAGCACAAAAAAGCACATCTCCGGGTGGGTGGATTCACTGCTGAATATTCCTGGTGGGTCTGGGTGGCTCTGTAAGGGGTGGATGGGACCTGACGAGGTGGGTGGGAGGATGTAAGTGGTGAAAGGCTCAAGAGCACATCCCTGGTGGAAAGGGCCAAGTGAAGGATATAGTTCTCCATCTATTCAACTGAAAACTTTACACCACTCCTAGGAATAAACCGATTGATCCTGGAGTCTGGACTGGGCTGGCAGATCAAGAGAAGGTCATTTGACATTGCTCCAGGCAGAAGATCTTGCAATATTCTCAGTGTGCAATTTTGCATGCTCTGGCTTTGGGTTTTTGTTTTAAACTTGGTGTCGGTGACATCCAACACATCGCTGGGATTTGTGCTTTCTGGGCCAGGGCCAAGGGGCTGTTAGGACAAGCCCAGCAGGATGCACTGGGGCAAGAGCAGGGAAAGAGAATCCAACACCTCCCAGTGGATGGTAGTTTGAGCCTCTTCTCACTTTTGAATACCTTATGTCCCTCCATCCAGCTGGCCTTTTAACTGATTTCACAGCAAACAACCTCCCGATCCCCCTGTGTTTTAATACATTAGTTCAGGGTGGCCTTCCTGAGGTGCTGATGGCTATGAAACCAGGCATCTCTGGGGCTATCCACAAATTGAATCTGCTCAGGTGCCTCTTTTTTCCCTTTCACCCCCCTGGGCCTCATGTCTTGGCAAGCCAGCTGCAGAAAATAAAGCCTAGAGGAAGAGAAAGGCAGTGGCTTTATGAGGACAGGTGTCCTGGGAGGATTCCAGCCACTCTCCTACAAGATGATGGAGCACGCAGAAATGATGCCCAGGGGTTTGGAGGGATGGGGGCTCAGTTTTGGCCTCCCCAGACTGTCCCTTCAGCAATACCTTATTTCGGCTTTGCCAAAGCTTTTAGAGCTTGGACTCATCACACAGGCTCTACAGAGAAGATCTGTGTGTTTTCAGAATCAAATTAGTTTCCTTGGATTTCATGGCTAACTTGGCTCAGCTGGGGCTGGTGTTCAGGTGAGGAAATCCATCAGGGCACAGTTGATACTTGACTCCAGCAATGGCAGCAACAAAATAATAGTGCAGAACTACGTTCTTCCCTTCAAAAGGACTTCCTTGTTACTCTAAATAAAAGGCTGGATAAAGGTTTAATTTTGAAAATTTGTTGAATTTTGAAAAAAAAAAATCATGTGCTAAAGGGATCATGACCAGACTTGGACTTACCGTTCACCTGCAGTCAGTAGAAGGGGTCAGTGCCCAGGGAAAGACTGCAGGAGCCCGATGAGTACAGGCTGTTGGGGTGGATTTGGAGGCCAGTGGGGCACTGTCCCCAATGCCACACACACAGCCCCAGTGCCATGCCACAGTGGGCAGGGGAAAGAAGAAAGCGGCCCCCAGCTGTGGTGCCAAGCAGTGATGGACACCAGCTGGCCAAGGGAGTGCATGGCTTGAAGGGGATAGTGCTTCCCAGGAGTAGCTCTGCTTCAGGAGAAACTTTGGGAGCAGCCAGTGCCACAATCCACCAGCTCTGCTGGTTCAGTGCGGTTGCAATGCATTGAGAGATAACTCACAAGTCTCACAACATAATTACAGTTGCCTAATGATTTCCTTCATTTCTCACAAGCATCTCCCTCTAACACCTCGGTGTCCTGCAGCACAGCTTGCTTTGCCTCTGTGGGCCACTGGCAGGCAGGTTTTGACTGCAGAAGCTGATGCAGGAGGGTTTCCTGGTACATCCCAAGAACAGAAAAAGCACAGCAGTGTTTGACTGCAGTTTTGCTCATCTTTACTTGCTTGGCATCCTAATATTCAAATGTGAAGATCGGTGCCACTGCTACTCCAAGCACGTGGTGTCATAAGGGGAGGGCGAAACCAGAGGGGATCTGCTGGGTCATTTAGTCCAACTATTCTGAGCAGCCACGTCATATAATCCCCTCCACAAATTTTCCAGTCTCCCAGCAGCCCCCACCAGTTAATACCCATTTGTTTGTGTGCCAACATTATCTGTGGTTTAAAAGCTATTTTCTGTCCCCAGTATTTCCCTACAGTTTCCTCCTCATCTTCCTCTGTCCCCTCTGTTCTAACTAAGGAGAAGGATCGTGCACCCTCCCAGGCTGATCCTGTCCAGCATCCTCCGCCTTCAACCCAGCCATGGATGATTGCTGCACCAGCACCATGGCCAAGCCTTGGCATCCATCCTGCCCCTGGTTTGCTGCCCACAGCCATGCCACGTGGATGGCTTCTCATTCCTTTCCAATCGACTGGGATCCTCGCATCTTATGTCAGCCATAGGTCAACGTCTGTCACAGCAAAACCCACCGCTGCTGGTCCTGACTCTCCTTTTCTGCAGGTCCCAGCTCTGCTGAGTGGGGGTTACACCCCCAACCCTTCTGCCCCCCTTGGCCAGCACATTACCCAGTTTGCAGCTCATTTATTAATCCTCTCCTGCTCTGGTTCCACTGATGATGACTCTCACGGTGTGGTCAGATACCTGTCTGAAAAAGATATTTGATCTGTTGCATTGCCTGGCCTAGAAAAGTCTCTGGTTGTAAAGAGAAATCTGCATTTTTAGCCCTCTGTCCTTCCTCTTCAGGACTGTGACTGTTGTTTCCTCCAGGACCCCAGATGCTGTAGGATACCCCAAATAGCAAACAGCTGACAGAGTAAATCCAAATAAAATGCCCCCAAACCAATATGCAGAGAGGGAGAGAGTGACTGTGGCTTCCTGATAGGGCCAACCTTGCAGAAAACCCTTGCTGAAATCAGCAGCTGATTGTGGGCAATGGCTTTTACAGGAACATGTTTGCTCCATGTTACTGATGTGCTGCCCTGCCATGGGTATTCCCCTTCCTGGGAACCCCTCGGGCACTCTTTGTTCAGGGCTCACAAAACCCTCTATGGTCCTGTGAGCGTTGACTCTCAGAAAGCTGGTGCCAGAGGAGCACAAATTATCTGCTCTGCATTTCAGACAGCTGAACTCAGTGGCAGATTGTCCACACAGTCAGTTTAAATCCTTGGCTGCGAAGAGACTCCAATGCTGATTTTTGAATCGCCTGCTGCAGCTGCTTCCCCGTGAGCATCACTTCAGTGATGCTTAAAGAGGCTGTTTGCAAAGGTATCCCTCTAAATCTACCAAGAAATGCTCTCAGTACCTGCAGGAAGCTGATCCTAATTCAAACCTACTCCATTTTTTTTGTATAACAGTGAGAAAACACTCCAGCCTGCAGCGAGATAGCCCCATCACGTAGAGTGCTCACAACATCTGGGGGGAAAAATGATGTATTAGGGTGCCCAGGATTAGCAACAGGATTCATGGTCTTCAAAACACTTGGGATGATTCAGCATTGAAGTCTGAGGGCTGGAGATGTGAATGTGCTGTGGATCATGGCAGGTGAAGCAGGATGACAGCAAATCTCACATGGGGACAGTGCATGAGGCTGCTGGTGGGGTGGCACTGACAGAAGCTCAGTGCAAGGAGCTCGGGCACAGAGACACTGAAGAAGATGCCAGAGAAAACTGGGGTTGATTTGGTGGGCATCCGAGCTGAAGCACTAAGTCCTACAGGGGACCTACAGGATGCGGCCACCTGGCACCACTGCCAAAGAGAACATCTGGAAAGCAGCCAGAGAAAGGCTCTGCAGGGCAAGAGCAAAGAGTCCTGTGGCTGCTGGTGAGCTGACCCGGCACCATACAGGATGGGCACCGCCAGCCACTTGGACTCAAATCAAACCAGTGAAAACTCACTGGATCCCGGCGTCATCCCTGCCTGGTCCCTGCCAAATCCTGCCCTGCACATGTTTCACCCAGCCGGGCAGCCAGAGACGGCAGAGGGTAGAGCAAAGACATAAATAAAAAGGTTAATGTTTTCCACCCGTCTCTCCCAGCTGCCATGCAGATTGCAGCTGTTTCTCCCCAGTCACGCTGGCCGCAGTACTTGTTGGGTTGGTATTTAATTGCCTCTCCCTAACGACGCATTAGGCAGGGTGTAATTTGCCAGCGCTGGTCAAACAATGCAGATAAACCCGGTTTGCACACAAAGGCAGCGGAGCGGGGAAACTCCGCTGTCTGATTCTGCTCCCCTTTGGAGCTGGTGGCTCCAGACATGGGCGGGATGTGAAGCAACAGACGTCTTGGCCTTCGGGAGGAGGAAGGAAAATGTCAAATAACAGGAGACACCCACTTGCGCTGTGGTGAGCTGGGGTGAAGCTGTGAGTGCCCACAACGTCACCAGGGTTGGGCTGTCATGCGCCAGCGCAGGGGCTGCCCACGTGTTGTTGCAGCTCAGCACATCCCTTTTCCTGGGTTTCCTTTTCTTTTTCCTGAATTTCAGGTGTCAAGATATATTAAGACTTCTTTCTGTGCTATTTTTTAACCTTAGTGGTGTAAGCACATATATGGGAGATGACAACTTCACTCGTGCTTGGGAATCGCCCAGCTGGATATTAAAAATGTAAGAGGTTTTTAACTTAGGAGGTAGAAGAGCTGCCTTAACACCTATGGTGGCTCTCAGTGTTTTTCAGGACTTTGGTTTCAGCAGAAGTAGGTAAAAAAGGAAAAAAAAAGGGAAAGCTTCACCCCACACCCACATCTTACCCTGGCTCTGCAACACCGTGATGCTCAGAGCATCCCTGCCCTCCCCAGCTCCCCTCACACTCCAGGCTCCGACCAGCAGAGAGAGATTTCACCCAGATTATATGAAAAAATGAGAAGGAGAGAGTTAAAAATTAGCCTGTCCTTGCAATGCAAGTGCTGAAAAAGCAAAACACACCCTTCCTTGTGCTGGCCCAGGGCACAGACCAGTGTTTATGAGCACATCTAATACAGTCATGTATTAAAAAAAAAGATAAATGAGCAACCCCCAATATTGATACAGAGAGAAGGGCAGTTATATAGATCATGGGTGGATATTAGTGTTCCTTAAATATTTACCCAAAATACACTGTTAGTCAGAGTTGCTGTTAGAGGACTGCAAATTGCCAGCAAGCAGTGAGCTTTAAAATGCTCAGAAATGAAGTATTCCCATTAAAATTAATTGAGGAATCACCTTTTTTTGGGCACTCCCGTATTTTTAGGACAGTGGAGGTGTGATCCTGCCTGGGCAGCAGATACTCCTGTGGATCACCCACTTCATGCTTGGATTTGCAGGAGCCCAACTGCTCTGCCTCACCCTGCAGAGGGAAGTCTTGTTTGGGATGACACCAGGCTCTCTCATCCCATCCCCAGACCTCTCAGCATCCACATGCCACACACGCAATAAAACCAGCTGCTTCGTCACTGAGTTGCACATTAACGCCCACACCTACAACGTGGGATAATTTATGAGGAACTGTCAGATAACCCAGTCCCGGTGCCCGACGTCCCGGCACCTGGTACCTGACGTGCGCCCGGGCACAGGCGCCACCACCACCGCCTGCTCGGACACAAGCTGGGAGGAAGCAAACAAACAACAAAAAAAGGGGCTGTTTGTTTGAAGGTCTCTGGAACAGGAGGAAATCAAGGGCGCGTCACAATGGAAAAGCACAAAGACAGCAGGGAAATGGGGTTTATTTATAAACTTCGAGAAGACGGCTGTGAACAATGGGGTGGGTGGTTTCTATCCCACCCAGAGATGGAAGAGGAGTCTGGATCTCTCAGCCACCGGCACAGGATGGGCTTGCTGGAGACACCTGGCTGAGCACTCAGCCTGTAGGATTGGGGGTTCTCCAGAATGTGGCTCCACTGCCTGTGCAGAGCCGTATCCTTGGCAGGCAGGCATGGAATGCTTCCTGGCTTCCTCCAAAGCTTCGCTGCACCCAAATATCTGTGTTGGCAATGGTAAAGGGCTGCACAGCACCCATGGTGCATGTTTCCCTGTGGGGTTGGGAGCCTCCGTCAGTGGGCAGGTTTGGGAGTAGGTCCTGTTCCTGTGCAGCAGCAGCTCTGGGCGTGTTTCAGAGCAGGTGATGCAACAGCAAATCTCATTCCTACTCATTGGCTGTCCAGTTTGTCCAGGCTGTCCAGGAGAAGTTTGTCAGTTACTGCACAGCCTCATTTCTAATGATTTTTCTCGTCTACAGGGAGAGTCCAGGTGAGCCATGACCAGTGGCAAGTCACACCCTCGTGTTGTTTCCCAAACACTGGGCTGGAGAGAGGAGCGGACAGAGGTTTGGCAGGGCCGCTGGAGCAGCTCTCGTTCACTACACTCCCAGCCAAGGGGCCCTTCACCTCTCTGCACACCTATGTGATATTTTAAAACAATCCCAGGAGAGGCAGCCAGCCTGGGCTGCAGCATGATCTCCTGTGCAGAGTTTAAGCTGTAGTGGGTGGTAAATTGGAGAGCAAGCCCCGGCGAAAGAATGTGATGATCGTCTCAGACCTGCCTTATCCTTTCCTTCCTGGTGAGAAGGAACATCAGTATCTTTTTCAATCGAAACATTTTTTGAGAGGCACCCTCCTGAACTGTTTAAGCTGGGATTGTCCCTCCCTGTTTCCCTCACTGCTGCTTAGGCCTTGGCCCAGAGCCAAAGCAGGTGCCAAAACTGAGCCCTCTGCCCTGGGCTGCTGGGGACACAGTCCTGGCAGTGCCAGGTCTGGATCTGGTCAAGAGTTCAAGAGCTCCACTGCCTTTGCTTTAGGGGCAGGAAGGTCACATCAAGAACCCAGTAAACCCATTACCCAGGCGTTTAAGGCCACGTGGGTAAAGTTGAGTGCATGGATAAGAGCACTGCAGAACGAGGCCCAAGCAAAGAAAGTTTGTCACTACGGTTCCCTGTTGTCCAGGGCACTTTCATACACATATAAAGTTAAATCTATGTAACAGAAAAATTATCCTGTGGACTCTTCTTGCTTTTAAATGATTTTGGTTTGGGTTTTTTTTTTAAGTGATGATTGCACAAACTTTATTTCTGCAGCAGAGGTGGCTGAGGAAGGTAGAAGTCCTGGAAAAGATGACACGAAAATGGAAATGACAAAGATGTTTTCACTGAGAACTTTATAAGTTTCAATGCATACACACAGGGATCTGCACATCTGTGTGCATACCCACCTGCCCCCATCACCACACGCTTCCGTTTACCCTTGTGATGTTAAATGCTCTCTCTGACAACTGCAGGGATGGAGTGGTACACAGCATTAATGAGACTGGCAAGGTAACTCACAGAGACAGGAACCAGACACTGCACCAACAGGAGAGTAACAGCATGAAGGGAACCACCAGTAAGTGCAACACTGAGCATCACTGGTTCTCCAACAGCCACCAGAGGAAGCTGAAGAATGGGAATGGCCATCCTAGTCCCCAGCCACAGCACTTCAGTTAACACAGGAGCTAAGGGGTGCTGTCATTCCTTTAGGCCTGGGGGAATTGTGTTGTATAATCCTAAAATCAATCCATAACTGCATCTATCAAGTCAGAGGCAGGTGCCAAAAATGGCATACACACATAAGCACTCATGTTCCTCAAAAAGACTGTCTGGCTTTGTGCAGGAAAAGGTATTTAACCCATATGCTGGGCACAGGCTGACATGCCAGACCTTCTCTTCTTACGGGAATATGCCCCTTTCAATCTGAATCTTCGATACATTAGGACATTTGTGGGCTACAGAGACACGAGCATTAAGGCAGGCAGAGCTGCATTAGTGGTTCATCTGGCAGGGGAAATTCTCATTGTTGATCCACAGACTTGAAGAATTTGCCCTTTTATAGCCTGGCTAAAACCAGGTTGGTTCCGGCTCCCTCCACCTGCCTGTGCCCCAAAGCAGCTCAGACAGGAGAGCAGTGTGCCCAGTGCTCCTCCTGCAGCAGCTCAGCCTCAGCTCCAGAGTCCATATCAGCCAAGAGGTGACAGTGATGGGAGCTGGGCACAGCAGCTGCTGCTCTGATGCTTCTCAGCCACCCCGCTGCAGCCAGGGGTGTCCAGGGCTGCAGCACACGTGCTGTCAGGTCAGCGGCTGGGAATTGCACTGCCATCCCTGACAGCTCTGTCGCAGATCTCAGGCTTCTGTTCCAAGTTATTTATTTATGGTAAGAACCAATTCTCCTGTCTCAAAAACTGCCAGAGCCCAGATTATCCTGCCGGGGTAATTTGTAGCTTCTCCTTCAAGTCCCTACACAGGCACAGAGAGGCTCTGGGTGAGGAGTATCAGTATTCTG
>JAWWLV010000180.1:25686555-25750193 GCA_035041135.1 Platyrinchus mystaceus | reverse complement strand
CCCTCCACCTGCCTGTGCCCCAAAGCAGCTCAGACAGGAGAGCAGTGTGCCCAGTGCTCCTCCTGCAGCAGCTCAGCTTCAGCTCCAGAGTCCATATCAGCCAAGAGGTGACAGTGATGGGACCTGGGCACAGCAGCTGCTGCTATGATGCTTCTCAGCCACCCTGCTGCAGCCAGGGGTGTCCAGGGCTGCAGCACACGTGCTGTCAGGTCAGCGGGTGGGAATTGCACTGCCATCCCTGACAGCTCTATTGCAGATCTCAGGCTTCTGTTCAAAGTTATTTATTTATGGTAAGAACCAATTCTCCTGTCTCAAAAACTGCCAGAGCCCAGATTATCCTGCAGGGGTAATTTGTAGCTTCTCCTTCAAGTCCCTACACAGGCACAGAGAGGCTCTGGGTGAGGAGTATCAGTATTCTGCCCAGCCAAGCAGGATAAGGGCTCAAACTCACCTCTCACAGCATCCCCTCATTTCATCAGGAACAAGTCAAAGCACTAAAGATGCTCAAGATCACAGGTTCATGTTAAAACACTATGGCATTTCATGACCTTGCTGCTGCATTGGCCCATGGAGATGAAGATAGTGCCCGTGGCCTTGCATACGGATCCTGCACTGCTTTAACACCGTCTGTGGGTGTCCAGGGCTCTGGGGAGGCAGGTGCTGCACTGTGTGTGGTGCAGATGGCAGTTGTAGGGATGCTGAGGGAACACAGCACCGTGTTCCTGATCGCCCAGACAACACTTTGGTTCTTTCTCCTCAGATTGATTTCTCAAAGTAAATGCTTTTTTTCTGACTGTCCAGTAATTCAGTGGTATTGACAGACTTAATTAGATCTAAATGACAGCAGGACTAAATGGGGGCAGCAGTGCTCCTCTGCTTTAGGGGCAGCACCTGGGGTGCACCAGGATTAAAGTCCGAATCCTGATCTCGAAGGGGGCAAATTAAAGGTGTGTGGCTTTTGCAAAACTCACCCTGAAAAGGCACTGGCAGCACATGATGAGCCTCCATGAGCTGTGCCGTGCTGATGTCCAGGGTTCAGGGAGGCTGGAAGTGCTGTCTGGAAGCCCCATCCCTCCAGGAGAACCTTTGACCAGCTCACATGAACCTTCCACGGGCTGAAAATAACCTCTCAGATGAGATTATTTTCACATAGACAGAGGTGCTGGTCCCCTGTGTAAAACATAGTAATCTCTCCAGCCAAATTGCTGCCTGTGCAGCACTGCCACTGTGTTCATACCAGCACTCATGTGGGTTAAATTGAAGGCAGAGGTTGACAGCAAAAGCGAAGTGTACATTGCTTTCAAACTTAAAATGCCCAATGTAAGAAAATCCTCAAGAATGGAAGAATACACTGAGTTGGAAGGGACCCACAAGCATTATCGGGCCCAACTCCCTTGTTTGCACAAAGCTCATTTTCAGTGAAGGGACAGGACACTGTTATTCCTTGAAATATTCACAAGAGGCTCAGTAGCCCCAGTGAGTGGCTGGTACCACAGGTATCCTGGTGCTGGCAGGATGGAACAGGTAACACTGACAAAGCACCTTCACCCTCATCTTGAGAAGGCATTTGGGGCATCTCTAGTACCATAAAGCAACTGGAAAAGCAGAAATCAAGCCAAATGGAGTAAGTCATTAGCCCCAAACATCTGGTCATAAGAAAATCACTCCAATACCCAAATATTCTCCTATTAAACAGACAGTGGCAGAGCAAATTCTCCCCAATGTTCCTCTTTCAGGTCGTTTGTGAATTTGGCCCCATTAAATAAATCCAGGAAGAACCAGCTGCTCCAGCTGAAGGTGAATGATCATATGTAGGTGACATGCCAGCCAGGAAATCAGCACTTAAATGGATGTGGTTACTTATTAGATGTAAACACTGTTGAATAAATCTAAATAAACTCTAATTATTTATACAGCATATTCCTAGTGTTGGTTGAATGTTGCCAACTTTAAAATAAAACTGGGTAAATGTTTTAATGCCTCTGTAGATATAATTAGCATGTGTAATATGTATATACAAATATACATAATATATGTAATTATAGGTATTGGTGTTTGAGAGAGCTGTCTAGCCAGATGGAAAGAGTAAGTACTGCAAACACTGTGCCACTGCCTGCTAGAGAGGGGAGAATGCTTAAACTCACTGGAATATGAGACTGGTAGTTGGTATGTGGGGAAGGGAGCTATTGCCCCATGTTCCCTGTCTGCTGAGTGAATTCGACAGCCAACTTCTCCTTCTTGTCCATCCATCTAAAACAGAATTGGGGCTGGAAGTGTCTGACATCCAAGGGCAAAGCACTGTGGATAAACCACAGCTCCTACAGTGTGTTCAGAGTTTTCTATAGGTCCTTTTTGGCACCCAGCAAAGGTGCAACTCAGGAGATGAGGCAGGTTTGGTCCTCTGGTGCACCTCTGAAGCTCCAGCACAGCACCTGCCTGGGTACATGACTGCAACTCCTGGGTGATAAATAGGCTCCTGTGTTTGTCCTCCCTGGTCAGCCGGGCTTGTCCCACACATCCCTCTGCACGGGTCACTGGTACTGCAGACCCCAGAGACACCTTCAGATAAGCTGTGCTGAGAAACTCCCCTGCTGTTACTGCTTTTCTTTCTCCACCCCAAACACCTGGCAGCTGGTGGACAAGAAGCAGCAAGGTAGACATCCTCCACTTCATGACCCATCTGAGCTTCAGGCTACAGCACGGCCATGGCAAGAGCTCGTCCTTGTGGCTGGTCTTGCTGACAGGGAGGTACCACACATTTGCTTGTGCAGCACTGGCTGCAATTTCTCTTCACTCAAGTTTAATATTTGGGCTTTGGAGTCCAAGGAACAGGGTTCTGTGACAAAGGGGCCATCAGACAGACAGAGGGGCATGGTGACAGCCTCCAACACAGAGGACATGGTGCAACAAGTCCATCCCACCACCCCACCTTAGACCTAGATTTCTTTACAACAAGTATTTCACAAGCAAGGTACCTTCTCAGGCAGGCACAGCTTAGGACTGAGTGTACACAAGTTTAATGAAGTTTTGAAAGTCCGCAGACCCTCTGTTATTGCTGTTGGAACAGAGGAAAAAGGAATGAGCCACCAGATGCTTTACTATACCATGTGGCCATCAGTGCAGGGACTCGAAGTGTCCCCAAGCCTCAGTGCCATTGTGCCAAGTGCCAGCTTGTGAGACATGCTGAGGCAGGTCCCTGCTCTGCCATTAACACTCAGAGACCCTTAACATGCCATGTTTATTACGGGTCAATTAGCTGCTCTCAACACCTTGGATACAGAAAATCAGCCATCTGCAGCAACCTTCCCTTACCCATTCCTGTGAGGGCGTGGAGGAGAGGGAAAGAGCTGGGCTGCTGGGATGTTCACTGGGAAACTCAGCCCCTGCAAGGTACTCAAGCACAACAGCCAGTCAACACACTGATGTTGGGAGCTGCTTTTCCCCCTGCGGCTCAGGGGTTATTTGTCTCTCAATGCATCAAGCCAAGGGAATAACAAGCAACTTGCTCTTCTGCAGTTCTCCCTGGCATCTCAAACATGCTCAGCTCCTTGAGAAAAGCCAGGCCATTAAGTCAAGCACCTCATTTTAGGCAATGTTTGAACTTTCTGTACCTTTGGGAGGAGAGGGATGAGTGCTGTGTCTGGTAAGGTGGTCAGAGAGCAGCCAGCAACTGACACGCCAAAGGTCAAATCCAGCACCAACTGGCAATGTCTGCCAGGGCTGGGAGCTCTCAGAGCTGTGCCCAGGACCATGTCAACACCCCAGAGAATTTCAGTCATTCCTTACAGAGTTTAACTACTCACTGTCCTGATCACCCAGGGCCTAAGTTTTGTTTTTATGACATTTGTAAATCAAAAATTTGCAAAAGCTACAGTAGTGTCCAGAGACAGGTGGTTGTACTGAGCTACCACTGCAAATGCACCTGGAAATTTAAGACACTGAAGTAGGTGGGACAGAAAAGTGCAGGGGTACCAGTGGATATTGCATATCTCCTTCTGGAGAGACAGGGAGCCCTGGGAAGGGCCTTCAGCAGACGCTTACTCTTCCGCCCAGGGGAAGTGAAGGGCTGGGCAGCTCTGGCACAGAGGGAATGAAACCTCTCAAATCAGTTGATCCCCCATCCCTCCAGCATTCTACCTGGGATTGGCATGAAGCACTCCAACTAAATGTGGAAAGACAAGGATGCAGAGCCAATGGGAGATGTCCCCTTCCTTGTGTGTCCCTGTTCCACACAGCAATGGCAGCCACGTGCCAGGTACAGCAAATATTTCCAGGTGAGGTGCTCACGCCTGGTGCAGGTGGCCAAAGCCAACACGTCCACTTTCTCCGGTCCCAAAGCCCTCCACAAAAAAAGCTCCCACAGGAGCTTGGCAAGATGTTGCTCAGCACAAAACACATGCATTTCTAGGGTGAAATTTGAGTGCAAGAGTAGGTTGGAGTTCCTGAAAAATGAGACTGAAGACGAGCTCTGCCACCACTGAAGCCAGAGCTCAGCCCAGCTCTCAGCTCTGTGGTGCAAACACCCCGGCTCCAGAAGATGTCCAGGATCTGGCCTTGAGTGCCAGCCCTTGGCTGAAACACCTTGAACCACACACACCTCCTCAAATCCCCACTCCCCCACAGAAACTCCAGCAGCACTTTCAGGTTAAAAAAAAATTGAGTCAGTCTGAAAAGACACTTGCTGGGGATGCAGTGGCCCAGGAAGCCCTTGTGCACAGACCAGCAGCCAGTTTGCCCCTAATTTATTTTTTTCTCCCTTTTTCACTGTTGATACACAGCCATTCTCATACAGGGGTGAAGGACAAGGTGTTTTTCACTTAACTTCTTCGGCTGGAGAAGACAGGAGAGACTAAAGAGGAGACACTGAACAGCAGAGAGCTGCCCGGCAGCATCAGCATTGGGAGGGCAGGTGGATGCAGCAGGATTTGTCCCACATTCCCATTGCTCTGGTCTGCAGGGATGCTGTCAGGGCTGACATGTGTCTCCTGGAGTCCGGGCAGCCCGGCATGGCTGGCAGAGCAGGGTGTGCAGTGGGCAGGAGGCGGGCAGTGAACCTCAGCCCCACATTTGCTGGCTGCCAGACTGTTCTTTCCCTCTTCATTTATCTAACCTTAAAATAAAACAA
This sequence comes from Platyrinchus mystaceus, assembly GCA_035041135.1. Lineage (NCBI taxonomy): Eukaryota > Metazoa > Chordata > Aves > Passeriformes > Tyrannidae > Platyrinchus > Platyrinchus mystaceus. The sequence goes on along the minus strand of JAWWLV010000180.1, from coordinate 25,745,068 downwards.
GTCAGGAGCTGCTGGCAGCAAAGGGACAGGCGTGGTGAGGAGTGAAGCTGGCTCAGCCAGTGCTGAGTGGCAGCTACTGAGGCTCCTTTGGGCACATGCAGGACTCAGCTGCCCTCCAGAGTGGCCAAACAAATGCAATGCCAAGAGGGACACGGCCTGTGCTCACCCAGGCTGCACCCCTGGAGTGATGGTCTCTCCCCTGGCCAGAGCTTCAGCAGGAGAGGGAGCAGGAGCCGCACACAGGGGCAAAAGGCACCTTTACCTCCTTGGTGCCTGTGCCCACTGGCACTGGGGAGTGTCACCATCCTTGGGTCATGCCTCTTCACAGGATGTGACAGGGATCCCCTGTGCTTACCCTACTGTGTGCCCAGACCCAGTATCAAATGCAACCTGTGTCTCTGCCAGGACAACATCTCTGCCATGGCACAGCTTGACTTAAAGACACAGCTGAGGAACAGCATTAATGTCACACCTCAGTATAAGATCCTAGAGGGAAAAACATCTGAATCCGTTGCATGTGAGCTCAAGCCTTTGGTTTTCTCTCCCCAAGTTTGATCCAGTACAAACATTGATCCGGGTTAGGAAGGAAAAACTAGAAAAGTCAGGCAAGACAGGCCAAAATGCAAGTATGCTCCAGGTACTTCCAGACACCTTTATGGGCTTCATTAACAGGCAGATTCCCAGTAAGAAACACTGACAACACCTCCCACTCTTTTGAAAGTAAAACAATTGGAGACAATTCAGAGCATCTGTCCCTTTGACAACACACAGGAGAGATACAACAGTATTTAATAATATGCTATATTTATAGTATATATTATAATTAATATATACAATATATTATGTAAAATATAACATACATCTATCTCCGTCCTCCCCCTTTCTCTGATTTTCCATGCACAACAGTTAACAGCACCAACAGCTCAGACTTTCCCTTTTCTTTGACTGATACAGAAAAATAATTGTAACAACCCAGAACAAAGGTCCAACTTGCCCAGTAGCCTGTTTCCCACAAAGATGAAGGGAAGACAGTAGAAGAAAGGTGTCAAACACAGAGATGCTTTCTGAGACCTTGCCCTTAGCCTTCAGCTACGTGCAGTTCAGGGACTGAGGCTGAGATCAAGATGCCAAGTGTGGTCTGGCAGAATTTATCTGCTGCAGAGCAAGAAGACACAAGGATGCCAGCATTAGCAAAGCACATAATTCCCATTTAAAGAGACATGAAAATTTACTACAACCTGCCAAAACTGGTGTGATTAAACTTGCAAAGCAGCAGGTTTTTCTAGTACTTCCTTCACTGCAGATCCTCCTAGAGACACAGCTGCTGTGACTTGTGGTTCTCTGCTCACATAGCCGCACTTCACCCAAGGGAGAAGATCAGCAAGGCTCTGCCTCAGCCCCAAGACACCTGAAGCTCTGCTTCTTCTCAGTCAGGCCTGTCCCCCCTGCACACTTTCCACTGGGGTCTCCTGTCACTTCTGCCCCCACCATCCAGAAACGCTCAGAGCTATGTGGGTAACATTGCTAGAGAGAAAATATTGAATATAAGGATGTTCTTCTGCTCAGTGGAGTCAGTTTGTAAGTGTAAAAACTTAACCAACATTCTTAGTTAGTTGCAAAAATGCAACTAGGATGGAGAGGAGCAGAGCAGTCTTGCTTCCCAGACAAAGCCTGATCCATTGCTGGATTTTGAAATGAATCAATATAGAAAATGAGTCCGACAGCCAGATGTCTGCTTTCATCTTGCTGTGCTGGAACTGGAATAAAGCCCACAAAATCTCCAAAATACCTTTGAAAGCGCTTTGTTAGTGGTTTTGCAACTGCGGGGAACGAAGGCAGCAAACGTGAAGGTCTGATGCCACCTAAAGGCCGCTTGAATTTTCACCTCTCAGAGGCTCTGTTGGTGACTCAACCACAATTTCAGAGTGCTCAACAGCGTGCAGTGACTCAACCGGCAAGGCAGGAAAATATTGGTCAAAATGGCCTGTTACAGCCCCAACCGTGACATTATTCTGTCTTCTTATGAAATCTAAAGCCTGATACCTCATTGTGCAAATTTTGCAATCTGGTTTGCTATGTAACGTCTCCAGAACAGGTGAGAGTCTGTAAAAGGCGATGGCAGGTGATCACCTGGATCACAACACAGATTTTAGTATGGCTGTACATAGACAAAAGTGGGGTAGAAAGATGCATAGCTTTACAAATCCTTTTCCTGTTTAATGTTCTCAGGTAGTAGCTTGAATGTAATTTTTTATAGCAATCACCGCTTCTCTGTATTGCTCTCTCTTGGGCTAAGAACCCTGATGACAATAATTATTTCCTATCAGGTCAATGATCCATTTTGAAGCTCATCTTTCCAAGGGCTCCTACTTTTCAAGACTTAAGCTTTAATCTGTTATGCCTGTTATGAACATCTACTTTATTTCCGTGCTTTGGCTTGTGACACCATGAAAGAGTAAGATTTAAGTGAAAATGAAGGGTCTGATATGGTTTGTAGACTCCTGGGAATAAAGAGAGTTCAAAGAAGAAAACTACAGACACACTTGGCCTTACAGTGTTGATACAGCGTCTATTTGACGCTAGTGCAGCACTGAGCAGACTGCAGATGCTCCTGGAGACAAACGATAGTCAGAAAATTACTTAAATCTTGGATAAGATTTATTTAAAATGCTAAACCAAAATTATCCTCCCACATGGGGACCGAGTTCATGAAACTGTCACCAGACTCGGAGGGCTGAATTTTGACTTGCTTGTAAACAGAAACAAAAGGATGATTTGTGGAAGGACAGGGAAAATAAACATTTGTGAAGTCCTTAAAGACATTTCACAGAGCTGATACAGCTACAAAAACATTACACTGCAACTTCTGCGGCCTCAGAGGCTCCAACATATACCATATGCTGGCAAGCCATGAGAGATATCTTCAAATAACTTTGTATTAAAACCCTTCCCTACAGGAAAACTTTGTTTTCATTAGTGAAAAAAAATAAAAAAGGAAAGGTAATTTCTGCAAGCTATTTCCCTGTTCTGTACTTACACAGCACTCAAACCACCCCAGTCACATGTCCTGGGCCATCACGTCAGCCCACAATGCTGCAGAGCAGAAGAGGCAGCCCAAGTCACCTGGGGCTCAAAACAACTGCCTGTCAGTGCTTTGTTTTTTACCCCAGGCCCATCCTCTTTCACCTCCAGGATCTGTGACAGAGAGAACAACTGCTTAACAACATGATCAGGTTATTTTCTTGCAATAGCTTTCAGGATAAACACAAGCAAGGAGCCATCTTCAGAATAAATTCTTGAGAAGCAACGTGCATAATCAGAGCATCTTCTCTACAAAAGAGAGATGTAAGAGGACTGTATAAACAAAAGGCCGCTATATGAAATCCATCTATTTAAAATACTGTTTATTTGTGATTTAACATTAATTAGCATTACATCTATGAGCAATTTCAGATAACATTTATATATTTTCCACAGGACACAAGAGTTGGCTGGCTCATTCTTTATGCCAAAGCAAGTAAATAGAGGCATTAGCAAAAGGTGCAAATAGTTCACGGTTGCATTTTAAAAAATATTTATGCACATTGCATTCATTTAGATATATTTTTAAAAAAGTTATGAAAAGCGTAGTTCACAGGTTACTGTTTCTACATATGTTGTAATACAACACAAATAATGTAGAACATAAAAAACAAAGTAAGCAACTGAAAGTTTCCACTATGATTAAAAACACTGATTCCAGTATTTAGTGATAGCTAGAAAATTGTTTCCAGGATCCATTCCAACATCGCATTATCACACTTACACGGTCAAAGCTAACCAGCCCCGAACATGCTATAATCAACATTTTTGCATGCCAAACCACTCTCCAGCCATATTTAACAATTATATATGGTATAATATTTCAACCGGCAATTTGGGAATCATATGGATGTTAAAAATGTACTTCCTATTGCGATGACTGATTTACAGACATTTGACACAGCGAAGAAACCCCTATGTTAATTTCTATGTTTAGTTTGTATTTACAATACAGTAAAAGTACTAAAATGACAATACAAGTAAAAATGAGTAGGTGGCAGTACCACCCTTACCCATGGCACTAGGCTCTGATTTGCTCTGGGTTCATCCAAAGGACAACACAGATTCACAAGACCCTTTTACAATTTGAATGAAACTGAATTAAAAACCCACAGTGTTGCACTCTGTATGAATCCATACAAATTATTTAAAACATCTAATATGGAAATGTCACTCTGCTGATTTAATAAAAATATCCCGCAATCCATATCATATATTTAAAAAAAATAATCACCGAACTTTTACTTTCTTTGTCTCCTCCTATTTTCCTACTATTTCACTTTCCCTTTTAACAGTTTTGTTTCCTTCATTTGGTTATGTTAAGAGATTATTTTTCTTCATTCATTAGCAATACCATGAGAGAAAAAAAGAACAACCCATGACTAATTTTTAAACATGAATCCAGTTCAATTTTATATGCTTTTATCCTTTGATTTCTAAGTCCCTGGATTCCTGAATTATATTTAAGTATATTCTAAACCAAGCATTCTTAAATACACTCTAACTATTAAATGCTTGGTTCACATGCTTATAATACCTTTATACTGAATGGTATACAAACATTTGAACATATAAAATCTCCTTTTTGTTTTGCCAGTTAAACTAAATTATCAATGTTAAGTGTATAAAATCCCCCTTCTTGAAAAATAAGGGTTTCCCCCACCCCAACTGATAGAATAAAAAAGAAGTCTTCAAAAATTATATTTCACTAAAATGAAATATTTGGCAAAAAAGTTATTGAATAATGGAATTCTTTAGACATTTTGTATAATTCCAAATAAACTTTCTCTTACACAGTTTTTCCCCTAATATTATGTGCCAGTGTATAATATTTCTATGTGAGCTAATCTTAAAAAAGATTTAAAGGTGTGCTGTTAATATGTACCCACTCAAACAGGGGTACAGAAACATAAAATATATGGTCAAAAATCACAATACAAAAATGTATGATCTGGTTTCCAAATGAGACAGCAGTTCTAAAAAGTCATATGATCACTCAACAGTAACTTTAATAAAGACTTTAACTTTAAGGTCTGCAAAATACTCCAAGCAGAACTTGCTGCTGCATACTGTGATGGTATTTGACCTTGCTATGATGGTAATTGAGCACCTGCCAGTGTAGTTCTACATGAAACTAATCAATGTTTCCAGCCCTCATAGCAATTTTGGACACAGTTAAGTGAGAGATGAATTAACTTTCAATTAACATGAAGAGTTTTTTTTTGTCTCTTTGTTTTGTTTTTTTTTTTTAAAGCAAAACCTCTTCCAGTTTCTTTTTGTTTAGGTTAAAAGTCCAGTTACTGCACACCCCTAACACTATGCTGTTAATGGAAAACTTAAACGTTTAAAATGTGCAATGTCTCCTCACAACAGAACTGCACTTATGCTTCTACCTTCTCCTTCTTTTTACTCTTTTTCAGGAAGGATGGGGTGCGGAATTTCTTCTTCTTCTTCGATGGGGATTTGGAAGGTGACCCTTCAGGGGACAGGGCCTCTTCTATCTTTTCAGAGCTTTTGATGGTAATCTCTACGCTCTCCACAGTACTTGTGGTTAACTGACTGACCCTCTTGGTGAGATCCTCTTCCACGTCATGTGCATCTTCCTTCCCGTTCACCACCACGACCGGCATCTCCACAGATATTAGGTTTGCATTCTGGGTATAGAAATCCTCATGGTTTTCTGAAAGAGCAAGTGATTTTGCAATTATTTATGTACACTACTTTGCAAAAAAAACCAAACCAGTATAGAAACAAATTCTGCGAGTCTGGACTCTGATCCAAAGAATGAAACCCAGAGTGCTCAGATGTGGGTTTTTCCCCTTTATCCACACTCTTCGATGTTGTAAGCAGAGAATACTGTGAAAAAGTCATCAAAGGAAAATGGGCTGAAAAATCTAACCTTATCTCTGCCAGGTGCATATGCAGATCAAACTGTATAGAGTATGTACAAATACAGTCTACACAGCATACATGTACACAGTCTCAAGCACGTTCAAAATTACACGTTACTGCAAGAGACTAACTCCATACAGAAGTCTTTGGAGAACTTCCTTTCAAAATGCCTACTTAGACTTTGCTGGGAAAGTCTTAGGCAAAAAAACTAATCTTAACATTTTCAATAAAACAGAAGTATAATATCTATTTCCTTCACCTGATTAATACCTAAGTTTCAGCATGCCCTGTGTTGTTTGTGAGAATTACGTATTAGAAAAGACTGGGAAAAATAGTTTTCTGGACAAAGTCCCTCCCAGACTTTGTTAAAAGTGAGCTCTTCCTGGCTCAGTTGACTTCATGCAAGTGTAAGAATGCAGCAGAAGAGTGGATGACTTTGGGTTATTGAAGCCATTGGCACTGTACAGAAATTGCATGGAATACCTTCTAATTTTTCTGGGACATTTTGCGGGGATTGAGTTTGTGACTGAATTTGTGACACAGATGAACCGTCATCTGAGAATAATTCCTGTTCAGCATCTGCAGGACGAGATTGGAGTTAGTAGCCATGCAAAAGTGAAAGTCAAGCAAGAGTGTCAGTGCTAGTGCTACAAGATTTACAGCTCTGCTATAGCATTGCCTTGCTCAGGCTGACAACTTCACCAAGTTACAACACACAGTTGAAACGCTACAGAATTGTGGATTTACATGTTTTATCTGCTAAAAATCATTACATATTAGTTCTTTAATAGAAAGCATTAAAAAGGGTGGCAGGGCTGCATTTCAAGTGCCATGCCCCATGGTCTTCTCCAGCCGTAAGTCACAATCTGCTGTTACAGTAAGGTACCATACTATGTCCTGAGTGTGACATATAACAAAATTGGGTTATTACACAGTATTAGTGAAGAAGAATTCACAGTGTTATTGTTAAAAAAACATATAAAAGATCAACACTGAATTAGTAATTCTCTATGAAACAGTAGTATTGGTAGTATTGGAAGAAGATGTAAAAAGGGAAAGTAAATGAGTCTTGCACATTGGGAGAACAGAAGAAAAATTAAAGAAGACAAGATCAAACATCTCAGTAAACTTTAGCTCAGTTGGGCACATCTAACTTTAATATCAACTCTGAGGAGGGGGTTGGACTAAGATGACCTTCACAGACTCTCCAACCTGAAGTCATTCTATGATTCTGACAAGAAAATTCATCATGTTAAAGTGTGTTTCTGTCAAACCCATTTCTGTGCAAACCTTTCATTGCTTCAATTTTACTACCAACTAAAGCAAAAGAACAAACAACATTTAAAAAAAGAATTCTACCACCTCAAGGAAAAACGATTAGTTCTCAAGTAGCTGCATGTGCTAATAATTAACACGTATACAATTTTTACAGTAGGTATTTTCCCACTCATTATTAAAATGTAAACCCCAACAATTTAAACCACAGCACTGACCTTCCAGCCCTTGCTGCTTGCGCTCAATTGTTTTCTTATACTCTTCCAGTTCCTTTTCAGTGAGATGGCTGAACGGGTTGGGTGGTGCCGGCGGCGCGTGCTCGTCATCAAATTGCATTGGCTGGAAGAGAGAAAACCACAGAATTTAACAGTTAAAAAAAGAAGCAACAAGCAAGATGTACAGTGATAATGTCTCTTTTTTCGCCCAAAGTTTGTGACCCCAGATGATTCACAGGGAATACCGAACTAAAACACAGTTGCATCCAGACAAAAGGCCTTCTCATAATAACGAATACTGAATGCTGAGCTGTAAAAAAAATTACCCTTTTGCAGCCATTAAGTAATTAATTGGGGATTTTTTTTTGTTTGGGTGCTTTGTTGTTTTTTTTTTTTAATCAAGGGGGGGACAGCTCCAGAGTAGAGACCTGCCTCAAGAGCTTACACTTCAGGGCCTCTTCACAGAAGTGAAAGTCCTTTCACATAGTTGATTCTAACAGGGATTCAAGAATGAGGTTTCCCTATTTTCTACAGATGCCCAAGTTCTAGGATTTTTTTTGCAGGAAAGTAACTGTGCTCATGCTGCTGTTTAAGAATCTAAGTGGAAGATCTCCAAGATGAATCTTAAAAAGATAAATTTTAAAATTATTCTCATGTTGAAAGAAAACTCATTTGCAAAATATTCTTTTTGTCTGAAATAAATAAGGAAACTCAGTGTTATCTCAAAACAATAGTTGAAACCAAAATGAGAAAATAGGACGTACTAGCTCATGGATAGTTGAAAACTCTTAGATTTACAGGTTTCCAATTACAATTCACCACAGTTTGTTGGATAACCTTATTAGGGATATCTGCATTGTTTGGAAGTAAGTATATTCCATTCAAGAAAAGATTAGTGTGGACAGGCAAGAAACTGGAAAACCTCCCTCCCAGTAAGAAGCCTGTTTCTAATGAAAGCTGTGTCCTCTACGTGGTCACATCCCACCTTTTAAACTCAGTTATTTCTGGGCCTCAATCACTATCTTTAACAGCAGTTCCACAGACTAATGAAGATTATTTTTGGCCCCATGCATTGCAAAGTTCATCCTCTCTCATTTAGACAGGGTCCTCCTTCATTAATATTAACAGTGGCAAACTTAACATGCATACCTCAATTTGAAACTAACATTTCAAACCTCTAAAATGAATCATGAATAGAATGTATCACACCTCTGAAATCTGGCATGAAAATAATCAGTTCTAACAAATTGTTTAAAAAGAAAATGGCCCAAACTGACATTTGAAAGACAGGCAGCCAAACAACCTGAACAGTTGTAAATTAGCAAATTATGTTGTACTCACTGAACTTGGCTTTTTATCCACAACAATCCCCGCAAGCAGCTGCGATTGTGGTCCTGCTGTCTTCAGGTCATATCGGTTTTGCTCCCTTATCTATATAGAGAAAGTAAACCTGGTTAGAAACAGGTATTTCTCTTTAACAAATCCTATGCCCGTGAGCTTTGCAAAGCCACTAACACAGTGAATGGCTGGAGGATCAAGCTGTATTCTGCTGCACCTAAAAACTAAGAACTCTTCTTCCACCTCTGAATACACAGCATATGTTATTTAGCTCTTGCAGTACTCCCAAACATCCACTGTAGTCCCAGCTCCTGCACTTCATCATGTATGCCAATATTTAGAAATGAGCTCCATGGAATAGTCTCTGAACCTGTCCTCCCCACCTCATAAATGACACAAGTTCAGCTACTGGAGAGAACTCTGTGGTCATAAAGAATGATAAAGTTTTTTCTTCTATGAATAGTTTATTATTTTCCCTAAACTGACAGCCCTAGCTTCAAATTGTCAGTGCTTAAGAGACTGACAGATTGAATATGACTACCAATATGGATGATATAAAAAAATTCTACAGCAGAAAATTAGGAATAAACTACCTATGAGACAGTGACATGCATGAATTTAAAAATAATTGCCTGGGACATGTATTATTAGTCTGTAGATGATTAGAGGGTGCCTTTCCAGTTCTGAGGAAGGGATTTGCTCCTTCTAACTCCAGTCCCCAAGGATACCAATGTAGTGCTTTCCAAAAAAGAAAAAAATACGTAATCACATGAAAAATATCCTGAATATCTGGTAATATAGTTATGCTTAGGGTGGAGTATTTGGTCAGTCTGATAGTCAGTGTCTTACGTGCTGGAAGGGGAAAGCAGTGAGATATTTCTGTTTACAGAGAGGCCCAAAAATAATCCCTCATTTTCTTTTTTCTACTGCCATTAGAAAGAGGACTGGATCACAAAAACTCCAGCCTAATAAGCACGAGGCAAATCAAAACAGAGCAGAGCAAGATTAGCGTCTGAGATTGAATCACGCTGTAGATGACGCACAGCAACTCGGTTCATGTTGACTCCTAATTATCTGCTAAATATAACACTAAATAGCAGGGACTACCCTTTCCAATCTATCATTTCCAGAGTTAATACTCATCCTTCAGACTATTGCACTCAAAATTTAAATATATACATATTACATACATATCTACAGACTTCATGCATGTCACACGTTTAAATACACACTTTTTAGTGCCAAAAATCACATATAGCGTAAGAAACTTCTTAATAAAATCAAAACATCTGAAAATGTTATTTTACTGCTCTGCTGAATCATTACTTGAACATAAAATTTTATTTGGAAATGTTACAATTTTCAGTTCATTACACTTCTTTTACCTTATTTCTCTTTTCCAACACTTCACTTGGGTTTGTGTTTAGAGGGACAAATTGGTTTGGATCTTCAATTTTGATTGGCGTTCCTCCACTAGTCTTGGAGGAGTCATCAGCTTTCATCCACTTAAAGGGGGAGAAAAAAAAAGAAAGAAGCTAAAACCCCCAGCATGATGGAGAGGAACAATTCTCAGTGTTGTCTTACTGCTAAAGAAGAGATATAAAGAAAGGACTTTCTGCCTTTAGTCTCAATTCCACATGAGACCCACAAAATAATCCCAACTCCTTACAGGTTTATGTGTTTGCCCAAGAGGATTTAAGTTGCCTTGAACATGTACAGTTAAGATTACTTTTTTGTAAACACTGAAATACATTCCTGAAAAATGCAGTATTACTGTGTACTAATGACACTGTATTTAGGAAGGATAACATTTCCTAGTAACTGGCACAGAGATCCAGAGCCCTTGTTCATGCAATCGCCTTCCACCTCTGCACATTTTGACTGCAGTTTTTTTTCCCCTTCATAAGCAGGGTTTCCTTCTAAACTTAAGTTTAGAAACCTGCCAGCAGGAGGAGCTGATGCTTTTGCAGTTGTACTGTGCAACTCGGAGTAGCCAATAGCAAATAAAACACTTCGTAGTCCCATGAAAGCCACCTCACTGCAGGCTGGAAACTTAAGTGGAAGCATCTTGGTGAGCGGCAGGAGGGGGAAAAAAAAATCTTGATCATCATTAAAGGCTGTAGCATGCACAGATTCTTTGAAAGCTGTTTTCAGTAGGCTCACAAAAATGAAAGGGGCAGCTAGAGATGGATTAGAGCTTGTGTCTCCCTTGTGTAAAAAGGAGAACTACCCTTGGGTGATTTAAAACCTTATTATGTTTGTTAGTTAACTAATAGCACAAAAAGATCCGGTAGAAAATCCATTTTCTACTTCAGGAATCAGAATAGCTAGTAACAACAGGGAAATAACTGTTAAATTTTATCATAAACTGTTACTCTTCCAAACAATTAACCCCCCCTCACCAAACGAAAGGCACTCAGTACTAATGTCATTAACTCTTTGAAAAGCCTATTTTAATTTGCTTGACAAACTTATTTGCTAATCCTGTTAAAGATTTTCTCATAAAAACTGTGCATAATTTACTTTCAAATAGGACAAAAATGAAGTGGCTGCCCAAAATCTCTACCTACCGTGATCTTAGTCCTGGGACTGGTTTCCCCGTTCCAGGACTCCTCAGGCACATTAACTTTCAAGTATGTGTTTGGAGAGTTCAGCCATCTTGTCTTTTCTCTCTGTTGCTTCTGTGCAAGGAATTTCAGGGGGGAAAGTGGGACTGTATCATCTTCAAAGGAAAAGGCAGTCACAGTGGCTGGGATCTCAACATCACTCTTATGTCTGGGTTTTTCCCTGACTAATGGTTGCCTATAGGCATAGCCAGTTCTGTATCCCTACAGAGAAATAAAAGAGAAAAATAATTTAAAAAATAAACAAAAGGAATTATTTATTAAAAATCACAAAAAGGTATCCAAAGTAGTAATGGATTTTTTGTGCTGCCCTATATGCATTAAGCAGGTCCACTGAGTTTTCTTCAGAGACCCAGTTAGTGGTGTTGTCCATCATTAATTCATACTATTTACATTCAAGACACCCATTTACAGCAGCTACAACTTCCCTGGGCAACCTGATCCAGTGCCTCACCACCTTCACAGTAAGGAATTTCTTTCTAAACTTGACAGTTTAAAACCATTGCCCCTTGTCCTGTCACTATCTGCACATATGAAGAGTCCCTCTCCCCCTTTATATAAGCCCCTTTAAGGTACTGAAAGGCCTCAGTGAGTTTTTCCTGGAGCCTTCTCTTCTCCTAATACTAAAGTTAATAACAAAATATATAGAGGGAATCTGCCATGTCTATTTACTATTTTTACTATTATTTTACTATTACTGTTTTTACTATTATTTTTTACTATTATTTACTATTTATTTTACTATTATTTTATTATTACTTATTTTTACTATTAAGCTACTATAAAGAGCAAATCATGTTTTCAAGACAGTTGGACAAAATTGAAGTCCAAAGCATTATAAATTCTTATACAGACAAAATACCACTGTCAGAAACAGTGACATATGACAAAGTAAACCAATTAGAAGAGATTTTGCATACACAAAGTTACTCTGTCTTCATTTTAAAAATCACAAAGAAACCAAAAAAAAATTGTTTGCTTTCCAGAAGCTAATCCTGCACTCAAAAGCTTACAGGGACCATATGGACAACACCATCCATGTGCTCTCACCAGGTTGTCCAGCATCCGCATGAGCGCTTCAAATTCTTGCTCCCCAACTTTCCATTTATGTTGCGAAGCCATATTAACTCCACCTCCTCCCATTGCTGCCACGGCGTGTGTGGAAGGCTTGAACTTCTGCAGATCCAGCAGCAGGAGATTGTCTATCCCACCTGCTCCAGCTAATGCATGAACCTGGGGACATCAGTGATTATTTCATTTGTGAAAAGGCTTTTGTATTCTCTGCTTTTCCAAATTCACAGCACAAGCATGCTGAAATAAATGCTGCAGTTACTTCTCAGGCTAGTTTTCTACTGTCCAAAAAATGTATTAAAATATATAGCAAGTGACTGTAATGGAAAGGATTAGATAAAATCATCTGCTAATAATTGCACTTTAAAAGGAGTAGATTCAAACACTTGCTTTCACAGTACCTTGAAAAGTTCTTTCTGCATCACCAGATTAAAAATTTTTCATTTTTGTATCTGTTTCAAAATGCACCAGTGACTGAACTCAAAATGAATGGCAAGGCAAGGGAGGAAAGGAAAGGAGTGTGACACTACCATTTGCACCTGCAAATGCCTCCTTGGGAGGACAGCATCAGAACAAGTAAAAACAAAGCAATGAAGTTTCTGGGGATGGGCTTAAAAGTTATGGAAGGTGAGAACACCTTCAATTGTCTCTCTCCACAGGTCACAGATAACATCTAGATACCTAACTAGGTAGTTAGACAAAATGGAAACAACTGATTTTGGGGCTTAAGTTATTTTCAACTTAAATGCCGCCCCCTACCATCGCTCTGAAGACCCTTTTATTTGGTTTTACAAATCTCTGATCATAGAGAGAAGCTTCTTTTCTTGTCAAAACATACAGCTTCCAGAAACAAGCCGGCTCCCGAGAGACCCTCAGTCACACTTCCACATGCAGCGAGTGCCACCAAATCTATTATCCCCCAGATTCTCTGCATGAAGCTCACTCTGCACAGCATGGAACAAAACCTGTACCCTTCAGAGTGTAACACCACTGTGTGTGAGTGACTGTGTCACTCTTCCCAGAATGAGCATTTGTGCCGTTCCCTCTGTGTTTTCCCGATTATTCCAATTTCTCTGACTTTGGCCTGGCAGACATGATTACTGGATTCCACAACCCCAAATACTGTGTAAAAGAGATCTTGCCATCTGGGATGTACCCTGTAACTCTGCAGCATAAGTGTTTGAAATGAAATACAGATAAATTCTCTCTCACCTGTGTTTCACAGGCCAGCTGCACATTGAAAATATAATGGAATGCTTCTTCCAGTGTCTCTCCCAGTGCTAACACACCATGGTTTCTCAAGACTAATACCTAGTAAATGAAGACACTAATGTTAAATGGTAGAAACTGGCACAGGACATGAAAATCGCTTATGAAGAGCAAGAAGGAGGTTGAATACCTTGCAACTGGGTCCAAGAACTTTTTGAAGCTGAATTCTCTCTTCCTGTTCATCAAGAGATCCCTGGTAGTTGTAATAAGCAACATCTCCCAGAATCAGAGCCTCTTGTGATATGGGAAGGATGCCACATTTCATAGAGGAAACCTGTTACATGAAAATGAAGTGCTGATAATTAGGAATAAATGAAACTTAAAACTCACATCTCAACCACCCAAGCCTTAGCAGGATGTGCTTTTGTATCTCTGCTACAAGAGAGACAAGCTCTCCACAGTGAAAGCCTAGAATCAATCCTCCTCCACCAGACTAGTTTCCAATAGGGTGACAGAGGTGCTTCTACCCAGCCTAGGAACAGATTCATTAGAGGAAAATACAAGTTAACCCAACTGAGTTAGTTTTTGTGAATTTTTATCCATGTTTAATTCTCAGCATAAGCTTACTTGATGTTTTTTTCCTTCTTTCCCATATTTATAATTTCAAAAAGGTAGAATTAAAGAAATCATTCATCCTTTTTTTTTTTTGTCTGTGTTCAAGGAATGCATTTATATTTATAGATAAATAAATTCATATTATTGTATTTCAAACCAATTCTTTCAAGCCTCCTTACATTTTTATCACTATTACGCAGACCACTTTAAATTTATGTTAACTACGACATTTTAATAGTGACGTAAATCCAAACTGAACATAACTACTAATTAAACCACTTAAAAAACAGAGCTGCATAATGCAAATGATGATGTATACAGCATAATATATTGTCTGGGATGCCGTAAATTAAGCATATGTAAACCATATACTTTACAACCCCCAAAACCTGACCATAATAATATTTAAGCATCACTTCATTCCTATCCCATTTCACTGCGGTGGCCCAGCCCTCTTTCTCTGGTTATTTGATAACCACAGACCCTTCTTGGCCAGCATAGAGCCGGTATTAAAAGCAAAAATAAAACTGCCACGAGCAGTGATTCAGATTCAGAAACACACTTTCAAGTTGCTAAGGTAAAGCTGTTTTCTTTTGCTCTTTATCCAGAAGGAAGACTTACAGCCGCCGTTGCAGGGGTGTGTATGTGTATCACACATCTGACGTCGGGGCGTGTGGAGTAGATGGCCACGTGTGGACTGAATCCTACACTGTCAATACTGAGAGCTGTACTTCCCTGGTCCACGACATCTCCTAGGATGTTTACTTTAACCTGAAAAAGCCAAACAAACAAATGACAATTCAGACATTTTGCGACAACTTCAATTGTCTAGAAACTACCCTCCCTTTCTTATTTAGTAGCAAATTCCCTCCTACATATTTAGGGCTCAGAGCACAAAAAAAAGTAGGAGAGCAGCCATGAATCTGTGTGTCAATAAACCATCCTGCTGTACAAGCCCTTGATAGTTGTTGGAAGTCCAGCCATGGAAGAAGTAAGGATAAGACTCTGATTGAACATATATTCCTCTTCAGTCTAGCTGACCTTCCTGGCTTCTGACTTTCAAAAATTAATTTTGTTAACATTTCCTACATTTTAAATATGAAGAAAATTCAGCCTCTAAGAAACGTCCAGTAAGACCATTAAATGCATAAGGAATTTTCAGTTTCATGGGAACATTAAAATTATAATTCCTGGATCAACAAAAAAAACAACAGCAGGGTCATATCTCAAGGTATTTTGTTTTGTTATGTAATGCTATCGATTTCTATCTGGTAACCTTTTCACCTGGAGGTAGTTTTTTAAAGATATTTACTGTCATGAAGAACGTGGGGCAGGTTCTGCACCAAAAGATGTGTGATTTAGCAGCTACCATTGCCTAAATAACAGCCTGTAACTTCACTCAGCTCATTTGTTGGGCCTGGAGAAGATATTCGACTTTATATCTTTAAAACGATAAGAGCTAATTCTACTAACACTTCTCCAATGGAGTAATTCCATATCAGGTTACAAAAGGTTACTGCTACACTGAGGCTATTTGCTGAGCTTCATTAGACAGGAAAACAAAACTTCAGTGTTCCACATTGAAGCTGAAGACAAAGCAACAGAAAGTAAAGCTAAACCCAAGAAGAAATGCTGAGAACAAAGGATGCTAGTATCTAAACAGTTAATCAGCTTTTCATCTAGTGGGTAAATATTAAAAAAAACCCCAACAAATAAAAGCATGATTATAGATTAGAAGTCCATTTTAGCAGCCACAGAAGTATTTTAGAAAACACGTTGAGCCTCACTGGTTATTACAGCAGGTGAATCACGTACCAAATTAGAAGCTGAAGCTTCAGAAAAGGACAGACCTCTTGGAATGATTAGAATATGGTCATGTTCTTTGCTTACTCTTACCTGCAAAGGAGGAAGAAAATAGGTTACTGATCTAATTTAAACTATTCAGGGGAAAAATAATTTGAACAAGTAAAATTCTAAATAAAGAATGTTATTCTCTAAAATACTTACTGTGATATATGTATTTGGCAAATGTGCCCACCCAAACAAGTCAGCCAATCTATATAAACTGGCTAACTTGCAACGAGTAAGTTTTTCTCCCTTAACAAACGAGGAGGTATCTATCCCAGGGAGGTCATTGATGGGTGTAATCATTCCATGGCCTGAAAAACAGACAAAAAAAAGATGATGGCCACTTGGACAATTAAATGACTTCTAGCTGTGCCATGTTCTTCCAGACACAGTATATTTAAGTTGTTAGCCTACCAGTACCAGCAGTTACTAGACTGGAACTTCACTCCTGGGATTTCTAAGGTTGTTATTGAAACATCTGTTACTTTAAGACAGTAGAAACCATACCTGAATTTAAGTGTTCCTCTCTTTCCAAACATAAGAGAGGTGAAATAAAGGTTTTCCTGAGCTCTCTCCTCAGTCAATATCCTATATAGGACTGGAAATGTGCTTTAAGACATTCATCACTAATGAAGTATTTTTATATGTTACTTTGTTTTTTTTGTTAGAGGACAACACATTCCTTATGGACTTCTGATACCAATATAACTACTTTGAAGAGATACCTCAGTACTTTAATTCAGTCCTAACGAGGAAATTAGGATTAGTGCAAGAGTTCTCAAACCCTTTAACAGAAGGGATCACCTCTTAACAGAGAAATCATAAAGATCAATTCATCTCTTTGACTTGTGTCTACACAGACATACCCTTTTCCCCTTCATGAATGGATGATATCTTTTGGACAGCTTACAACCTTTGTTTACAGGGAGAATTATGACCAGAAGAAATATAAGGTATTTTGGTTTTCAAAAAAAAAGTATGCACTTTGAGATCAGTCACCACTGTCCCTGATTAAATGCAGCAGGGACACAAGTCAGACACACCGTCTCAGTAACCAACCAGAGATGTGAAGATGAGACTGTCTGGGCTCTCTGCTGTTCTCTTCCACTCGTTTTGTTAAATGAACTCTGAAGCACCATTTTGGGACCAATTCTCAAAAAATTATGAATGCTGACAGCTGCCACTGTACTTCAGGCTTGTACGCTCCTGTACGACGTCCACCCACAGAACCCAAATTGACTTGAGCGTTCAGTGCTTCATGACTTGGAAAGAAGAACTTGGGTGTTAACTAAAAGATCCCAGCAACGTCTCTATAACTAGAGTGCAGACTACAAGCTGTTTTCAACTGTGGGAGTTTGTGTAATGACTCAGTTTGCCAGGGTATTCTTCCTCTCCCTTGTTTTGTTTTTTTTTTTTTAATAACAATTTGTATGCATGAGTAGAAAAATAAACAATCTGAATGGCAATGTACTTCACATCTCAGTTTATGCTTATGTTAAAACTGCTAATAATAACAGGGCACAACATTTTGTTCCCCAACCCAGTTCAACTTTTATTAGCAAATTACAGAACTGAGTGTGGGGATCCCAACCATTTTGTACATCATTATACAAATCAAAGAACTTGGGAGAAAGAAGCCCAAAAAGGCAAGTTAAGGCCACCATCTGTACTACTTCACAGCTGAGGCAAGCTCTGACAGAATTTGTATTCGAAGAAAGTGGAGATCCCAACGTTGCCAGTGACAATAAAAAAAAAATAATAAAAAAAAAAAGGAAAAGTGCAATTATATGTATGATTCACTTACTGAGTGAAGCTGAGGAAAAACCTGTAAAAGTGCTTGCTGTAATGTATTCAGCAATCTGCTGTAACGCAAGCAGTCCAGTGGGGTTATTGCCCTTCTTCATCTGTTCTTGAATAAGGCATTCCAGATCTTCTCTAAAAGCCTGTAGAAACATTTGAGAATCATCAAGGAAACCTGGCTTTGATAATCATATTTTTATTATAGGTGGGGCTGGTAGTTTTGTCTCTTATTATTGTTACATGAAACTTCCCCTTAGACCTTGTTTTTAGCTGCTTATAACTTTGCCAGACTTTACCCATCCAACCTTAAGTTTGTATGCTGGGTATTGGCAATTTGGGGGGCAGAAAGGAGGAGTTTGGTCACATAGGATTAACTATTTCCCAGTACAAGACAAGATAAAATGTATTTTTGTAAATGACAAAAAACATTTTTATCAATAATTAAAGTGTTGTCTATACTTTGGAAGAGGTACTTGAAATTTGACCAGGATGTGCTGCTTTCAGTACTAGCTATTTTTTAATAATGTAATCCCTCTGAAAATCCATCCAAATTTGATAAAGTTATAAACAACTGGAAAACTGGAGCTCATCCATGCTCAAGTAGTATCAGAGACATGCAGAAACTAGAAGGAATGCCAGGATGCTATCTCCTCTCTTTCCCTCTCCCAGGGGGAAAAACGCTCCCTTCTTTTCCTGAATAAAATGACTGCAAGCCCAAGAGATATACTCTTGCAGAACATATCATGAAAAAGGTTTTCATAGTATCAAATATAATATACTATGCACCGTGGACAAAGCTTGTTCCTTTGAGATGATAGGCAGATTATCCCCTATCTGCAGCAAATGCCTGTCCTAGGGCTACTGCAATACTGACATTTCTAGACTAGATAAATTCTGTTCCTTCAAACTTCCATTATAGGTTACATTTTCTACCCCTCTCATTATTTCATGGCAGCATCTTCCAGCTTTTGTCAAAACTAGCAGTACCCAAAGCTGCACGCAACACGAGCTGAGGTGTACTGTGAACACTCCTGCCAGTTCATTCCAAAAAGACATTTGGTGTCCTTACCAGCAGCTGGCTCCCATTATAACTCCAGGCTATTCCCTGTATGTAACTGCTCCTTGCAGTTTGCCATGCTATAGCAGAGGACTTGCTCTCAATTAAAAAAAGAAAATAGTTCGGTATGACAAATGTGATTTCCTCACTGAATTTTAATTCAGACCTTCAAAACGCCCACTTTGTTGGGTAAAATCCACCCATCTCATGACAGTCTGTTCATCAACAGGTTTCGACTCTGTAAGAGAGAGCGCTACTGGACTCATAAAAAACATTCTCAAGATTCTACTTGATATGGCCTCTCAGTTAGACAGTTGAGCCTCCACAACTGCACTTGAATTATCAAGTTTTCAGACACCTGTGCTCTCTTTAGAATAATTTTGTCAGGACTGTGTGTACCTGAGACTTGCCAGACAAGTAAAGCCTCTAAAGATTCCCACTGACTGACTATGCAGTGACCTGTTCCATGGATCTCTCAACACAGACCAGACCATGCTCATGGCATCCCCTAAATGGCTGAACAACCTCTTGCCAGCCTGAAGGTGCACAGGCAAAGTCAGATTTTTCTCTTCAGTGGCTCATGGAAGTAAGATCTATGCACCAGGAGAAAGGAGCAGAAGAGAAAAAGGAAAGAAGAAACAGGGAATCGAGTGAGGAAAGGAACCTAATGAGAGAAAAGTGGAAGTATGGGAGGTGAATCAGCAGTGACAGCCTGTAAGGACCTGATGGGAGGCAGTTATGGGGAGGCAGCTGCCAGAAAAGCAAAGAAGTACTTGCATAAAACAGCAAGTGGTTGGAGAAAACATCCTGACTTTCATCCTTCGTCTATGAGCAGATGACGTGAAACCCACTCCCTTCAATCTGATTCAGCTCAGAGGATGGCCACCATCCTCGAGTTCCAAAGGCAACGTGGATGCCTGGACCACTGGAAGTTAAGACAAGCAGGGGACATATCTGGGCCCCTATTGCACCTAGATAATAATCTTTAGGCACAGACACCTTGCCCTCATGCCTCATTTGGCACACAGTGGCTTATTCTCACTGGAAAAGCAAGTCAGTATCTTTTTTCTCTTCTTGTGGCTCAGCATGTGGCCCTGTGCCTTTTGTGAAGGCTGCAAATACTCTGCTGAGGTGACAATTATTATTTATCTGACAAGATTTTCTGTGGGTAGATAATTACTATAAATCCAAGTGCTTCACAAACATTAACTTACTAAACCCCAAATTGTGCCTTTAAGATGCAGCAAGGCCCTGTTATTCCCACAGAATGCCAGTGAGGAGGTCAAGGTAATGATGTTCATCCCTCAAGGAGGGATGTTCATTCTGAGAGGCCCAGAACCCCATTTGCAGAACACTGGGCAGTAAATAGCTTCTCACATACACAAAGCTCAACTCTCACTGAAAATTCAAGTGCAGCACTGAGTGGCTAATGCACTGCTGTTCCTCAGGGTATGAAGTGGGATACATGGAAAAATCACAGTCTGAAAAATGAGAAACAGATGATTCAGCATCACTCATGCCTGAGGTGGGTTAGTACCTGAATCTGAGCATCTCTCACCAAAGTGGTTTTGAATGAAAAACCACCAAAATGATTTTGAATGAAAATCAGATGTGCATGATTTATACAGTCCCCTGTAGAAGACAAGGGTTTTTCACATAAACAGAAGATGCATTTTGGTGGTCAAACAGCTCAGAGGGCCAAGGTTCAACCTCTGTTTTATCAGAAGCTAAAAAAATGTAAAACAACAGAGGTACTTCCTTGGCTCTTGGCACATCACATCCCTCATGTTACAAAACACTTAAAAGAGACATTTGGGCACCAGCCATCCCAGTGCCACCTCCCTCCTCTGCTGATGGTTCACCGTGACATGATGGCTTTATGTGACTTTCTACTTCTGTTCCCGTGGTCTATTAAGACTGCAGAGATGACTGGCCAATGTATTTCATCAAGAAGCTACACTTCTTTTCCAATTATGCCATTCCAAGATATTCAGTTACTTCTCAATTATTACTGAAAGAGGCCCCCTGCAAGAAACTCTGCCATTTCACACTCTGCAAGGCTGAAATGTTCTTTCAGTCTTGTTTACAATATGTATATAAGGAAACTGCACATTTGTAGTCTCCTGGGGGCCATGTGGAAGACAGAATTCATGAAATTTATGGAAGCATTTGCTTGGGAGGAGATGGAGATAAACAGTTATCTGTATTATATTAAATCATTCCCACTTCAATTCAACAAGGACTATAAAAAAGATCTGCAAAAACATTTACAGTAAATTCTTACCAGTTATATTTAGACTTTTTTTATAACCTGTACAAGTAATATTACTTCTACAGCAGAAAGAAAGGTAGTATAATTGATAGTATTTTGGGCAATTTTTGACAGAAAGATAGTTTAGTTCTCATTGTATTTTTAATTCTTCTGCTTTTTGATCATGTTGTTTTCAGTCCTCTTAGTTTTGCTCTCTGATGCTAACAGTGGTATGTTACACACTTGCTGAGACTACTACAAACAAGGATTTAGTGTTGTATCAACAATTTGTTAAACCAAACAAGCAGCATCCCTTAAAGATAATTTTGGAAATAACAAAAGATAAGTAAGAGCCAGGAAAGTAGGAAATATGAAGGTTTGGGATGAGCTGTAAAACAGAGGTGAGAATATGGATGAAGTGCATAGAATCAAGCATGCAATTTATCCACACACCACTGAGTAGTGATGTTTTCTAACAGCCTTCAGCATGTCACACACAACCCATGCACACTCCTCCATGGACATCTATGAATATTTCTGTACCTTTCATTCACTGCTGCAGACCTTTAAAATTTACAAAGGTCTGTATGTCCTTAAAAAACTTTCCCAAGTGTGCTCACACAACCTTTCTCCATTTCTGATACTGGGCATGGAGCCTGGAGACCAAGTGGTTTGGTTTTGCTTTAATTCATAAGACTGTGATATGTACATATGTGACATTACACTGCAACTGCCCACCAGTGATCAAGTGAAAGTCATACTTGAGAGAGATATTTTCAAAAAGATGACAAACACGCTGCTTTGGCACAAAGCAAATATTTTTCAAGCAGAAAGGTCACTGGTAATTTCAGATGTAGTATTTGACAAGAAAATGCTGACAAAGTAAAACTGTATTGTCAGATGAATGAAAAATTGTGTTATTCAGCTGTAAGCTCAGCATTGCTCAATCAAGAGAAAGTTTCAGCTCTGGGATTTAAATAGCTCTTTGGGGTTTCTGTTTGTTTGTTTTAAACCACTAAAACTTTAGACATAAGTTAGTACAGTAAGAGCAGGGACTTTTCACAGCAGGGTACCCGAAGTGAGAAGCACAGCACTTCATGACTGTCCATGATCCCATCATCAACAGAGCTGCACCACTTCTGGACTTGGACAGCCTGTGTGCCCCCACCAGTGCCACAGCTGGATAACCCACCCTGCCATAGCTGAGAATCGCTTCCTGTTTGCACGAGCATCCTTCTGCCTTCAGTGAGTTCATCTGCCCAGCCAAGCACCTGTGTCCCCCCTGGTTTGTGCTGAAACAGCTCCCCAAGCACCCCACTGAAAGTTTGCATAGGCAGGAGCCTGTGGTATGACAACAGGGCCCAGGACAGCTACTGGAAAAGAGGTAAAGCAACTTTTCAGACAAGGTGCGCAACTGGGAGGATGCTGAGTAGAGCTTTTATTCACCTGGCAGCAGCAGACACCCAAGTGAGCAGCCTGACCGTAGTATGCCACAGGCTGCTGCTCTGCTCCCATCTCACCTTCTCAGTACCACTCCACCACCTTGATTTGAGACAGGAATTTACCCACAACTCACCAGTAAAAATAAACAGGGCAGCTCAGCCTGTTCCTAAAACTGTTTCTAGAACTCCACTCTTTCCAAAACTGCAGTCAGCTCTTTTAAACCAGCTTAGACAGCCTTACACAGTACTGTAGCCGGTAGAACAGACACAGCTTTTCTTGATGGAGTCATTAGTAGTATGATTAGGTCAAGGCCTTTCTAATACCATAAAATTACTTCTCCAGAAATATTTCCAATCATCTTCCAAATACACATCATAAACTCAGGCAGTTTAGATGCAAGAATCTTACAATTTAGATCTGCAACAGCCCTCTGAAACTCAAGTTAGAAGCCTTGGTTCTCACTCAATTACTTCCATTTTCTTTCAGAAGAAAAGTCTAAGTGTGAGCTGACTGTAAATTTGGGCTTTTAAGAATCAAAGAAACATTTGCACGTACCAGGTGACAACCAGTGTTTTTCAGTCAACATATGCAGAAAAACTGGAATAACCAACCTGTTAGAATAAGCTACTTTACATGGATACACACGTGTATATATAGCACAGAATAATGATGCTGCTAAAAAAGTTGGTATTAATCTCTTCATCTTGGTAGGCAGCTCTCTGAGGATATTAAGAAGTACAAAGGCTCATAAGTATTTTGACCATCTATGCTGTTTCTTGTTTGTTGACCACTGATTTCTCCATGTATCCACTCAAAAGAAGTAGAAAAAAAATAGTAAGAAAAACCCCAAAGGTATACAGGTCATCTACAAATACTCCACATCATTGCAAACCTTTAAGGGGAGAAAGCATGTGCTCACATCAGGACTAAATACAGTAATGTCCCAACAGTCTCATGTCATTCTACAGGAAAGTAGCTAAAAAAGATCCGTGAGGCCCCTACATTTCATAGAAGCACTTAAAAGCTGCAGAACAACATAAGAAACCCTTTCACCCATTTTCACTTTTGCCCATTTTAATCAGAGTTTATGTATCTTAGAGCCATTTTAAAAAAGTGCATAACTCCACTTATCTATGTTACATACAAACGCGCCCACACGGAGTCTCTAAGCTAAATCTCAACCATTGAAGAAAAGTTTCAAAACTTAACTGGTATTTTGTTCTCGAGAGCGAAGAGACGTTAATTTTAACTCCTGTGCTGTAAACACAGCTGCCTGTGGAGAGGAAGACCTTCACCCAAACAGCCGATACAGCTCGTAACAGGCTGCTTCAAGACTGGAGTTTAGATACAAACAGCCGGTGCCCTAAGTGGAAAAGGGTGGAGTTGGCCACAAAAAAACCGCCAGTGAGTTAAGGCTGGCGGGGAGAAGATAAGAGTCACAAAAAGTGTTTGTTAATGCCATGGAAAAGAAAAACGGGGAGAGGGCTTCTCTGCTAAGACAGAAAGAAATAGCCTCAGCAATAACTACTGGGAATTAGCTAAAGTTATAATAATCTGTTCACCTGCAGTGAAGCATGAGGGTGCCTGGGCTGGATTTAGTGACTCAACAGACAGCAAGGCCGTCCCCAAACAGAGCTCAGCCCGTGCCAGTTTTTCCGGCTCTTCTAACCCGGTACACACTGGCTTTCCTCTGTGAGCTGAAGCAGCGTGTTTGCTCCTGGGATAAGCAGCCTACAGATACCCTATGATTACAGCAAACCCTGAAGCACTGAACTCCTTTGCAAAGTCCATCTCCAGCACACCCAGCTGCCTATGTCTCACTGCCAGCCATCCCTGTGCTCACACAGCTCCTGCTGGGAATGGGGGTCTGGGTCCCTCCCTCGTGTTTTCTCATGGACTAAAGCCACACCATGCATCTTGCTGGATGGCATATAACCACTGAAATTTAAAATGCTAGAAGACATGAAATTTAAGCTCCTCAGGGGTCTCACATTTCTGAGCATAATTAAGTGGTGTTTTCAGTAAGTGCAGGAATAGGGAGCACATGTGGTGTCAAATGCACCAGGAGGGACATCAGGCAGAGCTCTTGCAGGGCACTCTGGATGATGTCTTCCTGAAGCCAGGGAGGAAACTCATCAGTCATAACCTTCCAGGATTTTCCAGGCACTGTTCAGAGTGTGTACTAAACCAAAGGATTATTTAACAGCCCAAAATAATAAAAAAAGGACTTAAAAATTAATTGAGCTAAGCAAATATTTTCATTGTTATTCTTTATTTGTACTGCAGTGGAAACCCCTCTTCCTGCCCTCATCAGACCAAGCTGATGCCTTTATTGGACAGAATCTACAAGTCTAGTAAATGAAAGAAAAAGAGTGGCTTTTGTTACAGTGCATTTTGTATCTCCTTATTACTTACCTAGGAAAATAATTCAGATCACAGTGCTATTTACAGTTAATAACTTAACTACATAGAGGATCATAGAAGAGCCAGCATAGAAAGGAAGACGGATCTGATCATTTAATGATTTCAATAATCTAAAGGAAGTACAACAGAATCTGCAGACATCCCCCAAGATGACAAGAACCCAAACCCAAGCAGTTAACAACCAGCAGGAACATTAGAAACATGGATATTGTTTTGTATACTGTTGGCATTTATATCTAATGGAAACCACAGTTCAAACTAAACAGAAAGCAGCAATATAGAAATAAGAGAGGACTGAAAGATATCCCATTTTTAAGGTAAGGAAGCAGAGAAATACAATAGCACTTCTGGTGCAGGACATGAGTGTGGTTTGACCATGAACCATCACAGCTATAGAAATGGAAGTTAGGCAGTGGAATTTCTTGGGTCCTCCCAGACATCTAGTGGATGGCCCTGGTTTAAGACAACATCACCTTGAGCACAAATTCCCTTTCACTTAAATTGTTGTCACAGCTCAGAGAGGATCTTTAAGGGACATTTTTTAGTATGCCTTAAATGCTGAGCTGAGCTCCTGTCTCCCAGTGAACAAAACACTGCACAGGTTGTATGACAAAAGCAGGCAATTAAATAAGCTATTGAAACTCCCCAGCAGGAAATCGGGAAGATGTCAGAGAAGACAAAAGCCAGAGGAAGGAGCTGCAAGACAAGAGGGCTGCCCAGTGAGGAGGCCCCCAGGTGACATACAAGGTTGGGAGCCCTTTGTGGCCAAAGGGTGAGGCTTCTGAAGGATCTGAAGGGCTTTTGAACTTGTGAGAAAAGAGCAGTAGAAGACAAAACATATGAGGAACTGAAAGGACTTTGATATTTTAAAGAAAATAAACTGCCCCAAATGGGAGTGGTATTACAAAAATACTGGATGTTCACTCGATACAAATAAAGTAAGCTAAACAACTGCAAAAGCTGGGGAAAAAATAAATCAAACCATCCTTCATCTCTGTCCTGATAGCTTGAAAATAACATAGCTAGAAAAAAAAATTCAAGTGTGGGTGGGATTGCTTGTTTTTGAGGAGAAAAATCTGCCTGCATGCTGCATGCTAAGGCAGACCCCTGAATAGTTGAGTTGCTAAGCTGGATAGTTATCTCCCCACTTTTTTGGGCACGACTGCTAGTGTGGGAGGCAGGGGGGTGTCTGTGCATGTACAAGGCAGGAAGGAAGGGAGGCACAGGAGAGAAGGACATTTTTAACCTCAGCATAAAACCCTCCTTATTTTGCAATCCCGGTGGACAGACCTGATGCAGGGCCTCCACGTAACGGCAGCATCAAGCCAGAATCACCCTGCAGAGCTGTGGTGGGTTGGTAGACACTCACTGTATCCAACATGGAATTAAAGCAGAGCATGATGAGATCCTGCCAACACACTGCTCAACTTCAGAAAAAAAAACCCACCCAAGCTCCAAATAGCTGTTCAAAAATAGCAAGTGCACATTCAATGGGTCTCAACAAGCCACTCAACATTTTCATTTTGGTAAATTCAAAACATAAACTGGGCATTTAAATTCCAATCACCAGGCATTTTTATGTTTACATAAAACAGCTGTTCAACTCACCATTTCAAACACAAATTTGACTACTCCAACTTCTTATGTCAGTAAAAATAATGAAGTATATCTCATAAAACCTCTTATGTATAAGAATGCATTCTCTCTCATTTCCACCCTGACCTGTAGCTTTCTTTCAAATACATCGATATAAAGGGGATGTATGGTACTCCTCAGTGCAGTTTGAGCCATGATCCTAATTTCCTGTCAGGTTACACACACTGTCCTGTTAGCTAAAGCCCGTAGTTAGCTTTCCTGCTGGTGAGATAGCTGTTTCACGGGGTCTCACTGCACTGGAAGCAGTTTGGCACTGCCGCCTGCCTGCAGAAACACACATCACCTTCCCTGGCTCTGGGAGGGCTGTTGGGAGATTTTCTCCCTTTTCTATGATCATTCAGCTCCTCAACGCTGAACAGACTGTTCACTCTTCACACACACCACGACTGCACAACCACTGCCTTTCCTTTTTTTTTTTTGATAGTCTTTGTCTTTTAAGAGTTTTTGGTTGCTATGGTGAGGGCACCAGAGAAATGCTAGAAGGAAATGAAGGCCAGAAGGACTTGCATACCATAACTGAAATAAGAGGTCTGATGGTGCAGCAAATAAATATCTACTCTTTGAAAGACATAGTTAATCTGTATAACAAGCAACATACGACTGTTTAGCATACAGACAAAACTGTTTTTAATTGTGGAGTTAAGTTGGAAAATATTTAAAATAACCCCAAGACAACCAACCCATCTTTTCAAATTTTGGATATATTATAGAGCAAGCACCTCCGACCCAATTAGCAATAAAATTAGTCCACTGCAGAAATGCAGCACCTTTCCTTTAAAAATAACAACACGCTACCTGAACCTCCTCAAACTGAAGACATTACTAAAATAAACCTAAATGGCTTTATCCTAAAGGTTGGCCAGCAGTATCTCTGGATGCTTTCAGGCTGCTCAGACCCAGCTGACATTAATTTCTTTCCGCCTTTCTAACAGACACAGAATAGCAAACATGTGGGTCTATCAGATTCTCCGGGCTGTCAAATGTTCATGGACTACACGCAGTATTAGGCAAAACACATCTGAGAACTCACTGATAATGTCAGGACATTCTCTGTGGGCAACGGTCAGAAAACTCCTGTGATTTGTTTAAGGCTTATTATGAACAGACTCTAAGACATTAGCAAACATCAGAGGTAATGGAAATAGCTTTTTGGTAGCTTTTAAATTATTTAATTTAAGAAAGGGAAATTGCACATCAGAGAGGAGTAGTCAGATTGCACACTAGTATGTGACCAAACAGCACATCAGAGAGATGCAGCAGTTTGATGTCTGAAGATGTCTGGTTAGGGCTGTAGCCCTTACAATGCACTGAACAAAATATACCATGGTTCCTGAAATATATTCTCTAATTTATTTTCTTGCTACAGGATTTAGATTTTCCTACTTGAAAGAAAGAAAAAAGCTTGTTAATAAAACCAGATTAAATCAGTACCTAAACTTCCTGCTATATGACAGTGATTAACCCTTTATGTTTGCACCTTTGCTTAGAGAAAGTGCATGTTCAAAGCTCACCTCAAGTCCATACATGCTTGTGTATTTTTAAGACAGTTACTATCTTTGCTACATACACCTCATATTTACTAATACTTGCCAGAAGATGAGTCAATGACTATTTCTCTGATCTGAATCCATATATCAAGACTTGGTGAAGATATGAACACATATATCTAAGACTGGGTGAAGATTTATCAGCAAGCAAGCTCTTCTTTAAAATGTGTGTGATAACCTCTCTTCCTCTTCAAACAACATCCTCCTTGTCAACTGGAATAATCCAGAAAAGCAACAAAGTTCTATGAAAATGTCTAATGCAATGTAATTCCGAAGCAATAGAACCAAAAACACTACGCACAATACTCATCAATCAATCCTGAACCCGTGTTACACAGACTGGTAACAGGAAAAATACTCCCTAGACATTTTGTGATGAATTTTAAATTCAGGAGATCAAGGTAATTGTTTTCAGTCCTGAGTCTCAAGAACAGGATGGCCCATGGCAGCGGGAACCTGGAAGAAATACTGCCCCTTCCATCCTCAAATCAGAAAATCAGTTGTGAAATTTGCTTGATGGACATTTGGTCACAGATACTGTAGAAAAATGCCTTTATTTCCTCACACAGAAATCACAGCAGGGTTCGTCTAAATTTTCTATATCAAGGGAGAAAGATACTTGAGGGAAAATTGCAGCTCAGACAACTCCTCTTCGTGCCTGATCACACACTCAGCTCCCACGTTCCTGTTTTTCCCTGAGCCAAGCAGGCAGCAGGCCCCTGGCTTATTTGGACAACTGCTCCCTTACACAACAAAAACTTGCAACTTATTGGCAGCTCCAAAGAGACACTTTCCAAAAAGTGCTGGGCTCAGCTTCTCTTGCAGCAGGACACTAACAGCAGCTCACCAGCTCTTTGTCCCTCGACCTCCTATTAAAACAGTTACCTAAACTCAGGGGTTGCCCCTCTTCATACCCCTTCCTAAAATCTACATGCTGACACTGCATCTATTGAAAAAAACACCACAGAGGCTGCAGCAAAGGGACATTAATTACATCTGGCAGACTTGGCAAAAGGTGCCCCAAAATGTTAATGAAATGGTTACGCTCATCAGATTCAATACTGCCATCAAAAGGACCAAAAAACAACACACATACAAACCCAAACAAGATCTCTCTAACTTATTTTTACCTCTTAGGCTAAAGATTTAGTCTTTGCTGCGGATCCTGGCTATTCATTATGTGAATATTTTAATAGGAAGGGGGAGACTCTGATCACATTTTACAACTGAGTGTTTAACATAAAATTATCATGATTTAAGCATTATGCAATACCTCCTTAGAATATTTTCTTTATAAAAGAGCCTTGCACAAATTGACTTGAAAAATAATAAATTCCTTAGTCAACAGGTTCACATTATACTCAGAGCAACACACAGATCCAAGAGACACTCCAGGACAACACTTTAGCAAACAATCCTGTTATTCATGGATGACTATAATAGAGTGATTACTAACAGCTGTTTGCAATCTTATTACATATGGAAAAGCTTCAAAAAAAGTTACAGAAGCAGCACCCCACCTTACAGAGAAACTGAAGGGAGAAGGATCTGTAAAGCTACTTAACCCCTTCACAGTCCCCATTATTCTCATTACTCAACACCCCCACAGGCTCACCCTCACACAGGCCTTGCTCGCTACCTATGGCTTCAAAATACTTAAGGCAACAGTATTACTTTCCAGTGTATTCACCAAGTTAAGCCCAAAGAATATAGGCATTAAAATATAAATTAAAACTACTATGAGTGTGGCTCAATAGATGCAATAGAATTATATGTAGCCTACACAAGTATTGAACTCACACAACCAGTAGATGAGTGCTAATATGGCCAAGTACAGGTATGATTACCCCCAAGGAAATAAAAAGAACACATAGTCTAGCTTTTAAATATCCTTAACCCAATTATAGGTGTTAATTCTTGATGCAAAGGTTAGGTTAATATTCAAACCCAGAACGCAGAACACCAAGTAATGACCTAATTTGTTTCTGTTTGACCGGTGACTCCTTCACTCTCTTCCCTGCCCCTAAGTTCTAATTAAGTACCCTGCAACCAGCCGCATCTTTTTGTAATACTGTAATGAAGCATAAGAATATAAAAGCACCCGGAGAAAAAACAACACAATAAAGGCTGCTTGTTCACAGACAAAACACTATGCAAACAAAATGCTGGAGAGTCTCTTTAGTGACTCTTCTTAGGAGAGGGTCCAGAGATATTCTATCTAGCTGTGACACAGATTTCTAAGCCTCCAAAAATAACACCCTTTCCTTTTTATTCCCCCTTAATGGCACTCACAGGGCTCTGCAGTATCTGAGTGACCCTCTTCCTTTGCTCCATCATGTTGAAGTCCTGTCTCAGGTCAGGAGACATGTTTCTCTCCCGGAGATACTCTGGGTCATTCTCATTGATGCGATCGAAGTACCGCTCTTTGTGAGGCATCGTGGCCGGGGGAGGAGTAGTGACCACCACCTGACTGGCATCAGTACTCATGCTTCAGCAGTGCAGAGGGCAGGCTTCACCTGAAACACATGAAAAAGAGGCAAGAACAGTTAACAATTCAAAGGAGAAAACTGCATGTAACTTCCAAGTCTGGACACAGCTAATGCTCTTTTTCGCATCCACAGAACACCATCTGAAATGAAAGGAGAACAAGCGAACAACAGTCATAATCAGAAAACTAAAGAAAAATTCTAGAAAAATGTTAAAAGTCATTAATAAGTTCTCTGATAATGCATAACCATCTCTATGCAAGTTAAAATGAAACCCCAACAGCACATAATTAAGAATGAAATTTGAAATGACCATTATATATTTTATGACAAACTTTTCTGTATCATTTTAGACTGCACTTATCACCCCCCAAGGTTTTTATATAGCTCTCCTTCCTGAGCTGTTCAAGCAAACACACCCAGAAGACAAGGCCTCTGTTTAATATCTGCTCAGAGCTCATCTCCCAACTTGAAGGAAGACATTCCTCAATTACAGCATTTCCAAAGCATCTCATAACCGCAGCTTCAAGACAAGGCAACAGGCTGCTCTAAGACCACCAGGAAATTTCTGCAAGAGCTCCAGCTGGTGTCTGTACTTTCAGGATACACTTGGAGACAACTGCAGAGAAGGTTGTACCTGGGGTTACACAGCATTGAGGCTACATCCACAGCAAATAGCTGAGTTTTAGCTTTTCTCCTTTTGTGAGCAATTGTATGCCAAGATTCTCACTGAAGCTCATTACCTTAAGAAAAAAAAACCACCCCGAAAACTTTCATGTCTTGGTAGAAGGCTCAAAATCTTATTAAAAACCTGATAAGCATTTTTAAACACAAACAGAACTGGATCAAAAGCAAAGGAGAAGACACCTGTATTTTCATACAAAGAATAAGGCTCAGAAGCACACTCAGGAGCACCATTCCTCAAAGGGCTACTGAAGAGGGATGCTTTCTAAGGTTTGAGGAACAAAGAGAAGCAAGATTTGAAGGAAGAGATA
The DNA here is from genome assembly GCA_035041135.1 of Platyrinchus mystaceus. Classification (NCBI taxonomy): domain Eukaryota; kingdom Metazoa; phylum Chordata; class Aves; order Passeriformes; family Tyrannidae; genus Platyrinchus; species Platyrinchus mystaceus. The sequence goes on along the minus strand of JAWWLV010000180.1, from coordinate 25,713,241 downwards.
GTGCATCATGAAAATGCACATTTTAACATGCAAATATCTACACTTAATAATATATGTAACACAAAAATATCTACATGCAAATATATTTGGTATGTAGATGGTTCACATCTTCAGAGGAAAAAAGCCAAAGTGTTAAACAGCGTGGTTTGACATTATGGTATCAGCGGCTTAAAGTGTCCTTGCTCTGTGGCACAGTTCACCCATCCCTCATTCAGGTCACTGCAAACACTGTTTGGGGTATTCTGCAAGCATCTGAACTGCTTCAATTATAACCTCATGTATTTTCCAGATGAAACACTGGGAAGCCCTGTCAAAACCAGCTCCAGCAGCCCAAGCCCTCCTCCTGCCTGCAGCAAGTCCTGTTGGTCCTCGTGCTGCGCAGCCACACCAGGAACGAGGCTGGCAGGAGGATGCAATTTGGTTTTCAGCCAGTTTCCCACACTGATTCCCAAACAGCTTTGCTGACACAATGCAAGGGAGAGCGCAAGGATGAAATCCTGGGGCACTGCAGCCCTGCAACCAAGTATGAAACCCCAGACAGAAAACAAGACAGATACCACCTACGGAGCTGGGGAAGCATTAGCAGCTAAGAGCCAAGAAAACCACATCTACGATTTTCTTGTAAATTGGAGGTCGAGATGAAATATAACAATTTATACAGGTTGTAATTGGTTTGGTTCTTTCTGCCCTCTTTTTTTTGTTTTGTTTTTGAGAGAGACACACACACACGATCTGGGATGCAATGCTATCCAGCTGCACACATAGCTCCCTAGAGGTACCTGGCATGCTGGATGAACATACCATGTTCTGGGATGTATAATTCACATTCTGGAGGCAAGCTCCATGAACTCTGATGGCTTCATTCCAGAGGCTGTGGAAACACATCGGTGAGTTTTTCATTTGCTGCTCGGGTGCAACGCGAGTTCACTCAGCATTTGCTGACTGACCGCTGGGAAGCCTGGTATGTGTGATCAGTTTGGGGATGCTGGGGAGAAAATAAGGGGCTTGCTTCAAGGAAGTGAGGGTTTGGGAAAAATCTAGTAGAAGTATAAAAGGAGCTTAAGTTTTTCTAAAGAATTAACTATTGTCTTTCCCAAGTGGGAACACTGAAGCAGAAGGATAAGCCTCCTGGGTTAGTGCCTGGGAATATGATCACTGCTCGGCTTAAAAAAGATACCTTACAAATGTAACCACATATCAGATCTCCATCCTCTAATCTGAGTGTACCTCCCCCTTTCTCCCCCCACCCAAAGTGATGAGGTTTAAGATGAGAAAGAAAAAAAGCATCAGGAGAAAACACAAGACCTTGAGCTCTCTCGACAAATGACACAAGGTATGAAGAGCTTGAGACCAGACCCATCAGTTTACCCTGTTCTCCTTTTGCGCTGGGCTATGAACCTCCATCTGAGCCAGAACAGACACTTCCCAGCACCTGTAGGTAACTGAAAGCAGTCTAGAAATGCAGATAGCAAGAATCTTGCTTGAATTGGTGACTAGCTGTGACTCTTGCTCATTTCTTCCTTCCCAGTTCTCTTACATGATTGGTTTTTTCCCTAAAATGCTCCTGAGTCCCGTTACCCCCAAGTAGCAGACTTGCTCAGCTGCTGATCCACTCAGTTGACTGGATCAACTACACGCATGTCTGAACTTCAAAACAAGTTTATTGTAATTATTATAGGTTTACAGGACATAATTAGTTCAAGTCCATTACTTTACAATTCATTCTTACAGTGACAGAAAAGCCCATTCATCTGTAAAAATGACACAAATGTGGCTAGCAAAACCTAAAATCCACAAAAGAGATTTTTCTAATTGCTTTGGACTTTATTTTTTCCTCTTTCCTTTCAGCCTGGTTTGTTACCTCTAGCCATTAAGATTATAACATTAAAGTTCTTGTACTACAAAACCCCCTCCATTACTGAACATAATATGGGTATTGGGTCCAGTTGTTCTTATTAGGTCTGGTTCAATGCCTGCTCTGTTAGGGCCAGGCTGACTCTCATATAACCCCTACTGTATCCAGGAAAATTTTTAAACAAATCAGCCATTCTTTTATTATTTATTTGCATCATCCATTGATTTCTTTTTAAGAAAGAGGACATTTGTTAAAAATGTGATTGGCTTTTGGGGATCAAAAAATCAGTACCTCCCCTTCTCAGCACAGAACTGGCAATGACATAAAAGTAAGTATTTACAGAAAACCCAGATCCCAAAATCTATGAATGGTGATAGAGCATCCTCTCCCCCTCCCCTTCTTTTTCTTTTCTTGTTTTTTTTTTTTTTTTTTTTTTTTTTTTTTTTTTTTTTTTTTTTTTTTTCCCCCAAGATACTTTTGCCTAGAGGAAAAATCAGCTTTGCTGCAAGGCTACTTTCAGCTTCCACCCCTTCCGATGATATGTTCATGAATTACAGAAAGTGAGGTCCCACCTTCCTGAGCAGTACTAGCTAATGTTTCTTCTTCATGCTCCAGAGTGGTTCCAGAGACTGGGGCACAAGTAGGAATGAGAGTACCTATAGCAACACGACACTTTATCTAGACTGGTCAGAAAGGACAAACATACACAGAGAAATCAAACAAACCAGGATCTGACTCTATCCTGGTGAGAGGCACCACTCTCGCTCAGCTGAGACACACATTTTAGCCCACATTTTGGCCTAACATGCACATGCTGACATGCAAAAAGAGTTTCAAAGCACATGGAAGAGCATTTCCCCACCCATGGTTCAACTGCTCCAGCGGGGGCAAGAGAAACTAAGAAGAGCAAGTCAGCAGGGATAAATTTTTGCTACACCGGATCTTCATCTCTGCTGAAAATACTTTTAGGGACCTGTGAAAGGAAGAGGCTCACAAGCTCTTGCTACAAAGTAACTTGGTAATCCAACTCTGCTTCCCCCTTCGAGTTCTGCCCTCCTGGTTCATGCTGAACTCAATTCTGATACAAAAGAAAACAGGTCGTGTCCTCCCGTGCTTTGATGCCTTATATAGCTCATGGGTTTGGCCTCCATATCCTGTTCTGTATTTTATACTCGTAACTGGGCTAGAGAGAAAGTAGAACATTCATCCCCTCCCACCCCCCACTCCCCCATCAGGAAGCTGCGTATCTCTCTACTTAGGAGTAAGTTCTACTTAATAAAAGCTTCCAATTTATTCCAGGAACTTGGAACTGTTGATTTTAAGTTGCAACATTACATCCTGAGCATCCCTATCTGACACTTCGTAAAGTCTAAGTAACGTGCTGTGCTGCTTTTGTTGCAAATAACTATTTTGAATGTCAAATCACAAAAAAAAAAAAAAAAAAAAAAAAAGAAAAGAAAAGCTCAAAGATAATAATGAGGTCAGAGAAACAACGATTACTAAAGAAAAAAAAAAGTGCAAGAGATGAAATGCAAGGAAAATTTATCCTGCCAAAGAACTCCCCAGAAAGCACTGACTTGATATATTTATATCTTTCATAATGTACTGAATGTATATAAAAATAAATACCACCACAAGACAGAGTAACAGAAAAAGGACCAAATCATTACATCACCTAGCAACAGAACATTAACCTACCTTTTATGCTGATTTTTTATGGCTGGTTTCAGACATCTCCATTTTCTCTATGCAGTACAATCCATCTTATTGAGAGTTTCCAGCCCTGCAAACCTGCAGTGTGTGCGCTGCATCATTAACCGGAGCGACTGATCTCAGGTCTGAGCACTCGAGTGAGACTACACTGCATGTGAGCAGCTCCTTTTGAAGGAGCACGTTGTGCTATCCTGCTCTCGCTATTTCTCGTCTGCTTGTTTTTAGGGAACAGTCTGCTCTTTCTTTCCCCCACCCTCCAGTATCTTGTCTGCCAGGAGACTTGTTGGAAGCAAACTGGGTGTCTCTTGATCTGAGTTCCAGCCTCCCTATGAAACAGGCAGGTTCCAGTCTGAATCAAAGACTTGGCTTTAGAGAACACCTCCAGCTGCGTAAGTAAGCTGGCAGAAACACACACACTTAAGGAATATGAGGGAATGCTTACTGGGGACAGGGAAATATGAAGGAGAGTACGGACTGAGAAAAGCATCACCAATGCTATTTTCTTGCATTAGAAAGTCAACTGTTCATCCTCCCTCCCATAAATTTTAGTAATGACATAGAATTGAATCTCTTTCAGGGCACAAAAAGTAATTAATTTTTTAATTCTCCTGATCAGGACATCAAATACCATAAATATCTGACAAGGAGCTGACAGACTTTTTTAAAAAAAAAATATTCTTTTTTTAAAATTTACGTTACAATGGTTTTGGGTTTCATTTATACATCTTACTTCACACACTGTTCAGACATTAGCATTTTCTAAAAGCAATTCGTGGAACTGAAAATAAATAGATAGGTAGCATTTGTTCAAAATTATATTAACTGATCTTACTAATACACAGTGATTCTGTATGCTGGCACTCAAGCCAAACTGCACCCTTGAATTGACACAATATAATATTTGCATTAAAAAAATAAAATAGTCACATCTTCTCCCGACCTTCCCAGTCATTCAATCTTTCTCCCTCTATCACATCATCATATTCATGCCAGCAAATGCTTCCAAGGTCAGATGGTGGATTGGGTAGTAAAAACTACTCTATGGCTGAGTTTCAGAGGTTTTTTTGCCTTTGTTGTTGTTTGTTTTTCTTGTTTGTTTGGTTTGGTCTGGGGTGGGTTTTTAAAATTTTTTTAAGTGGATTTATCTTTCAGCTGTATCAGCTCCCCTGCCAGTTAACTACATATCTACACAAATGTTTGTTCTGAAACAAAGATAATGATGATACAGGGGTGTCTAATACCACTTCTTCCAGTAGCAATGCAGCCATAAACAATTTGTCATACTACAGCCCAAGCTGGTTACTAATCAAATATTCTAATCCAGCTCTGCATATTTAATTTGAGTCCTTCTGCTTTTAAACAGAGCAAGCTAATAATTTTATTCATCTCTTTTCAGACACCACATTAGAGAGACTATATGGTGGCAAGATATATTTTTCCTAAGAAATAAGAACTTGAGCGTATTTGAACACAGTTTTTGTGTTGCTGTGTTAAATCTAAGGCATTATTTTTGCCCAATTCTATAGTGCCATGTTAAAGTCAACATGAATATTCAAGCCGTGCAACTCATGCTTTACTCGGTGTAAACTGGAACTGAGCCAGATACTCTCTATTGTCAAGTAGTGAGAACTAAGTGGGTTGCTGAAAAGCATCCAGAATATGAGGACTACACCTCTAGCTTTAACTGAAGATGTGACATTTCTTCCCCATTACAGTCTCCTTATAATGCACCCAGACTGTAGCAGGTGCAATCTGCCCCTCCACATTTGCAGGCCAGCCTGCCAACATTTTGCAGCACAAGCAGTGGAGGAAAAAACCTCCCAAGCCTAGAATGATGGTTTGATGTATCCAATATGCTCTACCACATGGCCTTAAATGCTATTTGCATGTGTTCAGTCTCATAAATGAACTTGCCAGCTTAACCCTGTAGCCCCAAACTTCTACATTCATTCACATTTTAGTACTCCTTCACTGCTGTGTGAGTTTTTCATGATGGAGAGAATCCTTGATGAGTGAGTTACACAGTTACCCTTTTCTAAGCAACAGTGTGATAAAAGACAAAACTGCTCTCAAAAGCACAGCCTCTAGAATCCAGATCCAAGGTCTTGCCCACTATGTAACGAACATCTTGTGCCAAGAGAAGGCTGTTTCCATCACTGTGTGACACTTGAGCAGTCAGCAGTGTGAGAGCTTCCTTGCTGCACTCTATAAAATGTTTTCTTCTTGTTAAGGTTGTGCAGGCAGTAAGAACATTTTGAGATTATGCTGTTCTGTACACAGAACATTAAAGTCAGAACAAACCCCATCACACAAGCAAACTGGTTATTGAGAAGTATCAGAGGAGGAATCCAGACTTTGTTGGTGAAATGATTCACAGAGGTGACTCCTGCATCACAGCAGAAAGGGGTGGCTGAACCATGAGAAAGCACTGAAATGTCAGAGTGGTAAAGGGGGATTCGTGTCACGTGCTGATTATTCACTATAAATCCTCTGTACTGCTGGACACAGTTTGCCACACCAGTTCTCTATATAACTGTATGATAGAAGCAAATAAGAACTAATAATCTGTAACTTTGAAGAGACACAATAAAACCTCGCTTTAAGAGAAGGATGTTAGTCACCCAGAAATATCACATTGGTTTGTTTTGTCCCTTTCCCTAAATTTGTTCCTTGAATTTTTTTCTCTTTGATAGTTTTATTTCCTTCTTTTGTTTATTTGTTATTTTTAATAACTATCTGGTTCACCGAAATCTACCAGAAACAGTTTAAAAGCTGATTTATATTTTGCTCATATGTAAATTTTATTTACTCAAGTAAGTGTACACCTTTATTTTGAAACATTAAGCTGCACTTTGGAGTGCTGATATTTATCTGTCACCTCTGCTTGGGTACACAGGGTGATTGGTCGTATGAAACAGTGTGGACAGAAACTATTTCTAAGGCAATTAAAGAAAAATCATCTCCTTCCATTGAATAAAACCACCAGAACAGCTAATACATTAAATTATTAAGTTATTAAACTGTAAAATAGTTTCTGTACTCACTAGACTTGAAAAGCATGTCAGTCCTACCTCACACCCACTTTTCCTCTGTTTTTCTCTCATCTTCAATGTTATACTGAAGTTCATGAAAAAGCACAGTAAAAAATTAGTTCTATGATGAGAATGTAAATTTCTCCTGGTTTAAGCTATTTTCATACAGGGCATTAAATTAAAATTTCATGCACAGGATATGAGATCTCTCAAAAATATCTGAACATTGAGCTTAAATAATCTCCTTCTATCCAAAGGCAAGACTGCTGTTTGGGAAGTGTGTCCTCACTGTATCAGAAAGCTAAGGACATGTACTAGAGCTGCCAGGGAAAAGAAAACCTCTCCCTATGACATATGCAAAAAGCTGCTCTCACAGAAAGCACAGATGCACTGAATGACAACAATGGAAATGAAGTTACTTCCCCTCCTCTAACATTTTTCATTTCACTACGACTTTGCTCCAGGGTGAAAATTCATTTGCCATTCACAGAAAACCCCCTGCCCCCCTCCAGGGCTCCAGAGGATTTGGTGAGGACCAGAGCAGCATAAACTGCTGCAGATTTTCAAGTTGCAAGTGTTCTGAAGTTGTTCTGAGTGCAGAAGACCTGTGGCAGAGGAGCCAGCCAGCACAGCCATGGCAGCAGTGCCACTGCTCTGGCCCTCCCTCAGCCAGTTCACAGGCAGCAGGACTGCTCCACCTGCAAGAACTCAACAAGTCTCCTCTGAAAGTGGTTTCTTTTGGCAAATCCAACTGAAGATACAAGTACTGGCCCTTTCCCAATGCCACCTCAAAACTTAAGACACTATAGGGAATATACTGTGCATCCAAACATAATCACCACGGGACCACAGGAAGGCCCAGGCCCTCCCAGCCTGCTCCCATTTCAGAGCTGACCCATGGGGCAGCACTGGTGGGCTGTCCCAGACTGCCAGTGCATTTTGGCTCTTGCTGACCCTGCTTTGTTACCCTTCTTTTACAGAGAACACCATCTACCCACTCACGTCAAACCCGTTCGAATGTCTGGATACAAAAATAACAAATATTATTAGCAAATATTGACATACTTCAAAGAATCCATCAGTCACCTCAGCACTTACTGGGAATTAATGTTCTGTATTTACCCATTCCCGACAGCAAGTAGTGCAGAGCTAGTATCAATAAGGGATACAAGCAAACCATACTTACAGAGCAGAAATAAGGTTATTTATTTGTGTTTGACCTTTTCTTAAGTCATGGAACCCCTCAAAATAAAGTCAGGGAGCTTTAACCCCTAATGTGTATTTAAATTTTAATAAAAAAAACAGAAATTAAGACAGAAGACACATATATCAGTTTTCATGAGAAATAACTGCTTCTTCCTTTTTGGTTTTAAGAATTCTGATGAAATGCAAATGATGCAGCACCAAAGAAGCTTCAACTTTTGGTTCTCACGACCCTGTGCCTATTCATGCCCCAAGAGGACCCAGTAGATTACAAATCAGAGGAGAATAAAAAGGGAGGACAGTATTTTGAATTCATCTAGATTCAGAGATACCTGGAACCTTGATAAGGAAAAAGTATGGTAGTATTTTCCAAAATATTGCAACTTTAAGACAATAAAAAGCACTTTTTTATTTTTAAAGACACATCTCCACTTATCTACGTAATCACTTGTGCTTAAGTTACCTAAAAATATTTCACGAGTCAGTAGACAACAGAGAGCTGAATTAAAAGATTATGTTCTGGTGGCACTTATCCGCATTAAGCTGTGAAAGTACGCAAACACATAACCCGCACACAGACAATGGCTGAAAAATCTCCCTGAACCTTTGAAAAAGATGAAACCTCAGTTCCTCCATAGTATGAACTAAGAACTTCTCTGTGAGAAAAAAACATGCAGCTGGAAAAGCTGATTGCAGTCAAAACCTTTCGTATTTTGCAACACTTTCTTTCTCTTGCAGAGCTTCCTCTGGTGACTCTTTTCTTGGGGTGTCCCTGAACTGCACAGATGTGGGGGAGACAATTACATTCTTCATGCAGATCTACACAGTCATGGGGTAGAAGAAGCAAGTTTTTTATGTAAATATTTTTTTTAAAATCCCACTGACTCATACCAACCTGGAAAGCACTATCTGGAGTAACAAGGGTTACTCTCGGCGATCCTCAAGAGCCCTCCTCGGTCACTGGTACAACGTCTGACCTTAGAGAGACGGGAAAACTTATCGATGCCAAAGCACATGAAAAGCCTTTGTGATTTATGGCAGTTTGATTATCCTGAGAAACATCATGGCCAAAGCAGCTGCCTCCTGGGTTTTGCTGGAGGGTCACAGGCTGCAATGGTGGGCAAACCAGATGACTGACACGGGGCAACTGCTGGATTGTACAGATATTTACATGAACAACCGATCTCGTGTATGGCAGCACGCAGCCAAACCTTTTTATAGCCCAAACCCCTGGAGTTCCTCTCTCTTCACATCAAATCCTGACCTTTACCACCCTCAACAGCTCTGTGTAGACCCCATTTAAGACCACCACCATGGACTGACCATACAGAACTGCAGCTCAACGCCCTCTGTAACTCATGAGTGAGGAATGGGAAGCCTGGCCAACAGCTAATCTCAGTAGGATATTTGTAAGAGGAGGCTTGGGGAAAAGATGAAATTGTGCCAGGTCTTCGATCATAAAGTCTTCAGGACAAATTGTATCTTTATATTATGCACCACACCCTCCACGATTCCCCCCAGTTCATCTTGGGACCTCTGAATCATGCTGACATAAATTTTAAATAAAGAGCAATAACACAAGTCACATTAATACACCAATATCAGCTTGACCATGTCAAATTAAATTGGCTAGCCTCTCAAAAAGGGAATTGAAACATTTTACTGACTTATATGTCATTCTCACATTAAACAGAAAACAACAGCATTTAAAAAAGCTGATTTATGATAGTTATAGTCAAAAACTCTGAATATTTTAGATAACACAATCGCATATATTGATTTCAAATATGAACAAGAGGCTTAGGGGAAATGTTATAGCTGTCTTAAGGTTTTTAACTGGAATTTAAAAATAGTAATTTTAGGGATTGATGCCAGCCAAGTCCAGGCCTGACTGTGCAGGAGGCACATTGCCACTGATTTGCCATGAGAAGCATTGAAAAAAATCTAGGCAACTCGAAAAAAAAGCTACACCTTTACTTTAGTAAATGCTCCAAAAAGCAAGCTCAAATTGAGGTGTAGAGAGAAAGCTCTGTTGAGGATTTTAACAGCTTCTATCAGCCATGGGATGGCATAAAGGATAAAAAACAGTAAATCACTATTCCCAAATTATTCTGAGAAGCGTCTTCCATCACCCCATTCAAGACTCCAAAGGATCTTGCTTTTTATCCCATTATCAGACTTAATTTTGTCTCAATAATGGAAAAATTTCCCCCCTCCTTGGTCCATTTACAAACAGGAATGTTCATGAATGTTAAAACATAACATGAAAAAAGTCAACAAACATGCAAAATTTGATTTAGGTTATGGGGGCATCCCTAATACCTACAAAATTATTATCTTCCTAGGACTTAAGTTAAACACACCTTATGCTACAGTTTTTCATGTTTTCCTGGCTGACTCAAGGTGATCCTGCCCATCCCAACTCATGTTTCAGCTCCCCACTTCTCAAAACACTATTCCCCCCTAGCTGTGCTAGCACACCTCTCCATGAAGCTTGAGTCTACACTGGTTGCACAAAGGGATCAGGGTTAAAAATAATCTGGGCAAGAAGGGCAGGGGAAAGTGTGGAGCAGAGAAGAGCCACAAGGGCCTGGCTGCCCTCACTGAAAGTTCAAAAGGCAGCTACTTTATCAGCTGTGTTCAAGGCATGTTGCTTTAATTACCCTTCCCAGGGAAATCCCTGGGATTTACGGTGGTGCAGAAACACTTTTTCTGTGTATAGTCACATGGCTAATATTGTCTTCAGCTTGCTGGAAAATAATTAAAAAAAAAAAACCAACAACCCCCAACCAATTACCTAACTAGTAAATACAAAAAATTTCATTTGCTTTCAATGTTTAACCTATATAATTATGTACATCAGTCTCAACTGACTTGGCGTGAATTTGACCTGCTTCTTGTCTCTGCCACCTTTTGCTTGTGGTACTAGAAAAGTAAATTGAATTGAGAGAGACAAAGGTCTTCTACACCTTCAGGAATGGAAAGTTACTCCACTGATTTCAAGCAAGTCTGTCTGAAGGCAGGGGGTTATTTTGGACTTAACCACAGCACTGAACAGAGAAGCAGATGTGCCCAGAGCAGTAGCCAGCACATCCCTGAACAAGTGCTGAAGATTTACTAACAAAAGCTTAGGTAAGACATACATAGCAGGGTATGGTGAGTCAGCATCAGGCACAGTAGTAAGAGTAGTATTTTAAAAGTCAGAAGCAGAATATAGAAATATTTCATAATTAGGTTACTATTATCTTCCAGCGCAAGCAAGCAATTATCTACTGTTATCCCTGAATTCTCCTTCTCCGTCGTTAGTCATAAGCACTGAACACTTGGATAAAATAAAAGACACTCCACAGCAAACAACTCTGATATCACCAGACCACGGATGAATCCTGGCATAGAATCATAGAATTAACTGCGTTGGAAGAGACCTCTGAGATCATCAAGTCCAACCCTTGATCCAACTCCACTGTGATTTGCATGCTATGCAAAATCCTGGGGACTTGCAAACACCTGTGATGGTTGTTTCTAGAATGCAAAACCAGCTGAGATTGAACACTTGTCCTAGAGATTCACCCTCTCTTTTGTCCTAAGCAGTTCATGAAGCGTATTTTCACGTCTAAAAAGGAGAACAGAACTTCCTGGCAGCCAAGGCAGCACAAACACCATCCACCAGAGACTGCTTCAGAAGACACTTTATACGACTGCACTGGCACATAAATGAAGAAAAGCTTGTTCATGGTTTCTCCTCAAACCATGGACCTGAATGAGCTGCAGCACCAGTTGCTCAGAATCCCAGCTGCAAAGACCTCAGTTATAATTCTGAAGGCACATACAGCCTTTAATCAGTCACACATGCAGCAGTAAGGACTCCTCCTCAAGTCCTTTCCCAAACAATTCTTCCAGTTTTGACTTCTACTGGTTTTTGTTTGTAGTTCCTAGAATATTCTGAAGCCAACAGATATATTAGATGGATCTGTCTCCTAGATAAAACTAAAAACATGAGAGTTGTTTTATCTGAATTTCCAAAGCTCATTTGTAAACTGGGCCTGAAGATGCTATTTGTTTGTTCACATTTCAACTTGTTTATATTTATATCGAATGCAAGTATCAGACATGTTACCCATGGCTGGAGTTCAGAGCCTGAGTGCAGAGAGATGTGGGGGCAAATTTTTCCTTCAACTATAACATTATGATTTAAAAGCAACACATTTAAAAATCCATTAACAACTATAAAAATTACATTGCTTTCTGAGCTATGGTGATATTTATTTTCAAATATTTCAGTAACTCACAGAAACCATCCTGGATAAGTGGAATTTCAGTTCATATCATAATTACTGATGATACAAAAAATGTTTGAGGCTAGACAGATCACATCTTTTTGAGGAGTGAAGGTAAGTAACATCTTTTCTAGGTATTTCAGTTATATTTTTCAGTTATGTATTGGGTATTTTGTGGGTTTTTTTTAAACATCTGTAAAATCCTAACATTGTTCAAAGCATTAAAGATCTCCACATTAATGGAAGAACATGCCAAAAAATACCACAAAACTTGATTAATAAAGTGCTGAATAATAGGTGATTAGATGCTTGCCAAAGGCTCCTTCATGACAGCTCTCACAGTCGTGCTGGAATGTTGTGGAGGACGACACCAACCCAGGGCAGTCAGAGCTCTGGATTAACCACAGCGGGGATGCGGAGGAGCCACATCTTTTCTTTGGAACTCACTTCTTAATCCAGAGAGGAAAAAAAAGAAACTGCAGGACTAATCTGGTCTCAGGAGTTGGATCTCAAAGGTTTCTGGAAGTATTGGAGTGGATGCTGCTTTTAGAGTTGGGTAGTATTTAGACTTTTTTTTCCCCCTTCAAGATGCATTGCTCTAACTTGCTAATTTATTGCATTATTTTGGGCAGGGAGATAGCTGGATTTCAATTTTTTTTTCAATCTCAATTATTGAGTGATGTTTCCAGAGTGCATTGAAACAAGCATGTCAGATGCCATTTGTGAGTTGCTATGGGTTTTTCGTTTTGTTCTTTTTAATTGCCTGGCAAATTGCTAAGGAATTTTGATTTCAGCCTGCCTCATCAGTATTGTGTTCTCTCTCTGTGACAAATTTACAAAGCTGATCAGAGTTTGTACTGCAAAGCAGTCAGGATGAAGTGATGAAAAGCATACAAAGTTTTGTGCTATATGAACAGACTTGAGACTTCTGGCTTCAAATTCAGAAAACTGGAATTCATAATGAAAAACACTCCTACCTGGCAAACAAACCCCATCCCTCACAGAGTGCAATTATACAATTATGCTATATGAAACTTGAAGAAAGGTTTTCATTACATCTATCCTGTGCTCATTTTCATGCCATATTCAATGTGTTGTTTGCAATCGTGTGATATTGGGCTAGAAGACCTGTGGTTTCTACAAGACTAACATGGACTGTTTATTTTTTTGAAGTTATTTAAAAGTGTCACATTCCTGAGGCACTAGATACAAAGCTTTCAATAATTATACATCTGATATCTAAATAACAAAACATGAGAAATAAGTAAACAAACAAATCTGTCCCTTCCTGGCCACTCCTGGTGTGGTGCAGCAGGTCATGGGCATGCCTGGCTGCCCAAAAGTAAGTCAGCAGCTATGCTAACAGCACATTCCACCTTTTCATTCTGTATTAGAAACTATTGCCCACAACAGTAAGTGCTCCAAGTTGGCCGTTTCATCCTTGTGTGGGATATCCACAAAAAGTAATTACTAAGTGCTGCTTTGTATAATTGTGACAGCACTTTCACAAGTTCTGAAACACAATTACTGCTAAGATTACTTGTCTATATTAGATGGGAATATCTTACACACCTAAGAGGTTTTTGCACTTTTTGCAGCAAAGCATGTTTTATCCTTTTAAACTGAGAATTTAAATTGTCTCGAATCTGCAAACTTGATCACAAGTTCAATTGGTTATGTACACTTAGCCTGGACTTGTTCTTTAATCACTGCCCTATGATAGATGGAATGAGCAACTTGTACCTCTACTGAACCTCAGCATTGAAATCCTACATCTTTGTCTTCTAACCAGACATCAACTTTTGTAATGCACAAATGAATTATGTTTTTACCTTTGCACCAAGTTTGGCACAAAGTAACCAAAAGGTTCAAAAGTTAAGTGGCAGGAATGAATATATGCAGAGCGTGATCAAGTAAGATCTCATTTTCACAGAGCAGCAGGTGAACAACAAGCAGGTACCTGGACCTCTCTCTGACCTGCAGCATGAGCCCAGACATGAGTTCAGCCATTTGAAATAACCTCCCGTGATAATGAAGCTGAACTTGTGAACAAGCACAATTTTGCAAACATGGACAGTCAAATGGAAACTCAGATAATTCTACAGAAGAGTCAATAGTTCTCTTTCTTTTTAATAAGTAGCATTTGTGCCCATGGTGGGAGTACTTCCTGAAACATGAGCAAAGCAATAGGTATGTCTGGAAATTTAAATTTAAAAACAGCATGAACTCTCAAAGCATTCTAAAGGCTAGCCAGTGTTAAAACTAGTGTCTACAAATAGCATAGGTTCTTCCATCTGAGAGGAGGTAAGCATTCAAAATTCCACAAGTGCCAGTGAGCAATGACCTGAGTTAGTTCTACCTGAGCAGTAAAAGCACTCAACAGAATTGAGAATTGTACTAGAATAGGTTGAATTTTTTTTGTGCCTTGTTCTTCCATTTCCAACTGCATCTTAATCACTAACAGAAAGATAAATCAATTCAAATAATGATATTCAAGTGATCCTATGTAAAAAAAATTAAAATGAAAAACACATTTTCATTGTTATTCTTGCAGCTCATCTGGCCTCCTCAGCACAACCACGACAAAAGCTTAGACAAAGGGGGGGAAAAAAAAGAAGGGGGAAAAAGAAGACTAAACCAAAAATCTGAACAAATTGTTTCATAGGCTCAAAGTATCAGTTAAGAAATATAGCTGCTCTGAAACACTTAAAGAGAACACAAAAGGGCCTCTACAATAGTATAACCTTTGACTCTTTCTGCTACCATCACAGTTTACACGGTTTCCATGGAAACCCTCCACAAACATATGAATGTGCTTGTTGCATTAGATGTCGAACAGAAAATCCTTTGTGGCAACTCTGGAGGGCCATGGCCAGTGCCAACCTCCCAGCGGAATAATGCCCTTCACTATGCCTTGCCCAGCAGGCTCATGACACACTCGCTCACATGGCACAGCTGCTGCCATCGCTTGTTTTTCCTCAACTGATGTGGAAAAAAAAAAAAAAGTTCACATCATAACTATTAAATATTTCTTCCCTCATGAATAACCGATTTTATTTCTTCCCTCATGGATAGCCCATTCTGCCCCCATCAGACTGATAGCAAAGTCTCTGGTTCTGGACTGTCAGATGCAACCCAGGAACTGCATAGTGAGGACTGACTGGGAGGCTTCCAGCAGGCTTCCAGTCAGGACATTGGGGAATACATTTGCATATTGAGTAGATAACTACCCAGTAAGGGGATGCCACAATTCTTAATTCGTGTTTAGAGAAAAAATGTACATATATTTACATAGTATACAACAGGTACACCAGTCCAGAAGATAAAGGTAGTTTCATCACCTTGTTATTTCTCATCATAGAAAGATCAACTAACTTAAAATAACTCACTGGATGGGCTTCTCCTTCAGCAAGGGAGGCAGGAAAATTCTCCCCAAGGCAGACTGATGTATTATCAGGAAGGCTGGTTTCTTTTTTTGTTGTTAAGGGTAAGTGTGCAAGTGAAAGCTGAGGGACTAAGAAACTGGTTTCTGCTTTACAAAACAGGAGCTACTGGCAAACATCTGAATGTTGTGTCCTTTCTGAACTTCCTCAAAATGCATGTCCACTCTGCAGCTCTACATATTCTACCAGCATTGAAATATGAGTGCTTCTAATTAAAATGCACCTTCAAGACTAATGGCTCACAGCTGGAACATACCTTGTTCATAGATTAAAGCATTACCCTACAGCCTTATTCCTCTGAAAAAAACAAATTCTCAGTACAGTATGTTAGATATTAGAAAAAGGTTCTTCACCCAGACAGTGGTTGGACACCAGAACAGCTTCCCCAGTGAAGTGGTCACAGGACAAAGCCTGATCGAGTTCAAGAAGTGTTTGGAAAACACAACATGGTGAGATTCCTGTGATGTCCTTCAGAGGGCTAACAGTTGGAGTCAATGATCCTTGTGGGTCCCTTCCAAGTCAGAATATTCTGTGATTCTGTGACTCTAATTTCTGAGATATCAATGGCATCATTTATCTAATTACTTACAGACGCACATGGCCTCAGGAAGGATGACATCTCCAAAGGCTACATTCAAGACCAAATCAGGTCTATGGGCTGTGCATGGATATGAGAGCCTGCTTGTGCCATTCTGTGTAGAAATGGGGAGGCCAGCACCTTTCTGCTTGTGACCAGACACTTCTACCTGTGTCTAAGCCATTTCCAGCCTCTTGGAGTCACAGTGACAAAAATCAGCAATGTAACAGTTCTGTCGTAAAAGCTGAAGAATGAAGGAAAACAGATTTTGTACCAGAAATAAAAATCAAACCAAAGGCTTTCAGCTCTGCCAGCTCTCTGTTTCTATGTTTACTCCTCTCCCTTTCCCAGGGGCAGCCCTGAGGGGAAGCCCTCTGTGCTCTCTCATGGCCACCCTCACCTCACACTCACCATCAGCCCAGGCCCCCACACACTGGCTGCCAAATTAACTGAGGGCAGCCAATCTCTCCTCTTTTAGCCTCGCCTGCCCAACACAGTAACACAGGGGTCACTCAAAGCCTGCGTTGTTCCAATGCTCTAATAACCTATTGTTCTGCCGTTGCCTCAGCGAGATAAAACGAGAGGCAGCGTTTTCTGAGGATAAGCGAATTCCCACCGTCGGCCAAGGGCTCGGCCTCACATCAGGGCCAGCCCGTCCTGCGACTCGGTGGGGAGATGGTGGGTTTGTTTTTTGTTAGCAGGTGGTTTTTGCAGGAACATCTGCTCAGGGAAGCAGTGGTGTGGCTCTCACTATCACTGCCCGCAGGCCCTTCCCGCGGATCTGTGCAAACCCACGTTTGCTCTCTCCACATGTGGCTATCACTATAGAAATACTACACTGACATTCTCAAGCCTAAAATCTGGCTGCTACTTGATGTTTATGATCTGCTCCCTGCCTTAGACTGCAGAAGGATTGAAAACCTAATGGTTGCTACTGAGCTGCAGTAAATTTCCAAGGAGAGGGGAGCCACGGCTGTAGGCTCAGGGCAGAGAGACCATGACAGCGGGGCTGAAGCACCTCCAGCATCACATCCTGCAGGTTACAGGTAGCAATGTTTAAGTACTGGGATGGGAGAAAGGGCACAACAGGCAGAAGTTAATCCAACAACACAGGAAATTATAAGATTGAGAAGTCACTTATTTTATATTTTCACCACATCCTCTTGTCCAGTAATGAACTTCACAGAACATCATTAACGTCCCGCTAATGAGACATCCAACTGCCCAGAACACAGCAATAACGAACGTGAGCTCTGTTTCCACCAAATCTACCAGAAAGATTTGTAAGGCTCTGCTTTCCCACTGACACAAACACATGACTCCCATTAGCCTTAATAAAAGAAGAGAGAATTCAGTGGGAGAGAAATTTCCCAGGGTTGCATAACTGAACCGTGGCATTCTGAAGACACGGTATAGACTGCTAAGAGAAGTCAGCAGTCCCAAAACTACAGTGACAGGACAAATTCTTTCATTATTTTCCCATTAAGCTGTTCAACTTTAGCCATAGTTCGGAATTCCTTGCTTTATGCCAGCAAAAGTCCTCAGAACTTTTTTATACCAAAAAAATGGAAAATCAATTTTTTTTTATGGAACAGCAAACCAGGTAGCGGGAAGTTAAGATCCTATTTTTAGGCGGAAAAAAACATAACTTCAGATATGCAGTTTCTTTATCTTAATGCATTGTCCCTACCTACTATTCTTGACTCCATGGTATATAAATTCTTACTTCTCTAACAATGCAAATTTGTTGACAGGATGACAGGTTAAAGTTTATCTTTCAGGCTGCTTCCCTTGCCCCAGTCACAAAATTCTAGTTAGGTCAATTTATGTCCCTTTCAGTGCTCAGTGAGGCGAGGAAATGAAGTGGAGTGTCAGAATGTGGAAACAATGCAAAAAACTAATTCCAGAACTGAGTATCTGCCTCCTAGGCTAAGCTCTGCACGCCCTCACAAAGCTTTGGGATTATTGCTACATATCTCAAAACTGTGTTTAAGAAAAACCTTAATTCCAGATGTTGAAAGTATGGTTAATCTACTGAAAGTTAGAAGCATTTTTCTTTCTCTTTTCTCCCCGGTTCAAGTTTATAAGTTTATGTATTTTAAAAGTACTTGACTGCTTTGCCTTGTTTTTTGTTTTTTTTTTTTTTGGGGGGGGGCGAGGGGGGAGGTGGGAGCGGGGTGGCTTTGGACATTAGAAAATTAAATTTTATGGACAAGTTAAAAATTGTTGGTAGTGTTTATCATAAGAATCTCTCTGACATAATCCAAGACATTCAATGCTATTACAGTATACATTAATGAAGGCTGCCTTATGCACTCTGCTACAGCTTTGAATGAGAATAGACTTCTCCATTATTTATCACACTGCAATGACTTATACAGGAGAGTATCTAGTCTACTACTAATCACACTCACAGAAGTTGAACTACTTTGACACAATAAGCAGAAATGAAAAACCACAATGCAACAACTGCTGTAACTGTGTGACCACTATGTGCTGTGTTCTAGAACCATGTGTAAAAACGTATCTTACAAACTAAACCAAGATACCTATTTGTACTCAGCTTTAAAAAAAGAAACAAACCAAACCAACAACAGCAACAAAAAACCCCCAAAGCCAAACTCAACCACAAAATAAAACCAAACATATTTGATTTATTTTATTTCACAGACTTAAAATTAAAACCTCAAAGGTCAGTACAGCAAACCATGGTACTGCACCACAGCAGAATCAGCCCTGTGCCCCATGTGGTTGTGCACAATTTAGCTGCCAACATATGCTCTAAACTCTGAGCCCAGTCCTAATGAGGCTGGTGTTCTGGACTTAAGCAAAATCAGATCACATTTCCTTAAGAAAAACAAACAAACAAAAAACAACCCAAATCATCCCATAATATGCAGAAAAAACAATGCTAAAGCAGTAACTGATTTATGGATATATAGACTCTTAAGTGCAGTGGAAAACTCATTCAAACACAGAAATTGTAACTCACCAGCCATGTCATGACCCAGAAGAAAGAAATCACGCAGGTCTCAAACAGAAGACACTCAAAATACAAGACAATTTTCTGCAGCATCCATCCCCAACCCTTCTGTCAAATACACAACTGCAATAGCACAAAGCATCTTTATGACAGGAATAAAAGGCTCTTTAAATGCTCCTTTTATTTTTTATTGAATGAACCCACTCTTAACACCAAGTTCGCTCAACGATGTCTCGAGCTTTAGTACTGCCAGATCCCGTATTTCATTAGTCCACTACGACTTGTAAGTCACATACAGAACAATCTGAAATATTTATTAATTGCATAAAGTTTCTTCATGTAGCAAGTCAGGTGGTTGATTAGTACACTGAACTTATTAGCATATTGATATATGTAGTTGTCAAGAAGATTAAAATCTTTTTGGTGTTTCACCATAACTGACCAAACACTTCTCTGCTCCAAGTCACTGGCAAAACCCAAAGGGAGTTTAGAACCAAAGCCACAGACTCCTCCCAGCTACAATGTTTGTTTCAGCATTTTGTGGGGTTGATTCTTCTCACAGAATTAGTAATCTTTACTAACAGAAGTAATCTTTCCTCCCTCCAAGGAAGCACATTGCACCACACCTCCCAATTGTTTTAGAAGTACACATATACAAAGACCACAGTTGAAAAAGATATCATCAGATGTGGTGAGTCCAGAGAAATCTTGTCCTAAATATTTTTCAAGTTTATTCATGTGAAAAGGGTGGAGGAAGAAACCACAGCTGAAAGATTCACAAACATGAACTCATTTACAGGTTTGCAAAGCAAATCATGCCACCAATCTGTCACGTAACTCAGAAAATGCAGTGCAGACTCTGGATCAAGATACTCACTGCTGGGTGAAATTAAATTGCCCTGCTACTATATGAGTTCCTTAAAACTGGCTGGGTTTTCTGTCTGTCTTAATCTCTCAGTCAGACAGGCACTGGATTAAAGTGAAGGTAGAGCAGAGAACAACCAGTTTCTAAATTTTAACAACTTCTTGCAATGCAGGGCAGTTAAGAGCACTGTTCTCATACACTGTTTAGTGCTTTGAAATGAACACAGTTTGTTACTGGCCATAAAAGCAACCACAGCCCTATAATTTCTTAAATATTTACTAATAAGATACACCAGAGTACAAACCCCAAACTGTATTCCTGATACTCAGACCTTTCTGTCAAAACACAAATAGACAAAAAGACCTTCTGGCAAAACCACTCCAGAATGCTTTTACGTTTTGGTTTTGAAGTACATATCTGCCTTTTTTCCCCTCCCTGTAACACCACCCACTCTTCCAAACAAATAAGTAATCCAGCGTTGCACAGGAATTTTAATTGTTTCCATAACTTCTGTTTGTTACCTGCCAAAAAAATACTTAGTGTGACAGACATGGGACAGGGTGCCTATGATACATGCATATTTATCAATACACATAATACATATGTTTTATCAAAACATATAAATACAGACATATATGCATATGTATAACATACAACTTACATAACAGTTAACTTTTATATAGCTATAAAAACTAGAAGGCTTTCAAAGGGGAAGCCTTCATTCTTTGAAGTAACAGCCACAATTCAAATATATTGACTCTCTGGCTCAGATTTACAATTGAATTACTACAGCTGAACTTCCTGCATACCACGTGAGCCAGGCTTGGTTTGGTGTCCCCTTGTGCGCTATCAGCTGTGACAGACGCAAGGTCACAGCGGAAATCCCTCCCATGGAAGGCTGAAAAACTAGGATGCACTACTTTGTACAGTCCCACAGATCTCTGCAGCAGTCTCTGCAAGAGTTTAGCTGATGGGGGTGCTGTGACTGAAAGTCTGGCTCCTTTCAAGGGTTGTGTAATTTTTATTTATTTATTAAGAATTTGGTCTGTCAACCCTTCCTCACCCTGCACAGTATTTACCACAAATAATGGCCCCGGTTTCAGTGGGACCTTTGAAATACTCGTCTTGTGGTAACAAGTCATTGCACAACACAAGCTGGTGGGAACATTTTCAGCATATTTGTACAACTTCATTTATTTAGTTCCTAGGACCAGGTCTTAAAACAACAAAACCTTTTTCTAGCATTTGTTTAAAGAATCCATTCTATGTATAAGACTATTTATAAATATACATCATGCAAATACTGTGTACTAGTGAAATACCTGGGAGAGTTGTAATTATTTTGACAAAAGAGGTTATATATCTTCCCCTGAGTAAATTGCATGGCAGCATATGCCTGCTGGAAGGGGAGGCCTAACAAATCTGTAAAACAAAAGCACATTTAAAACAGTTTAATGAAGAAGGGAAAAAATATCTGTGGGATTTACAGGGTGGCAGCTCACAAAATATTATCTTCAACAACAGGTACCACACATTTTTCCACTGATTTTACAACTAAACCCAACAAGCTGCAGCTTCTGACAGCATTAGTGCTCAGAATCTACTTTTGACAGCATTTTTTGATTTGTGATGGGCGGTTTGTTTTTGCATTGTTATGGGCTGGGTGAAGCCTCGAGGCAGACAGGCAGCCCTGTTGATAACATATGTATTTTCCAACCCTGTGATAAATTTCCCATAACTGCTGGCCTGGAACACGACTTTCAGCAACTTGACTGTTCCACATTTGGCTAAAGCAGCCTCAGTCCATTTTATATAACAGCTCTGAGACTGTAGATGGAAGACAACCATTTTCTTAACAGCTTGCTTTCAACACTCAACTTCAGACTCCTATTTTCAGAAAACAATGACTATTGCGTTCAGAAGTACAAACCTCCCCAAACAGATTTTTTTTTCAAGCTAGAAATCCAAAGTCAGTATTTACTTTTGGAAGGTGCACTTAGAATTTGAATATCAAGGCCAACATTGCTGGTTGTTATAGCTTAGGAGAGGTTTTATTTCGTATGCAAATCCTAATCTGCATATATATTTCAGTGCTTTTACATCACTACCGCTGAGAAGGTCTGTGCTGTTTTCAAAGCCTAAGAAGCTTGCCTTTCACAGCTGCAAAGGAAATGACAAGAGAAGAAAAACACAGCCAGTGTATATCAGCAATTAATTCCATCCACAACTGCCCAGCTGTTTGCTCATGGAGGAACCAGCCTGTTTCCCCTCTGAGCTTTTGCCACTGAAAGCTGATCCAGCACTTTCAGAGCTGTGCGCTGTTGGTAACGCGTTAGGAATGCGCGCGAGATCACACGGAGCTGAGGAAGAAGAAATGAAATCCAGACCAGAGCGCTGAGTATCTGTGATATGAGGATAAAGTTATCTGGGGGAGAGGGCGGCAGAGGGGGAGGACGGGGAGCTGCCAGCAAAACCAGGCTCAGCTTGCAGGACAGACACGATTGTCATACTGGCAGAGACAAGGCGGGATGGCCTCAGAAACCCCCACATCCGTATCAGCTCTGCCAAGGTGGTTTTACACTGGCTGATGTCAGACAGGTAGATCTGGGAGCACTTTACAAAAGCTGGCACTTTCACTTGGGATCGTGCTTTCCCAACAAAGCTGCTGTAGAGACATGGCTTCATCTATGCTAGAGTAAGACTTTTTGGCAAGTCATTACTACTTATTGGTAATTATTGCATCCCTGAAGCTCCAGAACTTAAGGCAGATTTCAGCCCTTTCTTTCCTATGAATGAAATTGCCTCATGCCACCCTTGGGATTTCAGGAAAGGCACAGAGTATATAAAAGGAGGATGCTACCAGTAACATCAACAAACCCCACCCTGCTGAGCACCTGGAAATTTCATCCCACTTAAATAAACTCACGAGGTTACACAAACAGTTTGGTTTTTTTTCCTATAATATATTTAAAAAACCAAAAAATAACATGCTCTTTTTTTCCTCCCTTTACCCAAGCCTACCCCCATTTAAAAATTCCAAACTATCCATGTGAATTCCTTTTTGCTGGGTAAAGCAAGACTCTTCTAATATATATTATTAGTGTTTTTTTCCTTCAGCCCCAACACCACCAGTTAAAAAGAGCTCCTTTGACTTCTTTGATCTTTAGTAGCAGCAAGGTCACCTTTTTGTTGGCTGGACCACTCAATCATCTCAAACTGCACAGGTATTGGGAAGAATGACACTATTAGAAAATATTTTCACTTGGCCACTTTCAATTCCAGTATCTGAGATAAGAAGTAACTATCACAGAGCTAATCCCTTTACAAACAGGCACACTGAAGTACCAGCTTGTGTATTTTGCTGAATAAACCGAGTCTGCTCAAACTACAAGTTTGCATCCCAGTGTGTGGAAAGAAAAACATTCTACAGAATAAGATTGTGATATTGTGCCCACACAGTAATGAAAAAAATGTAAGAGCAACATCCTTCTACCAAACAAGATCGATGAAGTATTTAAATGCTACCTTTTTTAAAAAGAATCTCTAAAATGTAAAGCTATGCCTCTGGAAGATTGGTATCATCTCCACAATAGCTCTACAAGCAGGCAGTGTTGTCACTCAGAAAATATAAAAGCAGAGGACTTTCAGCAATTTACAGTTTCCCAAGGAAAGTAAATCCAAATCCTATGGTTGACTGGAAAGTATGAATTTGTACAAATGGCTTAAAATACCGTGTCTTTTTTTCTCCCTTGGAACCAATGACTCAATAACAGGTAAACAGAAGCAGCACAATTTTGTTAAATGAGAAGCACAGCACAATTCTGACTGCAAGCAATTTCACTATATTGTTGCATGAACAATTCCACTGCTCCTTGAAAGCAAGAACAGCACTCATCATTCTTCCCACAATTTCACTTTTATCTGCTTAACACTGAGCAAATCCACTGGGGGATGATTTCTTACATTGTTTATTGTCTGCCACAGTAAAACCTGACTTTCTCACATACTAGAAAGATGCACAGAAAGTTTCTATAGTTGATCAACCCATCACATCACATCACACTGAGCAACACCAAGACCTTCAAGGTACACAGGCCACCTCTCCAAGACTGCAATACGAACTATTATATTACTTATCCTAAATACTGGACAACACAAGGCAAAATTTTTCTTAAACAGCAGAACATAGAGAGGTTCTTAAACTAAAAGAAGGATTAAAGGCTTTATTAGGCCTACCTCAAAATGGAAGGTATTTCAGTAAAGTAGGGAATGGTGACAGTGCTGTCAATGCCTTAAAAAAAACTACATAGTGTAGAAATTACTCTCACCCCACCCATACTTAGTAGAATGGGTATTAGTTATTAATTTCAAAATTTTTTCCTCAGGCTTAGTTTTCAGCAATATTTTGATTGAAGGCTGTGAAAATATTGATAGATGTTAAAAGTGGTAACAGAGTAAATTTCACTGCATCAGTAAAACTCAGCTGAGCACTACAAACAGAAATCATGCAAGTGTACACATGCCAACTGTTAACTAAACTCAACTCTTCAATGACTAGTCTCTTCTCTGTTTGCTACTTCTCCAGAGTAAAATACTTTCTTGTGCAGCAAACCTATCAAGGATCTATGTATTGCTTAAAAACATGGAAGATGTGTCCCAGAAATAAATACCATAATTATTCTGCTCTTAAGGATTTACCATTTAAATTTAGGCATGACACTTCAAGCTGGAGATAAATTTCAGTGACTAAGGCTAAAACTCAGATGCAGAGAGGGATCCAAGCCTGTATACCACTTATATTCCAAAATAACACCTCACAACTACTTCCATGTGAGTCTAAGTGGCACACACTTCTCAGATTTGCTGTGCAGCAAAGAATTTCACACAAAAAGAATGCAAAAGGGGCTTAGAAAGTCCCTAGTTTTCACATCCAGTCGCAACACAAGGAAGTTGCTTAACTTATGCTGAACATGAACACGTATCACATATGCTGGAATAATCCCTGAAATGCCTAGAAATGCTTATATTACATAATGGTTAAGGATAAACAGCACCATCTGAACTTGCAAGAGGAGTTCATACTTTATGGTTAAATAATTTGTGAGTCACTTGGGATGACTTATGTTTTTCTCTCTCCAAAACCTGAATCAGGAACAATGTTGCTCAATGTCTGAAAGTTCCCAGTCTGAAAGGAAAATTCCTAAGTCCTAAAGTAACAGTTTTCATTTATCATCCATATTATGTACGAACTACTGAAACTTAACACCCTCCCGTTCAACATTTGTATTTGTGAATTCATTAGGTCCTGAAGTGTGATTTTTTTGTTTTGCCTAAGTTTAGATAATTACATAACATTTGAATTCACTGTCTAATTAATTTCTCTCTAGGATGAAGTGAGTAATATTCTAGACTTCACTGCCTGCACCATAGGCTTCCAGTGATTCCAATAGAGGCACATAATCCACAAGTAGACATCCATATTGCAGACACCTCAAGTTATGCAAGACACATGCTGCTCTAAAACAATAACAAGCTACATGCAAGACAGAGGAAATATGTACAAAGAGATCACTTAACTTTATTAATAACTAAGGGGGGGAAATGGTAAATGGCAGATTTAAAAAGAAAGCCTACGCTTTAAATTCTTGAAATTCACTTGCACGATGGGTAGTGCACTTTTCTATGCATCCTGCTAACCAGAGGCAAAGGAGTATTTTACATTGCCCAAGTCAACAACACACATTACAGACTAATTTGTGGCACATGGATACAACACAGTATAAAATGAGAACCTCACAGTGCCAAGTAAATGCCAAGATCTGGCAACAGTGTGAGTGTAGACTAAAATATGCTGTGAGAAACTGCCACCAGGCACAAACAAGCTTTTGGAATACCAAGTGCAGAAGCTGCTAACATAACAATCCTTAAGTGAGAATATATGACCAATTCCTTAAAAAATATAAAAAAAATAAAATGTCAACATCTAGGGGATAATGAAGGAGAAAAATGATGGAACAAGGAATGGGGGAAATGTAGCGGGCAAATTTTATTGGGTTTGTGATCAAAATATAAGCGTACTTGATTAGGAAAATGTTCATCACGGGGTGAACAAAACAACCAAGTTTAATAGAAAATAGTGTTTAACAAATTCCATAAAAGATTTTTAATACAATAATAATGCTTTCTCTCCCACTCTCATTGAGTGCTTGAAGCTAATGTACATCTCAAAGATTGTCTTCTGTATTTTATTATTGCTGTCAAGAAAGAAAAATGAGCCAAAAAGTTAGAAAATGCATTATACAACTCACATTTCTGGACATCAGCGTGGTACTAGAGTCTTTACATTTCATGTTAGCATGACATGTAAATAAACAAAGTACTCCTTTATACTAGAAATCATGGTGAAAGTTGGTTCAAAGCAACAACAAACCCCTTGCATTCATCAGCCCACTCTAAGCACCTTGCTATACTCATGGCAATGAAGAGTTTATTGCAGTGAAATGTATTGAATATATTGCACTAAAATGTGTTTGGTAAAAGCTAATTTAAGCTCCCGTCCTTATAGGACAGCTAGATGATCTGGGGCTTAATTAGCATGATTCATGACAAACATGCAACACTAAGTTACAATGATGATGAATGGATTTTTGAATACTTTTCTAAATCATACAAGCTTATCAGTACCCACCTACAAACATATGCTGTCTTCCATATGACACAACATGTGCAAACTAACAA
>JAWWLV010000180.1:25670485-25686455 GCA_035041135.1 Platyrinchus mystaceus | reverse complement strand
AAATCATACAAGCTTATCAGTACCCACCTACAAACATATGCTGTCTTCCATATGACACAACATGTGCAAACTAACAATGGTGCAAACTTGGCTTTTTATGCTTTAAAGAGAATAGCATAAGTTTATCCATATATTCCTGAAGCCTGAAGAATAGATTTCATCAGAGAAAATATTTCCATGGAAGCAACCTGACCTTTCTAGTAATCTTCACTCATTTTGTAATTGTTTGGTACAAAACTGGCACGTAGCTGATGTACCAGCTGATGTACAGATGCAGGTGAAGGCCTTTTGGCTGATCTAGTAAATCTGTTTCACTGTAAAGCTATTTCACCATCCTAAGGTATTAAATGCTTTACACAAATAGTACTAAGGTGGGTTTTCTCCCCACAGTTACTTATCTTTTCAAACACCCACAAGTTATCAGTAACTTTCTACACAGTTGGTGAAATGCAAGTTCATTCTGCTTAGGATGGTAATTGGAGGGAAAAAAAGTGTGTTCAGTCTACATGCAAAGTTAGACACCTTACAGAGGCTGTACCCATAGAACAGCTTGAAGGCACTATTAGTCCAAAGAATCTTTTTTTCCTGAGGCCCAGGATCTGATATCTGACACCTTACCTTATTTATTTTGTATCTTCTTACCAAGAATGTGTGTTATCAGCAATGTCAAAAGAGTCACACACATACAGTCTCACATGTGCTGACCACGTATGAAGACAGGAGACAATTCAGACTTGGCAGATTTCATAGGAATCTAGTTAATGTCTGCACCACACTCACCACAAACCAGGCTTCACTTAAATCTTGTGGCCAGAACTTGACCAAAACTGAACAAACATTCACACCTAAATTAACGTAGGTCAGCAGTCATACATTTTGACTACATACAGGTCATTTAGTGTGCTTCGTGCCAGACAGTTAATTTCAGTCCACTATTAAATATTTATTATTTATATTTATTAATAATAGTAATAATTATTTATTATCCAGTTATTTATTGGCATACATCTAATTTAACACAAAGTTACACTGTGGTATAGTATGTTGTTTCTGGCTGTTAAGTAAGCATCTTTTCCACAGAGTTATATGATTATAGAACAAATTCGTGGGTTTTTTTGCTTTTGACACAAACAACAAGTTCAATTCTGCAAGCTGAAGAAGAGAAGAAAGAAAAGAGCCAAATAACTGCATGTCCCACCCTAAGGCTAAAGGTCATCTATTTGAAATGCACAAATACTTTCTTCAAATAATGAGATAAATTGTATTTGCCCACGTGTTTATCAATTCTGTGGTCTTTGTTCCTACTGAAACACACCAACTTGCCTGTACAGACCTGCTGGTCTGTGGTACCCTGACTATTTCTGGAATGCTTTTAATATATTGAAATTGTGTTCGCTTATTTTCCTGCCTCTGATCTCGCAGCTGTCTTAAGTAACAGATCACAGTTGCCAGATCAGTGTTGTCACAGGCAGTTACCATAAGATCTCTTGGACAAAAGTTATCTACTCCTGGCAATTTGCTACATTTTTTTTTTAACGTTCTGAAAGTCTTTTCTACGAACATTTCAATTTGAGACCAATTCTCAAAATATCACCTACGAAGTGAAGTTCCTGCATTAACATCTCTCAGGAAAGTCAATTTGGGTAAAAAATATTTAGCTTTTGTTCTGTGGCTTATCTTCATTGTGTATTTCTTTTACACTTCAGGCATCTACCAGCTCTCCAGTCTGTCTGGCAGGATGTCCATTTCTGATGTACTTGAAATGATTCAATTTAAATGATTTATTGTAGGCTCTGGTATCTTTAGCAAATTGTTTCTCAGAATATCTTTTGGCCAGACTTATTATACTTTAAAATTTAATTTGTGAGAGGGTTTTTTTTTTTCTCTTTCTATTTTCTTCAGAGGAAACTTCAACTTCTGAAAGATGGTTCCTAAGAGAAATTCCTAAAATCTGCTTTGAAACCCTCCTTGCCTCCTAAAAATAAAAGACAGCAACAACAAAAAGTTTGAAGTCTTTGATAGATGGGTACATATTTTATCCAACTTCTAATTCAGTCTTTAAAGAGACAATTTACTACCTTAAAGCTTCAACTTCCTTATAATAACCATTCTCATTTTTATGACTAGCAAAGGCAGGAGGCTGGCAGGAGAATTGCAGGGTTCAGTTCACCAGTTCAGATGTGACCAGTGAATTTTAATCATACAAATATATTATTGGGAACCAGGTAAGAACAGCTTTGCTATTCCAGACCCCGGATGCCAATGTATCTAAAGCAACACTGATGCTTTCTGAAGTCACTGACTTCTACAAGCTTGAGAGTGGTATCAGCAGGCTTCAGAAACACAAAATTAGCTCCTTCATGGTAGCGGGTTGCTGCTCCAAACATCAGGGTGATTTGTTCAATGTATTACAACCAGGACTGAGATTCTTGTGAGTTATGTTTCATAATACCATGTGTCTCATAACTTTTTTTCTTTTTTAAGGGTACACCCATTCAAAGACTGAAAATGGAATGCAAAGGGGCTTGTTTTGTTGCTGTTAAATTGTAATATTTGGGGGCTTGACTGCTTCAGTTTATTAGAAGAATTAACTCAATCTAAAGTTACAATCTATGTCCAGTATAAATGGTCTATTGCCATGGAGAATAAACACATCTAATTCAGCGGTTCACTTACTGATTTGTGTAGTTGCACTACTCTTAATCCAAAAATGTGAATAAACTGAATTAAAAACTAAGAGAATTACAGGTTACTCCAGTTACTTGTACAGACAACCTTCAAACTGAACTGCTGGACATGAAACCCTCCGTATCTCTACATTAAGGGACAGACATTGGGCAATAACAGCAACTGTTGACCACTGGAAAACAGTTCCTGAATGCAGAGCATAAAGAAATCAGACTTTCATGCTTTGTTAGTGATTGTTTACCCCATCCCCCTTTCAATCAAGTCTGTCCTCATCCTAAAGATGGCACAACACAAATCACACTTCCTGGCACTCCACGCTGATAACCAGCAGAGACTGGAGTGTTGGCAAGTCTCAGTTAACAATATAAGCCCTTCAGAAGAAGCAGAATTAAGAGAAGCATCAGCTGCAAAGAACTCAGCTGACACTGTTTTAACCTGATCCAGCAAGGTACACAACAAAGCTGAGTCTTGAAACTCGTTCCAAATTTATCAAAGGCTTTTCTATGAAGAGTCACAGGTCATTAGCAGACAGAGAAAATCTTCATGCTACTACAACTGAACTGTTAAGTAAATCCAGCTTCAGCAGAGGGGAAATAAAAAGCTGTATGTTTATTAAACTGACTTTCTAAATATCAATATTTGCTAAGGACCTTGTAATTTCTGAATGTAGCTCAATGAATGAAGGGGGGGGGGGAAATCCTAAAAACACAGACCGTTGTTGCAATTATTAAATAGTTATTGAGTGAGAGAGTTTTAAGGCTTATAACCACTTCAGAAAAAAATCCAAATTTTAAACACATATTCCTCATTCACTCTACTCAGCTTATGAATAAAGTCAAACCAGATAAAATCCAACAATCTCCATGGTAAAGACACAGTGCTGAACTAATACATATCTATCCACATTTTTGTAGTTAGAAGCTGAATCATTTTAAATATGCCAGTCTGCAATTTTGAATATTGTTTTCAGCTTGAATTCCAGCATCACATAAGAAGATCTAAAAATCTGATTACCACGTCACAAGCAAGCGAATAATTACATCAACCCCTCTTTGTAGAGCTGTTCTTCATTAATTCGTAATTAACAGGATTTGGTAACACAATCTGTACTGCTAACTTTTAAAAGCCTGCTTGCATCAACTGGAAAAGGACAATTTTTTGTTTCGTGAACCCCAGAGCTCCAGTGCTTCTCTCCCATGCTTGGCAACACATACTCTCTACAATTCCTCCTCCTGGAGGTGCCCACCAAGCTCCTCTGCCCCTGCTGCAATCAGAGTCATATGAATGCTGTCCTCCTCCTCTTCCTGCCTCTCATGAAATTCCTTTATCACACGGACTGAGGAATTTGACAGGGAATGAGATATAGAAACTTTGCTGCCAGCAAACTGTTTCCATGAGAGAGGCATCGGAAAGGGAAAATGGCAAAGACCAATCCACCACTCTTCAACCCATTCCAGGCACTCATGGGAAATAAAACAAACAAACACCCTCCCCCCCAAAAAAAAACCCAAAACAATGGGAAAAGAATAAAAATAAGCTGCAATAACAATATTTTAACATAATTAAAATAACACCTTCAAAAACTATGCTGTCTGGGAAAGCCTGAATGCCTCTTTCCTAAATCCACACTAGAAGTCATAGCTACAGAAATTCTGTACAAACTCAAGGATTAGCAGAATGTCTGAGGAAGCAGGATCTTCGCTTCAAGCACCCTATTCATGTTCTAAAAGGCTGCAGGAATTTGAATAAGCTTTCCTTACTGCCGTGGATCATAGCAGGAGCAGCAATTCTGAACGTATCCTAGGGTGATGTTTTTCTGTTTTAATTATAAAACTTCCTCATCCTCAACTACTAAGCTACTCCAGCTTTCCATCACAGTGAGACAAGCAATGCAAGTGCTCAAGCTTAGTCTGATTATACCACAGAAACTTTGTGTTTGGCTCTTTTGAGACAAGACAATAATCAGCTTGATGCTGAGGTTACAGAGAACCAGGTTCTATTTTGTAACAGCAATCTATACTGAAAATTACAGTGTTTTTAAAATAGTAATTAAAAACACTATCAACGACCCCCCAGCTCTTTCAAAGAACAGGAGCTACACACAAAGCAAGTGGGTTTTTCCCCAGGAGAAAGGCAACAACTGCAGAAATATTGAATAGGATCTCCTTTTGTCTTTTTCTTTAATTCCCTTTGATTACTTCAGATTGCACAATATATATCCCACAATGTATTTAATTTGTTTATGGGTATCTGGGCAGAGCTCCAGTGCTTTGATGCAAGTGGCCACAGTGAACAGCTCAGTTCAGCATGAGCACTACCACCAGCAGGGAAAAGTGGAGAAGTGGAGGAGATACAGCCTCCATACTGTCAGGAGATACAGCCATTGTCCATACTGGAAAAGGTTGAGACCAGCCAAGCAAACAGGAACTGAGTTCCAGAAAGCTTCTTCACTTCAACAGGAAAGAAAAAGTCCAACAAATGTAGGACTCCAGAAAAATACAATTGTCTTCATGATGAATATCGTTATCTTCTTCCACTCTGTATGAGAAAAATGTAGAGTGCAGGTACAGTATGAACAAATATTACTGTCTGCTACTGCAAATATTTAGTGAGAAGATTAAGTCAAAGACTCAGACTTTTATGCACTGAAGCTTCCCATGCTAGGAATAAAAAAGCTTCAAACTGATTCAGTGTGGGGAATGAGGTATCAGATTACATGATTTCATGAAATGTGCATGAGCCCAACTCTGCATTTAATTTTGGTTTTGTTATCAGACTGCAAGACCAACTTCTTTTTATGACTATTTAATGGAAACAGGCATTTAAGGCAGAAATACACTTGTATCACATTCTGCTTCATCATTCATGCAGACAGGATTATCTACACTGACATTTGAAGAGCCCCACCTGGGGGACTTAATCAGCCCCAATTGAAAAACTGACCAAAAGAAGAAGCTGACTCTAGCAATGGGTCTCAGAGAGGACAATGAAGCCACATTAAGCCAGAGGATCCCAGGCCTCTAGGATGCTAAAGTATGGTTCCATAGGGCTAGTAGCTGACAGAAGACAGAGAATTCCTCTATGTTTGCATGAAACTCCTGTACATCCAGAAGTAAACACTTATTAAACAGTTTCCCTTGCTCAAACCTAGGAAGTAGTGTGCCTAAAGGGGTTTCGAGCCAATGTTCATCCCAATTCCTCCTTGCTGGACTGGAAAGACGAGGGCTGGTAGGAAAATGGAGATGGATGTGTTGAAAGATGCACTGGGCAGGGTGGGGGGAAAGCACTCAAGGGCATGCTTAAAATAGTTCCACAAACAACATTTAGCCCCTCTCAAGGATTAGAAAGCACAGCAGCTCAAAAGCACGAAAGTACAGCAGACTAATCAGGAACATGACCTTCAATAGAGCTGCTACATCCAGGGTGCAAAACAGGTATGCCCCTGTACCATGCATGTGTGCAGGGGGGGAGGAATGGGACAGTACAGGCTGACACTTTTAGTAGGGCACAGACAAAAGTTTTGGTCAACTGTACATTGGTAACATGCAAAAATACTTTGGTAACTGTCCTGCCCTGCCCTACTTCAACCTCTTCCTCAGTATTATGAGTAAGGGGATTTTAAAAGTCTTAATTTCTAGCAAAATGAGTAATGCTACCTGGGGCTTAGAAAGGTGCCTCATATCACAGAAAGGCACTAGAAGTGTATTAGAAAAAAAAATCAACTTTACAAACTTGCTGAATCTTAAGAGTTTTGTGAGATGGTTTCAGAAAACAGCCTCAACAAGTCCCTTGAATGTTTTAATATTTCAAGGACTGAACTTCCTCACATAAACAATGTGGGACAGCTGAAGGAAGCACAGATGCCCAGCAGCTGAGAGACAACACTGAATTTTATTTAACCAGGTTAAATGGTATGGGGTAATGCAGCCACACTCTCTGTATTTCAAGGAGGGCTTGAGGGTTTTATTATTATTTTTAAAAGAAAAAAATTAATTCAGGTGATAGATTTAAAAACAGATTTATATTAATCTTGCATCTTACTGTATTTTTGAACAATTTACTTCAGACTGTTCCTTAGACAAAGCAGAAAAGAAAAAGGCAATTGCTTTACCATGTTCTCCCATCATTATAAAAGGATGCACCAGATTGCTGTTATTGAATAGATCAATCCCCCAGGTTACATTCTTCTTCATCTTCAGCCTTGCCTTTCAAGTGAGCTCTATCCTTATTAAAAGGACTAGAAGCTGTCCTCAGGCATACCCTGTCTTTGAAGATGAAGCCCCAACCACATTTTATGGAAAAGACCTCTCAGTTTGTACCTTTGCCAAACTGCATAGCAGGTTTAAACAATTATGCAAGACAGTAGATTTCAATTCCAGGCTCGTCTTACTCAGTCTCAAGTTTTAAAAACAATATTTTTCTTTCTGCTAGGGCACTTCCAAACAATGATGATCCAAAGGCATTAAAGAAAAAAAAGTTACAGCTTAAACAATGTGACACAGATCATGAATAAAGAAACCCTTCCCATATGGAAAAGTTTTAAAAATTTGACATTTCTTTTCAATATGTGTTAATCAGAAAGGCAGTAGTGAATTCTGACTGCTTCAGACAGAAAAGAATCAAAACTCTTGGGATGCATTACACAAAAGAGCAATTGCAAAGAAGGAAGCACAATCCTATAGTTTCTTTTAAAACTGGACTCCTAACAGTGTTTTCTTAAATGGCTGGGAAGTCAGCAGTTTGGAGCCAGCCACATGTTACTTATCAATGCTTCAAATGCAGGGTTAGTAAGAAAGGCCATGTCTGGTTCCTTTGCAATTGGGAAAAATCTCTTTTGAACTCTTTCTGAGGGACTGATGGGGGAGAAAGTGTCAGGAAAAGGATCTGACAGGTTCTGCACAGTGAGGGGCAAGGAACGTCTAGAGTAAAATCTCTTGTCTAAAATGAGCAAAGAGACAGAAATCTCTCCTTCAGCACTGGAGACGCCAGATAAAATGTCTGACTCCCTTGTATCTTTTTTCCAGCCACACATTAATTCCTTTTTATGCTTTTTGCCAGCTTCTCATCTTACCAGGAGCCTACAGGGGAGGCAAGTCCAGCACTGCAGGGAATGCAGCCACACTGGGAATCCATGTACAGCATTCTCCCAAGATCCCAGGAAAACATCTTATATTTTAAATACCCCAAGCATCACAGAAGACCTCAATTCAAAGGTGGAACCAATCATCTGAGTGATCTTAAAGGAAAGGTCAAAGGACCAGGAAATTACCCTGTTTCCTGAAATGAAAGGCATTATGGATAAACACTGCCAATATCGCTGGTTTTGCTCTTGGACAGGATTTCTCTCTCCTATTTTCAATTCTGTCCAAATTACAGACCTGAGTAGTTCTGTGTTGCTTACAATGTTAGCATAACTATGCACCAACAGGTCAAGAACTGAACATATTTCATTTTTACTAGCACTGTAAGTTTCTCTGCCCTTTCTTTTCGATTCCCACAGCCTTCAAGACACCAAACAAAAAGAAAACACCCATTACTTTTTCCCTCGATCACAAAGACAAATGCTTGATATAACCAGTCTCTAAATCTGTACTCATAGTAGAAATTTGAGAAATTAATTCCATATAAAC
The DNA here is from genome assembly GCA_035041135.1 of Platyrinchus mystaceus. Classification (NCBI taxonomy): domain Eukaryota; kingdom Metazoa; phylum Chordata; class Aves; order Passeriformes; family Tyrannidae; genus Platyrinchus; species Platyrinchus mystaceus. Next base: position 25,678,137 of record JAWWLV010000180.1, on the reverse strand, counting down.
TGTAGTCTCACCTGTAGCAAACTGCTCTTGCAGTTGTGGCACAAGCAACCTACACAGCTACAAATATGGAAACTTAGCAATAACAGGACAGGAAACACCAGAGTTTACAAGTAATACTTTGATGCACTCTTAGAGGAAAAAGGCAACTCAGCACTCTCAGTTTTAAGTGCACAGAAATATAAAGTCAGCTTTAATTAATCAAAGCCATTTTCTTGACATTTACATGAAATGATAGTATTTTTACTCCTTCCTTGCTTCTGCCTCACAGTGTTCCATTTGCAAGGTATGTGTAGCATTTCACAGCTAATATTTCACAGCAGATAAATGAGAGAAACTTTCTCCAACTAAAAAAAAATCCCTCAAAAGAATCCTATCCAAGTGCTATCAACAGGATTATTTTAATATAGTCTTTTTAGTTACGTAACAGGCATGAAAACACAAGTTATAACACTGTCTTATTTTAATCTAGGCCTGAGGAGCTATAGACAAGAGCGGTAGACAAAAAATACTTCAGATAAGAGATTAGGCACCCAAATCCCTAAAAGTCTGCACTGTAAGAATGCTTGCTGCCTATTATTATAAAAATGAACACAATATATGCTATCTATACCACAGGAACACTTGTAAGACATAAAAGCAGTGTCTGAAAAAGGTATTAAAAGAATCCTCAGTTCCTCACTTGTAAAATGCAGGCTGCTGCTCGGGTTCTGCTGCCTTCATACTCTTCCTTTTGCATCTTTAGGAACTGTACATATAAAAGTTAACTAATGTGCAAAGTCTGCCAACTACTATGAAAAATGTCAAGGCTGCAAGCACCACATTCACTCATCTTTGATGATACTTACCAGCTGGTCCATGTATCCCTCTATACCAAGAAGGAATATCCACCTCACTGTGGCTGGAACTTGCAGGACACCTTGTTATCCGTATGCATATGCAATTCCATTACATATTTAGAGCAAGTATTATGCAGTTCTGTTCAGACTCTTGCACACACACCAAAGCTGAGGTACATTTCATGCCACAAAAGTATTCTATGCAACATTAATGAGATTATTGTGACAGGCTTTTTTGTCCGTGCTTTTTAATAAAACCACTTTTGAAGTGCCAATTTCCTGATTCAGTTCCCTCTCCCCCCTTAAAATCATTACACTAAATGATGAGCAAGAACACAGCCAAGAATTCAGACAGTAAAATGTTTTAGGTACCTTGATTTTTTCCACAGCTCTCCTTCTTTCTAGTAATGTAGTTGACCTGTAAAACAGAAGAAACAGATGACTGACTTCTGGTAGGATTTTTAATATTACTGGAATATATTGCACATTACAAGTATTGACACAAAATTCAGTTTCTTGAACGCTTTTTCAGATTTTTTCATTGAATTACCTTTTGTTATCATTTAATGCATTTTTCACATACGGAAGTCTCAAAGGGAAGTCTCATTTAAGAGCTCCTCATTGGGAATTTTGCCATTTACCATGTTACAAAACAGAAAGTAAAATCCAGACTACCAGCCTCATTTTTAAAATAGAGCATAACAGTCACAATTCCTCTTCTAGCCCAGCAGAAGCTGAACTCCAGAGCAGTCACTATGCTGTGGGGTGGGTGGGGAGCCGGGACAGGGACACAATATCCCTCTTTGAGGACTGATGTGTAAATTCATATGGAAACAACCACCTTGCTCCGACCCTTTCCCACTACTGAGCAGCAACGGGTCTTCCTCTTGCCTTTGTCTTCTAACATGAAAGTAAATGAATAAATAAAATAGCAATTGTTTACTTCTTTCATCTTTTGTCCTCTCAGTATTCAAGTTATCTTCAGTTCAAACCTGAGAAATTATTTCCATCACCTCCCCTTTTCCCTCAACCACTCCACCAAGGAAAAACAGTTGAATTTCCTGGTGTACAGTGGCCAGACTCCTTGATTTCATACACATATACAAAACATATGCTACATTTTCTTTTTTAAGATCTATACATAGCAAATTAGACATTTAATGCATTGTGAAAACACGGAGCTCAGCCAACCATCAGGCATGGCTGGTACTTGTCACCAACCCGTTAACCCATTTTTATTCATCAGGTTGTAACAGCCTCTTTCAACTGTCCCCAGCTTTTCCTTTTTACTCCTTCATGACTTCAGTGTAGTATCCTCAAACATTACTGTTTAGGTCTTCTACTATCATACTACAAATACTTTGCCAGTTTCAACATTCCAGCAGGTTGGTTATCCTGTTCCCCATCATCACTAAAGGCTCAATTATTCAACGTTCTCTATGAGTTTCAGGAGTAAAGAACTAATTTTTGAAAAAAAAAAAACAGGGTACACAAAAATAATGCAAGTGGAATTATGCAAAATTACTGTAAGAGATTATTGTCACAAGATCCTCCAAAGCAAAAGACAAGCTTCCAAGAGAAGTTAAAATGTTAGTGCACGTGTGCTCAAATTGTCTATTTTCCCTGAATTATATAGTTACAGAAAGTCAATTCCTTGCTCACTTGAAAAATAAATGTTGCCATAATATGGCATTATTTTCAGCAAGTTTGCATTTAGGAATGAACAATATACATACACAGAGTATTAATACAGGTAAACATCCACAAACCTATTTTACCTATTTTTAGATCTGAGGGTAAAATTTTGTCTCTCTCCAGGTGCTCTGCATGGGGCTTGGGCATATTTGCTTATTTTGCTGTCCTGCCAGTGCTCCCTGGCAGAGCACACAAAGCGATGGCAGTGACTGGGGAAAGAAGAGGAAGTGTGCTGGCATCAAAATGCCGCATTAGAGCAGGAGTTCTCCACAGCATCAGGAATTTAAACACTTAAACGTGACTGTTTATTCTTGGCATGAGTACAGTTTATTTTTCATCTACTTCACACTGCTAGAGATAAGAGAACGCTATTTTTATGCAAGTTCCTGATATGTTATTTTAAGCATAGCTGTCACCAGCAAGAAGAGACCCCGTCTTGCAGGCTAGCAGCTACTGTTTCCAGAGGGCATCAGTAGACCACTCCCAGACATGAAAATTTAAGAGTCTCTCGAATTTTGCCATCTTCAGGTCTAGTAGCATTGGTTGGCAGGGCACAGAGGTGCCCATATCTGATGGTTTTTTACACTGCTTTAGCCTCCCTAGAGCTGCTAGCGGAGCATGGGCAGCTTGCTCAGCTGTGTCCCCACCTCTGGGCACTGGGGAAGCTGGAGATCCTACAGCTCTCAGTAAAAGGAGGCAGTCTGGGAAACTGCTGAATCCGGAAACCGTGACACTCCAAACATACATGCTTTTGAGCAAATTTTTTTCCTGCCCTTTGTCACAAGCTCTTTGCTACAATCCCTTTCTTCTTCTCCCTCTTTGCCACCTTCTCCCTTACCACTCAATGCACTTTCACAAGCTCTTCCTCCCATCTCAATTCAAAATTCTCATTATTAAAACAGCAACAAAACCACTTGACAATTGTGAAACTACTATGCTGTTTGGTGCCACGACCTTATTCACTCTGCTTAATCCACTGGGATCTTTGCACCCGCTCTACACACCCTTAGAGTTTGGGCAAGAAACTCTTTGACGTAGGCACTGACCAAGAGTTGTCCTCACTGTGCTTCTTTAGGCTGTATTCTCAGCTTTTTTTCATCAAAATGCCTCTATGGCCAAAACAAAATTATACAATCAGTAGCAAGGGATGCAGATCATATCAAGAACTGGAAAAAGAAAATCTGGAAAGGAATAACAGTCACACACTAAAGATCAAACTCAAAGTCAGCTCTCAGATCCGGGAAAATAATAACTGAAATACATTCTTGGATGAATAAATTAGGAAGAGAGATGGATGTTAAGATATGACAGCAGCAAGACAAATATTGAATAAGAGCAGCTTCAAAAAATTTTCAATACATCTGAATAACTACGTATGTCAGAAATCAGACATATTACACAAATCTTAACAGGATATTGAAAATGCAAGTACAAATTAAATGTTACATGAGGGTTTCAGCCTATAGGACAAAACAATTTGTGTGTCAGAGTTACCATTTATCTTGTTGAGAATTAAAGTGCAAAAGCCACTTAGTTACTTGAGAGCTACCATTCCCTCAGTCAGAGAAGCAACATCTTACAGCTGCATCCAGAAAGTATGAGTAATCAGAATGACAGGTAGTTCAGAAACTGATGGGATATCCCAAAGAAACGTGTCCTGGAATTAAATTATAATCTTCCTCAGCTACTCATATTATAATGGCTGATCAGTGTGCATTAGGAAAATACACTTCTGGTTTGAATCCAAATCTTGAGTATAAAAGCAAAGCTCTAGTAAATATTTAAGAGAATTTTGAGTTCCAAACTGAAGGGCTAGCAACTAAGTTCTTTTTTTCTTAACAAACAAAACCATCAAAAGATTGAGCAACTCTAAGAGCCCTTAAGGAAACAATTGGGAATTTTTCATAACATGGTATTTCCTTATACCACTGGCCACAGGAATGCAAACAGTTCCACCAAACAGAGATTTGTTCATTGGAAACAACTGACAAGCTAACCATGTTTCCATCTTTTCCACTCTCAGCACTCAGCATACAAAACAGATGATATAATAGAATACAGAGCTATCATACCAGGGCCACAAGACATCTTTAACTCAGCACCTGAGACTTAACAAGAATATATTTCTCCTAAGGTTTAGAGAGAGAACTTTTGTCTAATTATTTAGCATCTTTATCTAAACAAAATTTATTTTTCTACTGCAATTTTTATTTATTTGTTGGATTTCCCCTAAATAATGTTACATCCCTTTTAACCATAAACAGATCCCTAGCTCTATCCACAAATCAGCACATCAGTAACAAGACTCACTCCTGCAGCATTCCCTGACAGTAAGTCAGGCAGGTGAGGTTACGGAGAAGCACTGGCACAAAAACATGGATTGGTACTCAACTTGGTTAGTAAAAGAAAAAGCAATGAGTACTTCCACACTACTGGTAGGACACCCTTTGTACCTTATACAATACCCTCCATGTAATTCCAATGAATAGATTTTCTCACCACCTTCTCCATTTGAGCGATGTCAACTGACACTATAAATCCCTCCAAAGGAAGCTGGAAATGTTTGTGTATCTGTACAGGCAATGGCACTCTTAGTGCTCACAATCTGCCAGTCTTCAGACCTTACATGAGGAGACGAAGTATCAGAGACACTTCAAGGGAAAGGCAAGACAAGACTGACAAAGGGATTTAATTTTCTTGACAGCTAATTAACAAGTCACTATCGCAGATAAAGCAATTTACACTCTGTGCTGAGCTTCATGCTGTGAAGAGGGAAAAAGAGAATAAATGAACATAAGCAACTGTAAAAACAGAGAGTATTGTCAGAATTCAGGAGAGCACCAGGAATGCCAAAAGGTGCTACATCAGCACCCTGACCAATATCTGTCATTTCAAATTTGCAACTCAATTAAGGCAAGATTTTAATCAGACCTACAACTGGACTTAATTCCCTCCATTCAAGCTGAAGTAAAGCAAGGGGAAGAAGTCATAAAAACAGAGCAAAACTGAAATGTGCTACAAAGAGACCAAATTGTTTTCAAATGAAAAAACCCAAAACAAACAAAGCCCATGAAAGACACAGCTTTATTGAATTAGTTTGCCAAACAAGTCAAGAATTTTGGATAGTAGAAAAGACAGACAAATGTCTTAATTTCAGATAGAGATGTAGAAAGACTTTGCTTATGTGAAAGTGTTTACAATCCATGGCAGAGAGATTATTTCTCTTGTAGTCAAGGAAACCACTCCTACAATCACAAGATTTCAAATTTTGGATTTCCCCTTTTAGGAGGGAACATGGAAAAATCCTCGATGCTCTTCAAAAAGGAAAATAGGGTATGGCTCTGGTGTCCCACATACAGACAAAAAGGGCCACAAGGATTTGACAACAAACTCATACCAATGGCACCACGGAGGAAGAAACATGTCCATACTGTACTTCAATCTTCTGGGATAATCAATGATAAAATAGTCATTGTAAGTCTCCCATAATATTTTCACATACAAAACCATTTACCAGGAGTTACTAAACATGAAGCTAAAAATTTCAAACCAGGCTTTATTTTAACTGTTGCACCTCTTAATCTTTTCTTTCTATGGGAGATGCACACTGAACTCTTGAACGCTGACCTTTCATCACAGCACATTCATGGTTTTGGAGAATTCAACATTTTTGAAGTCACAAACAGATGAACCCTCCCCTCCTTTTTAGATGATTCTGAAGATCTAAACATAAGTCATACAAAGAAGCAGCTTGGTTTAATTATAATAGTAGAGCAAAAATTATTTTTCCAGTTATCTTGACTAAATAACCAAAGTGTGTTACACAGCCTTGACTAGTGCCAAAGCGTGCTGAGATTTAGAACACTACTCAAAAGCTATCTTTTATTTTTATTACTGTCAGCATCCTAGAAAAAAAACATGCACCATAAGCTTTTCAGTTTAATCTCACTGGTGATGATACAGAGAACTACCCAAGCTCTGCAGACCGTAAGGTAAAGACAGTAGAACACACCAAGGATTTCCGTAATTAGAACATAGTAATACCAAGCTACGCAAAAAATTATTTGCTGGTTTTCATTAAAATGCCCAGTTCATTTTTATTTTTTCCTACAGTCACTGCAGCAAAATGCACATTCAGAATGACAAGAAACTACTGGACAAAGTCTATGTAACTTTCATACTCAGGCTGAATTAGCACTACCATCAGTGAAAGCTTTGGTGTTGATAAGGAAGCAGAGACTGATTTTGAGAAAGGTGTTAAAAATTCAAGCTATTGAAGAATATCTGAAAAGCTTTAACTGTGTCTTCTGATTAAAATAAATACATGTGAAAATGAAGGTGCTAATTCACACTCACCTTATGGGTTATAGTTTATAATAATACTTGTTATTTCATTTTACTTCTGTCATCTGATAAATCACACTAATAAAGGCCCAATGCTCAACAATTCAGTGTCATAAAGAATAGAGCTGCTGTCTGGTGGCTACCTTAATGACTTTCTCAGGAAGACTGTAAAATTAGTTTTAGGTGAGGTATTTTAAGTACTGCATTATTAAATTTCACATAAATACAGTCCAAGCAATAGGAAATGGCACTGTCAGAAATCTTCTCAGTGGCCTTAAGATGCAGATGTCTGGTACAGTTCTCAGGCCTCCTAACTGGCCTCAGAGAAATCATTTCTACATTATATATTTCTGCTCCCCTTGGTCCCTTAAAATGAGGGGAAGTGCATACTGAGATTGGCATGAGCAAAGGTGTGTGTTAAAAGACTGCATCTCTTTCAGTAACAGGTGCTTCAAACCACACAAGTGCTAAGTGCAGCTTCAGAAAGGGTAGGTGGACAGTGCTCCTTTAGCCTTCATTATGGAAAAGGAAAAACATAGGTTAAAGTGACACGAAAAGTACAAGCATTAAAGCTTCAAGATAGGAATGGGCACTTCAAGGAGCAAGACCTCTGCTTCCTTGGGATCCATCTCTCACAGAAGAAAACAAGACTCACTTCCAAACTCGCTCAGGTATGTGCACTTGAGACATCATCCTCTTTGACGTGGCCAGTCTTCGCGAACGAAGATCTGGGAAAGGTCTTTTTACCTTTCAAGCCTGCGCAATGGATTTTTTAGG
>JAWWLV010000180.1:25643172-25670385 GCA_035041135.1 Platyrinchus mystaceus | reverse complement strand
CGAGTGACCTTCTCTTAGATGGATGGCCTTAGGGGCTGACGAGCTCCATCTACCCGGGGCATTGTCCCTGAAGCAGGCATCCTCTTAGACTTGCATGTAAAATACATACTTACAGACCTGCAGTATTAGTACTGGTATGACAGTAGTGGTCTGCCCAAGGATACAAAGCAAGGCAAGACTCACAGGGATCTTTTCACGTCTTCATATTAAGTAACAGTAAGACCTGGCAGATACTCATTCTACATTTCACTTCACAGCAATTTTTTTTTGCAAACTGTCTTTGCCACTTCAGCTCTAAAAAATGTCCATTTGGGATGTTTTTACTAAGAAGTGATTTTTGCTAACTTGATGCTTTGACCACTTGACAAGCCACTGATTCTTTTCTAATCTCACCTTCTCCTTTAATACTGTTTTGGTTTTATTACTAAGCCATCGAATCCACAGCACCTCTACACCTCCACTCACACACAGTTTTGTCTTTCAGCTCTGAACCTCTGATTCTACCGCAGCAATATTACTCCTGAGTGTTTCCAGCAAGGTTTACTAGCATTCTGTGGCTCATTCTGAGACTGTTGAAACCTGCCTCATACTGTGCCTGCAAACAAGAAGGCAACAGCTGAAATCAAAGTGAAGGCCTGCAGCTGAAGTTTTGAGGGGTTGGAGAGGATTTTCCCTGTGCTCCCAATAGCGATTGGGACACTTAGCCCAGTCACATCAAGGCATGACACAACCTCAAAAGAGCAATCTCTGTCTGAGAACAGACGACCAGAAGATGTTTCACAACATAAACTTCAAAAGTATGGAATTATTTTCTTCCAGTATTAACTTATGGATAAAGCTGCAGTTGGATTCATGACACCACTATTGCTGCAAAACTAATAATGTTCAGTGTACATACAGACATTAAAATATTTTTTATCAGCTACGAAGTACCAAACCCTTTATTTATTGGAACAAGCTGTATTTGGAAGTTAAGATTATGATTTGTTTACAAACTGACCAACTTCATTAGTGAAGCAAAAATACACTTTCATCAGTATTCTTCTTAATTTATTCTGACATTATGAGCAGAAATGTTGCCTCTTTATATTCTTCTATTTAATCATGCTCCTGAAATGATCAATCCAGGCCCCAAACCTTAGAAAGGAAAGAGACCAGCTACATTTTTCTTTTTTTTTTTTTTTTTTTTAAACCCTGTATCTCACCCGTTCACTTTTGACTTCTACACAGCTTAATTCAGCCAACCTCCACCCTAACCCCTGGGAGCATCTTGTACTTTCCAGCCATCTGGACTGTATTTACATTACTAAGAAGAAAGTCAAACTTGTTCATGAACAAAGAAAAACCTTCTTACTATCTTTCTGTCTTGTCTGTGCAGTTATTTTCTAAGTTCTTATTTTCTCAAAAAAAATATTGTTCTCTTTGAAGAGCTCACACAATCTTCCTCATGAGCTCTACTATAGTCACACAACTTCTTTACTTACCATTTTTTAGTCCTGTCTTAATAAAAAAAAATTAAAAATAGAAATTACTATTTTCTGCCTCAGTTTTCACCTTCTCTTCACAAAAGTCCTTACAAACAGCATGAAAGTTCATGTATGATGGTTTAGGATAGAAGAAATTGTACCAAAGTGTTTATTTAGAGAGTAGGAGTTTTGCAAATAAAATGAATTATTGCCAAACTAAGATCAGAGACAAATTTTAAAGGGAACATAGACAAACATTTACTTTTGAACTTGTACCCATTTTGATGGTATCCCTCCCCCTGGCAGCAACTGCTGCATCTGAGCTCCTCCAGAAAAGAGGAACATGTAAGTTTTTAAAATGATATTTTCATCAAAATATCTGTGCTGTGACTCCTCTCCCAAAAGAGGTGGATCACATGCGCTGAGGAACACTCGCAGAAAAAGCATAAACTGCAGAAGACAAGCAACTGCCTCAGACTGGTTTTACTTTCAACCACATGTTCTTAAACCCCACCTATTTTTATCTGTTTTTATGTGAGCTGCTGTATAAGTCTGCCTTTCAGTGCATTTTATAACCCTATTTTTCAAGGCACACTATCTCTTTCGATCAAAGGTAGTCAACTACAGCTTATCATTAAAAGCTATTTTGCAGATTACTCTGCTCCACTTGATATGCACCAGAAATCTGCATCAAGTTTAAATGAAAGCCAGATTGGTGCCTTTGTTACAGGGAAAATTAATGAAAGCAATGAGCAATACTTGACATTCAGCTAACTTTTTAACCAGGAATTGAAGGTTCCCAATGCTTTGCAATGCTTGATCCAAAGATCTGATTAAATTCAAATATTAATTCAGTCTAATAAGCAAATTTAATACGTGCATAAGGAAAAAATGCCAGTGTAGAACTATAGTGTAACATAAATTAGAAAACACTAGGAAGAAAAATACCTTTCTAGATGGGTGATTGCTTAGCTGCTGTTTATTTTCAAGTTGAACCTCTTAATTTAATTCAACAAAGTGAGCTTTCAGAAGCATAATGACTTGTAATGATCATGTTAAGTATCTTCTCATCCCTTCAGCAACTCTTCTGGAATACCAAGGAGTACAAGTTCAATTACAGATGTGTGGGAGGCTGCACACCACCACCACAGTAAATTCATTAGAGCAGGAAATACACAGTAGAGAGGTAACAGTGAATTAAAAATGTAATGAATAGGTCCCCATGAAAAAATAACTACTGAAATAACTCAGCCAAACACTACCACATATAAAATAATGCAAAAGCTCTGGACACAAATGCTTGAACCAGCCTAATTAAGAGTACAAAGGTGGGGCAGAAACACTTCCTCTGCCAACATCTACCTGTGAAAAGAGGACTTAATGCAACATTAACAGAACCAAACATTCTGCTTCCTTGCATTCATAGATGGCAGTTTCTAGACTGATTCAACATTGTCCCTTCTCAGTTTCTTCCTCCTCATGACCAAAATCTAAAAACGACTATCAGTAAGAATAAGCACAGTTTGTCATTAAAAGTAGCTGAACTGTAGTGAAGATGCAACATTATTTCTGCTTTAGGGAAGCACTGCCAAATTACTTACCAGAAAAAAAACATAAAAAAACCAACAGGAGATCTGTTATCAGTTGAGCAATAGCTCTACTAAGAAGAACTTCCCCCCTCCATGTGGTTTCAAGCTGTTCACAATTTGCCCATACTTTGTAATACTTTTTCTTTTTGGAGTGAAGACATGGACAATAATCAATTAGGCAACTGAACTTCCTCTTCTTGAGGCATAAGCTGAACGTTTCATGCAAGCTACTAAAAATAAGTTTTACTTCCAGCAATGACAACTCCTTGCAGCTTTATGAAAAGGAATAGCAATCACAGCCTAATAGGCTTTATTCTCTAGAGCATCTGAGTTGGAAAATGGTCAGTAAGAGAAGAAACTGCAAAGAAGTGAGGACCAATATATTTGCATTTAGTCTGTATCAATTTGATTTTATACGTTTCTAACACAGAGAATGTGAAGCGACTTGATGCTCAGTCCACAGATACATCATGAAATTAGTTTCTAAGGAAACGGAGCAGAATCTGAGGGAACAAAATTTCGGTGTTTGTGCTGCTTCCGTAGCAAACACAGCTGCAGAAAGCACAAGAAGCAAAATTCCTCCAAACCAATTAAGGAACCTTGAGCATCCTAAACTAGCAATTTAACTGGCAGCCTCACTGGGGAGGCACATGCATCTATTTGAGGAGGGAGAGCACAGGGTGTAAGCAGGATGCACACCAGCTCACTGCCAGCACCAGCCTACTCCTCTAAACTGCAGTGCAGGAAGAGACACTAAAAATAATACAGCTGGCACTTAATATAGTCTGCTCGTTCATGCGTGCAGAGGCTCCTCTGTGACTTCTAAAAAATCTGACTGCCCACGTCTCGTGGTTCCTCTTTCAGAGAAAAAACAAATTTATAACTAGTGAGGCAGCAAACTCTTCTGTGCAAGAACTCAAAGGGGGTGAGGTGAAAGGTGGGGATTTTCAAGAAGAGTTTCCACATCAGGTGGAAATCAGGTTTCCCCGCTGCCATGAGTACTGGAGTTCAGAAAGCATCACTCCAAGCCTGATGGCATGGGGCTGTTTCAGATGCTCTCCCCAGCTGATGGTGTGCCCGGCATGCAGACCCAAAGGGCAGCTACACCAGTGGACTCCACATGATGAGATCCTCCAGGCCAAAATAATCAGAATTCTTTGGAGAATTTAAAACTTTAGAGGTACGTAGTGCACTTCCTAAACTTTGAAATTAAACATTCCTTCTACCAACCAGCCACATAACCCACTGCTTAGCAACAGAGGTTGCACATGTGTATGTGTCTGCAAGAGGCAAAACAAGCTTTGTAATCCATCATTCTCACAACACAGCAAGACAATTTCTCTCTGGGTATACACAGGGTTTAAAAAATAAATTAAAAAAATCTTAAATTCACATTTCGAAATAAATCCATGTCTCCTTTATATTCAATAAAAACTAGATGGTGAATTGAAAATAAAATCTTTCTAAAGGAGTTCCAATACATGTGTTTGAGTGAGGCTCATTTCAAGTCCAGAGGGAACTCTCCTTGGTTTGCTTACACGTTGTGTTGTTTTGGGCAGTGACGATTCTTTTTGCACACCTATCTACTCTGCAATAGCAAAACATTAATGCAACTGAAAATATCAGTGTTAAGAGTCTACTGCTAAAAGTGTCTGCATGAAGACCAGGAGCCTGAAATCCCAAATACATCACCACAGGCCAGGATATTCTTTCCACTGTGCTATCCCACTGCAGAACACACACCAATACTCATCTCTATCTATAAATCAGTGGAACCTATTTTAGGCACAAAAGCTTCAAAATAAATCCTTCTGACCAACCTCTCAAATTAATTACGCAAATGCTGTATGAAAGTGCACAGATCATTTTTACTTCAAAATTTTAAAACCCTGCACAGACACTCTGAAAGGAAAAGAAAGCAAATGCCTAATTATACACATTGAATAATTCAGATAATGGTCTGTCACATGCCTCGTTCTGAATGCAAATCAGAACAATGGTTTTAGCTGTAAACACAACGTGGAAATGTCAAATAACTTTGGTCTCATGTCTGGCAAGAACATGCTTCTTTAAGATACCATTCTGTATTCAATGGGAGATATATATATATGAATATATACATATATATATAATTTTTTCCTGTTGAGTCTCAAAGCCTTTCCTTACAAAATGTACCTTAAGAGATATTCCAATAGAGATGAATAATCATATTTCCCCAAACAGAAGGATGCTGCTGCTCACTGCCCTGCTAAGAACACTGGAAGCAACAATACTTTGTTTACTGCATTACCTTTGTTCAAGCAAAGTGTGATTGTTTCTGTATCCAAAAATGCCCATAAAGGAAGGCTGTACTCAAAAGTTCCTGTGCTGAGGGGCACTTACCACTTCAGAGAGAAGAAGCAAGGCATACCCACAGCAAGCAACTGAACTCCTTACACCTGTTGTGGAAATGAGTCCTAACATGCACTCCAGGCACGTTTAGCAGGTAGGATTTTCTTCAATTCAGTCTATATCTCTCTTACATAGCAAGAAAACCAGGCAGAAATCAAGAGGCATATGAAAAGAAGGGCTAAAACTGAATAGATGAGAATACCCAGGCTACACATGCCAGGGAGCCAGCAGGAACCACTGCTGTCCTCTCCATGCCTGGTACTAGGGAAATTCCTTATACCACTACACGATAAATTCAGCATGTGTTGAAATTCATTTCAAGACAACATTATTAAGGGGAGATTAGGCTCTTAATGAGATGGTTCCACAACTCAAGAAATTTAGGCTATCAGTTGGAAAAGAACAAGTAAAGACTTTCAGTGGCGACATGATGACAGTGGATATTCCAGGTTTAAGTGCAACAAGAACGTCTATCTGCTGTATGGTGAAGCAGCCTTTGCTTCCTAACACCTTTTTCCTCTTACAGGTAAAACACAAGATACTAAATTTCATATTGAGAATACACTACTCTTCAGGTATGAAGAAATTCTATGAAAACAACAATACAGGAAAATAAAGGTACAACTTCTTAAGTGACAGATAACTGGAACAGATTTAGGGATTAATCCAACGAAAACACTGCTGCTGCACAGTTGTGCCTGGTTGGACCACCTCACAGAGACAAAAGACAGATCCAGTCAGATACTGTTGCAATAGATACTATAACAAAGTTTACTGATGCAATCCTTGTTTGTCATTCACCACACGGACTCCAGTTTTCCAAAGGAGAAAAAGAAAAAAACAGGACCATTGAAACTATATACAAGTGTTACAGTCAGTTTACCAAAGATATAGACAAGAACAATACCCAAACTTACTTAAATTCAGAAAAAAAAATCTCTCCTTTGATGAATGCCTGGACTGTGCAAAGCTTCAGAAGATTGCTCAATTAGTCTAACTTGTTTTGCCACCAGATGCAAAAGGAAATTCTCATGTCTTTACTCTGAAAGAGACTTCGTTCCACAACACACAGTTTCAAGCCTTCTCGAAAATAGAAGCTACCAGGATATAAGAACAGGACCAGTTAACCTTTCTTTCCCCTTCAGAAATCAAGGGGATTTTTTTCTTTTTTTCCCCTCAGTTGAGACAAAACATTATTTGCAACTTAGTCAAAGTGACTCACTTCCACAAGCTCCTCCAACACACTTCTAGCAAAGCCCTTTTGGGAGCGAATAGATTTTCCTCCTTCACAACCTTAAGTTGAAATGATACTCAAGTGTACAGTCAAAAGAGTACAAATATAAATTACTGCTATGTAAAAGGGATGCTAAGTATTTTTATACGTTCCTCCCTCAAGAAAGGAAGGATGAGAACTCATTTGGTTTCAATCAAACCATGCCATCCCCCTCCTCACCTCTCAGTAGCCATATTTCTAATAAGATCCTCAGCTTAGACTAAAGGCATTTATTGTACACACCTTGATCCCTTCAACAAAAATTACTTAAAAGAAGGGAAGAGAACATGTGCTGATCAAACAGAATGCTACATAAAGACTGCATGAGACGTACGTTGGAAGGCCAGCAAAATTAATCCAAGTCCAGGTCTAGAATAAAACAGAACTACAGAACTGTAAGATTCCCTGAGCACGTGCACCTCACTCAATTTACACAAGCCCTTACCCATCTCTGCAACTCACTTCCACTGCTAAAACTGCTAAACTCGAGAAAAAAAAAGCCACTTTCATGTGCTGCTTCTATAACACTGTCACATTGAGAACTTGTACATCAAATTCTGTTAGGAAAGGGAACAAAACTAGGACAGACATCTTCAACTTGAATTTGTGGAATGATTCAAGTCTAATCTTGAGGTTTTAGCTAAGCTTTTCTTTTTATTCTTTGTTAGTAATATTTGCCCATTCAGACAAAGTTTGGAAATGTAAACAGAGACTAACCTAGTTAAATAGAAATCCTATCCAGTTTAACATTTTATTAAGTCAAGACACTACTTAAGACATCATCTGTATTCTCCCCTCACTGTCTTCCTGGCCATCAGCTCACTCCTCATTTGCTGTTCCATTCACCACCTCTTATTACTTGTTCCATTTCTGTTCAGTAAAACACATAAATTTGTATATTTCTATGAAAACAACCATAACTGCTTGACAAACACCATAGGAATTGCAAGTTGCAATATCATAACATCTGTTTGCATCAGCCTATAGGTTAACTAGCAAAGTGCAGTCATGCAAGTTTCCTGTTTTAATATTCCCCCTCCTCCTCTTTTAAGCAAGTTTATTCTCATCCTTAGAAACAGGAAGTCATTAAGTCAAAAATGTTTATACTAAATGAAAACACACATATTGCCATGACTTCTATTCAGTGACTATTGGGTGGTCTCAATCTGACTCCTCTTTCTCACCAGCAAGTGCTTCCCTTGGAGAAATTATCAAAGCACAGCCTCAGACACCAAGGATTGGAAAGGTATAAACAATCAGCTATTATAATTACAGCTCAGGATTTTTTTTTTAGAAGACTTTAATATATCCGAACAGAACTCCCAAACATCTGTTTTCAGTAAGTATTTAAATAATGTTTTCCCCAAACTGTATCAGAAATTGGCTAGTGCTGTGTGTTTCTTGGGATGAGGTCAGCAATGTGCACTAGTGCAGTGCCTTTGTTGCAGCAATTACCATGTTTATTTGTGACAGTGTGTGGTTAAAGGGGGAAATCCACAGCCCACTGGCATGATCCACTGGTAACCTTCAGAACACTGTCTGCAACTGCCTGTGATCGGTGTCTCCAACATGCCAACCTCTGGTCACACTGTTCTTATTCATAAACTCATGTTTCCTCTTAAATCTGAAAAATGTTAAAAAAACCAACTTCAGTTTAGTACTTTGATAATAATACATTAATAGGTGGCCCACAAAGACTTCCCATACACAGAACATCTGACTGTAACTCTCTTCACACTAAGAAAAATCTGTCACTTGTGATTTGAGTTTATTGCCAAACTAATCCTAACGTACTACGGTTTGCCTTTTGTGGACAGAAATTACATCCCAGGAAAAATCAAACTTCAGTCCATCAGCACAATTTTTCACTTGCTTTTTCAACACTACCTGTCCTTATTACAGGAAAATGTGCTTCCTCCCAACCTCAATATTTTAATTATTAAATAATATTTGGAAGAAATGAAAAACGCTTCTCAGAAGAGAGCTGCAAAGCAGTTCCTCAGTAATCATGAGCACTTTTGGGAAACTCAAATGCTCCTGCAGCACACCCACTTGCTTCCTGTGAACAACCAGTGTTCAGAATTATCTGAAGAGGTCTTCCAAAGTGCTGAGAACATGATTTCTGAGCATTTTGATGCTCTATGAATCACCAAGAACAGAACACAAAGCCAAGAAACAGTAAAACATGCATATGCACATGTACAAACTACAAATAAGAGCTGCTAAGACTAAAAATACCAAACTATATCCTGAACAGAGCAGGAAAAGACCAACAGGAACTTACACACTATACCACTTCCACCTGAGACTCTTTACTTTTGTTTGGACGCAGAGATCAATCTGAATGTCAGGAATTAATAAAGCTAAGCAGTACAGATCAGCTCTCCAGAGAGCAGCCACATCTGCTCAGCAATGCCAAGCTGCCAGCTGGATAGAGTCCCAAAAGCCTTTAAAGGGTCATCATGCACAGCGAAAGCTTGTACTTGAATAAAAACCTTTTAGCCCAGCAACTAAAAAGGTAATAGATATTCTGTTAATTACATTAAGTAATTAAGTCATGTTTAGCTCTGTTAATTAGGATGCCTAATTTTAAAAGGTCTAATAGCCACAATATTCAAATTTCTGGTTTGTTCTGGGAACACAATAAATGTCTGTTCTAAAACCCTGCCATTTTTTTTTGACTGACTCAAAAAAAGAAGTTATGCTGTTAACAGATAAGCTAATCAGTTGAAATGGAAAGAAATGAAATAAATTATTACTTGTTGAATACTGTATATTCTAAGCAACTTTAAAGTATAAATAATCAGTTAAAAAATCCAAAATTAAAGACAACCTGGATGTCAGCTGAGATCATCAACCACCCAAGGATACTTCATCTGGGTACAAATTGTCAAAATAACCTTTCCTCATTCAGGTTTGATCAGAGCCTGTTCATGGAAGAAATAAACTCTGCAGTAGATGGATGACACTTGCCTCCCCCCCCTATATGCCCCTCACTGGCACACAAGGTCTGGCAGGGCATAAAAGTATTCAATCAAGTTTTTGATAGATGAAGCTCTTTCTGAAATAACTGCTGGACTACAAGGAAATTGCTCCTTCCAAATATCTCAAATCAGGAGTACAGTACTGTACATGCTTGGTTAAACACAGCTCCATCTACAGCTTTTTCTACAGCTCCAAGTGGCTCAACTTTCATGCTGTAAAGGCTGACACCCTTTACAGCACCCTAAAGAGATCTGTTGTTTAGGATCACAACAGACAAAACCCCACTGCTTAGCTCCCCCTGCTCTGAGGGCATCACAGCTCAGTACTCCTTATTACAGGATGCTACATCTCTGCTATTTGCAAGCTATTTCCAATTCTTCTCTTTTGGCTCATTCCCAAGGGGAATCCAAAAGGTGAATCCAGGCTGGGCCACTTCACAAGCCCCACAGACAGCTTGTTTTGTAAGGAAAGGAGCCACTTTCAAGAGCATAGTTAAGATCAATTAGCTGAAATCAGTCTGAACAATTTATGTGAGCAACTGCTATGCTATTTTTTAAAAGTAAATCACTGCTCCCAAGTTTTACTCATAGCAGTGAGCAGAACCAGGGGGATACTACCAGTCCTAAAAGGCACTGTGTCTGTGAAGCTTTGTCACTGCACAGTATTCCTCTTTCTGACCCCATGCAAAGCTTCAGAAGCGCTACCAGCATCACAGGGCCTCTACAGGATGTGGGACACTATCCACGAAGGCACCTAGAATTATTAGCCCCCATTCAATTAGCAAATTCAGCTACTAATTTTATATCCCCTTAAGCAGGGCTTATAAACCACATAACACAGTGCCCCTGATCAGCCATCTGGAAATGCAGATGTCATCTGCTCACCTTTGTAATCTGCTGTAAGGTCTTTCAGATGACGACATATTTCACTGTGGTGCTATATAAATAAACAAAGTATTATAAACAATCATTTTATCTGACTGAGCTTATGTCATATGGTTTGCTTTCTCTATGAAAGAAAACACGTACATAAAGTGCAACCAGATGTTGTTGGCAGAGAATCGATTTAATATGGACTCATTTCTAAAAACATGATTACACATGTGGCCTATATCCTGAACCCAATGTTTAGGGAAAAATTCTCTCTATGTATAAGAATTTCACTAATTTTCTACGTTTTCTCTGTCTCTTAACTCATAAAAAAAAAAAGAAACGTTTCCAAGAACTAAAAAAGTTACACACCCTCCCCTTTCACACATCCACCACAAAAAATAATTCAAGCACATTCTTACCAAAGGAAAGCTCAGAATGTTACTGAGGAAACCCTGCTTTGCAGCAGATTATTGGTATAGCAGCTATGAGAAGGAAACAATGCAGGATAGAACTAAGTCTAGACTGAGCTTCTTTGCAGCAAACAATACTTAGCTAGGTCTGCACCTGACTTATAATTTGATTTTCAAAGTACAAAAAAAGTTACCATAATTCTGCTTGCAGGACTGGGGAAACTTCAGATGCTTTAAGCAATTATTTTCAGTGTTTCAAGTAAAAAGAAAAAAAAAAATCAACTGATACATACCAAAGTTTTTGATCACTAATATCATCCTTAAAATCTCTGACCAAATTCATAGAGCTCTCAGTAAGGTAATTCAAACACATGATCAAGATTTAATTGGTGTACTCTAGGATTGCTTAGGATAAAAGGTAGTTGAATTTTGATATAATCATGAGCAATCAACGAAAAGAATGAAAATAACACAAAAGTTTCAAATTCATTATCAGTAAAGTCTGAACAAGAACTAGGTTCTTTCATGCTGGTTGATTTATAAAATCCTATCCAATTTACCTCAAGAAAACTGGAATTAAACTCATTTCAAAACACAATAGAAACGGCACAAAAAGACTGACTGCATCACTCCACATCTAAACTCAAAAGATTTCCACCATATTTGATATCCAGGTATTAAGTATTTAAAAACAGTCCTCTTAACAATCACTCTCCTGAACTAGATAAGACAACTTCATATGAATAGAGAACCCAAGGCTTAAGAAAAATTCTCTCGATATATAATCATTATTCTCACTCCACATTCATGCTAATATAGAATTAAACTAGTAAAACCCCAAATACTCTACTGAGTTACTGAGACTATTGCCTTCGCAATGTATTTATTGATAACTACCAGGAACATCACTTAAAATCAAGAGTTGAAAAGAAAATGACCCTTTCCCCCAAATTATCTTTCGACTGGACTTTTAGAAAACAAAGATAAGTAACTCTTTCAGAGGACACTGCCACTTACGAGCACCTACCTTTACTGGTAAAGCTCAGATATTTGATTAATCTAGATTATCTTTTCCAAGCAAGGTATTATAAAGGTCACATGAAATGATGAAAAAGTCAGAGAATAAAAATCAAAGCAGGGAAAAGTCCTACTTTCACCTAAGAAATTCTGTGTCAGATGACGTGAATGCAGCTGCAATTTTAAAATCCTCTCACAACCAGCCAATTTCTAATCAACAGGTACATAACTGCTTGCTTCTGGAGGCAGGAAGATGAGACAACTGGAATTTTACACAACTATTTAAAGTGTCCCAAGCAACCTTTAACAAGAGTTTTAAACATCTGTTTTGAACATCATTTCCAACAGGATTAAAAAGATATATATATGGCTGTATAAGCGCAATCTCTTGTGGAGGAATCAGATTGATTTAAAGTGCGGTTAGACCTAACGGCTTGTTCTGAGAGGAAACTTTGGCAACGATGGATAAACAAGCACTCTGAGCCCAGAGGTGAGCAAAGCACTTGTTTCTGCTCCATGAGGAAAACCGTATTTCAGTGGAGAGGCTGCTGAAGTGTCTGAGCTCTGAGGCTCAGCTGTGTTCTCACCCAAGTGTTTCCAGCTACTTTGGTTTGTGGGGGTGATGCGGGTGAGCAGCTCTGCCCACACGCCATCTATCTACGTGGTACCTAAAAATTACCTCCAAACTTCAACTGCTACAGTCTCACTTAAAGAGAAGAGCTCTGCTGTGTAGGTGCACTCACCTACTATTTATAACAGAAGCCTTGCTAGCAAAGCATTTTCCTTAAACATAGAAGAAACCCCTATTTGAGAAGCCTGCCTATGGCTGGGAGAAACAAATGAGGATATGTGCATTTGTTTATTTTCTTAAGAAGGAAGACAAATATATTGAGAAGGCAAAACATACAGGTGGTTTCTGAACACAGTAATAAATCAATGGCAAAACTTCCATTCATTTAGAAGTTGCCAACTATTTCACAGGAAGGGTTTCACTGCCCTAAAAAAGGGATGAACAGTAGCTGTTGCATCCTACAGGATAAAATGTCTTAAAAGGAGAAGGATAACATACTGCAGCATTTACACAGCTTATGTTTAAAAAAAAAAATCTCACAGTCCAAGTCTTTTTAGAAATTAAGCCAATATGCAGACAAAATACTTGAATATAATAGCGATCTGAATAATGAGCTGAGAAATAAGCAGAGAATTGCTATCTGGGTGTTATCTGCGGAGAGCTGAGAGGACCCATGGATCCAGGCCCCACTGTACAAAGAATTTGTATGCAGGCATAATAACCTAAGTGTGCTATTCACTACTCTGCTGGGGCACCTTAATTAGCCAGCCAAGCCCGAGTTGCGTTTGCCTTGTTTTGAGGCTTCCGGCATCCTTAGAGAGTTCTCCAAAAAGCAATTCAAAGCAGGAATGTGATTAAGGGGAAAGCCTCAGCCGGCTGTGCTGAGTGGTGTGAATACCTCCAGCCTTTCTGTTCCCTCATGGGCTGAGCCAAAGAAAGAGGCTGTGGTTCAAGAGAAAGTCTCAGTAGCTGTGGATCCAAGTCCAGTGCAAACTCCTCCCCATAAGACGCTACAAGGAAATCACTGCATCTCACAACCAAGACAGTTCTATTTGCTGCCTTTATAACCACCAACCCTCGAGCCTGACCTATCAAATACACTAAAGAGAGTACAACAATTAGAAACCTGCACAATTACACACTTTTGGTTATTTGTGCTAGTTCAGGCTACCACAAAGAACAAACAACTAGAAGATCAGATCCTCTTACACTAAATACTCAGACCTCTCAGGAAACTTAATTTCATAAAACTGCAAGGTAAATAAATAATTTGAAGATATCAGCTGCAACCTTTTGTGTTTCTCACACCGAGTTACACAACCTTGTAACCCTCAAAATCCGCAGGCTCCTGTAGATGACTAGGATTTTACAAAGCACTCATACTCATCTTGCCTCTGGTCAAAAGTTGACATTGCAATAAATGTCGGGACAGACAAATCCTGCTTTTACAAATGCTTTAATAACTTAGGCACTTCAGGGCAAACCTTTTTTCTTTCTTTCTTATGTAATGCCCATTGCTGTAATTCACACAAATATTTCCAAAACTTTATCCTTGAGGCAATATGTAGTTTTACCCCTTCTGTCTTCTTTCCTTTTTTTTCATCAAGGAGAATCCTGTTGTACGACAGGCATATTCTGGTATTAAAAGAAAAAAGTCTAAAAATGCTGTGTCCATTAACTTTGACCATAATGCACAGCTCTGATTCACTGCAAATGTTCACCTTAAATCACATACAGCTTTTTGCTCCATGAGGAATCCAGTTTTCATCTTCCAAAGTGCTACAGGATTAGTCATTGTAAGGACTTACATTTTTACCACAGAGTGCCTTCTAAGCCACTAAGGGTAGGAAAGATGTAAGAACAGAAGGTAAAGCTATGCCATTGAACCTCAATAAAAAAAAGAGCATTAGGAAAGCTTCTCCCAGATTTTTATGAATAAAGAAATGGATAAGTTATATTGAAGAGCACGTGCAGAAATAGATGGGGAAAGGAAACAGTTCTGTGTACTGGGTATGACTCAACCATTGCACCCAATTTCACTGACAAGCAAAGATGGAGAAGATATTGGGAATAAGAGGGGAGAGGAATACTCCAAAACATTCTAAAATAATTACAAGGTTTTTATATAATATATAAATATATATAATATATAAAGGCTTTAAAATAATTAAAAGCCATTAAAAACAATGTCTACAGTTTTGACTTCAGCAGCTTTACTGTGGTATCTATTAGTCTGTAAATATCAAAACTCATATTGAGTTTTTTCTTCCTCTCTCCTTTAGAAGTACCTGCAGAAAACTGCAGTACTGCACACTCTCCACCCTGAAAGACCAATGTTCTGGCATATCAGAGGCAGTGAAAAACAGATTCAGCATCATTCCCCTTCTGGCACTCAACATGAGAGAGAGAGAGAAAGCTACTGGCATATCCTGCGTTCTTGTTTCACACTGTATTTCTGGCTGAGAGGCACAGTCATTTATTTATAGAATCTCTCAACCAAATTTGCTTGCATCCTGAGGTGTATTTTGATTATTCTATCCCTATTTTAGCATGTCGCAGTTAATAACATTTTATAACTGTAGTAAAAGGCAAAATATACCATTAACATTAAGAGAGTTGCAGCAAGTCACATGCAACAGAAATGAAGGTCAGGTACTCACTCTTCCAGAAAACAGTACTGCTTCTCACTAAGCACGAATTCAGTGCTTGGAATCAATCTTTCAGAAACCCCAGGCACAGCCAGGTCTGTTACACTGGCTTTAGTGATAGTCCTTTTGGTGAATCTGGATGTCTCCTGTTGAATTTACTGCTCTAATGGCATTTGAATAAAGGCAACTTCCTGAGTAAGCCAGAATTCAGAATGAATGCATGAGGATAGGATACAGCAATTAAAAGTACTGCCCAAATTGTCTGCTATTGGTCGTTCAGTTCCTTCAGGCACTCAAACTGCCTCAGTTTTAAGCTCTGTTTAAAATAAAATGAATTAATGCCAATAAAAAAGTTTGATGGAAAATCCAACATCAGCCAAATCTGGGACTGTTTGTTTCAGTTATATAGAATCATTGTGTCCAGTCCACGGATCTTCTTTATTATACCCTCATTTCCCCTGAATGAAGGAACCTCTGTAACAGAAAACCCTCAGGAGCCATAATTTAACAAAGACAGCATCCAAACTTGATACAACTGTATGAATGAAAACAGTAATCTGGGTATGGTTAGAGTTAAAGAAAAAAATAATTTCCAATGGACAAAATGAAAAACTACATTTGATAATAAATCTTCTTTTTATGAGTAGGCCTAATACCCTTCCTCTTGGTATAAGAATATAATACTGCCTTCCTTCCCAAGAAACAAAAAAGGACAGAAAACCCTCACAGAACAAGAACCGTAAAAAATGGAATAAACACCAGATACACAAAGTATTTTCAAAAAATTGTACCTTTCTTTTGTGTATGGCCTATATTTCATTAACCAGACTTTTTAAGAATGTCAATGCTTTAAATAAGTCTTCAGAAAGGCAACAGAAATCAGAGGCAAACCAGGGCTGGGGTGAGATGATCACATAGCAAGCTCCTCCTCATGCTTTACCATTACAAGAAAGCAACAGCCTACATGTGTGCAAGCATGGCAGTCACAGACTGACAGACTCTGGGCTGGAAGGAACACACACCACCTTTTTCCTACAGACATCAAACAGCTGAGAACCCAAAACCACTGAGCTTAGGCGAGGGCAGTGTTTGCACCCAAACCCAGACACCACTGTTCTGACAATGTGAACAAGACTAAAAATGCTGCTACTCCTGTTTGTGCATTTAAAAGATGCCCAGCACAACAAGCTCTCTCTGAAGCCATTTGGCTACTCACATTTAAAACTCAGGGGCTCTGTTTCAGTTTATCTTACACTGAACTGCTACTAAAAGAAATCAAGTTCACACTGGGGGCGACATGTGCAACAGGCAAAGTGATTTTCAGAAGCTCTTTCTGCTGCAGTCAATATCAGGTCGTCCAACACGCTGACACAGCCAGAGCTGTTATTTTTAAACACAGCCACAGTCTATTTAACTAAAGCATCTTTACTCTGACTGAGCCAGTATTATTTTGATAAGACTCCTTAAGTGTTTACACTGAAGCCTGCATATCATATCACACATACAAAATACAAACTTTTGAAAATGGTCCTTCATTGCAGTTAGGAAAAGAGAAAAAAGGAGAAAGAGAGGTCCAGGAAAAACCTAGGAGGACCCAGCACTGAAGACCAAGAAGTTCTATCTGCAGGACAGCTATTCACACTGTGAACTTATATCATGCACCACCTGCACAGAGACTCACTGGAACGATTTCAGTCAACTTAAACAGCAAACATCTTTTTGCTGTTAGAAACTCAGCATTACACTTCTAAAGCAATTCTTCTGCCAAATTTGTTGCTAGTAACACAAGGTTTTCTTACACATCATTTAACCTATTAAAACCTGGATGGAATGAGAGGCAATGCCATTGTCAAAGGCACGTAGGAGACTGCAAGTTAGAATTACACATTTTGGGAGGCAGGCTGAATTACGCTAAGCAACCTACTTGTATACGTTTTCCTTAATGTAATTCTTCATCTCTTTATATATAAAGTTGTCTTGTAAACATACACACAAGTCCACTGCTAGAACCAAGCACAACCCCATCCTCCCCTCTTCTATACACACAGACACTGTGGTCTACCCAATTAAGTAAGTAATTAAGTTCTCTATGGCAGTATTTAGCCTCCATTTCTGACACATAACCGTGAAATAGAACCAAAAAAGTAAGAGCAGCAATGGTACACACTGCTCAACAGTGATAACCTTGTATTTTTACAATAGCAAATGTAGTTGTGCATCTTGTGCTGTGCGTGTTTAATGCAGGCTCTGAAGGCAAGGGAAGGCAGACACAGAAAGCAGCCCCCAGCACCCAACACTCCACAGGACTGTCACGCACTGGCAGCCTCACGGAGCTGCAATAAGGGAGCTGGGATATAGGAGTCAAAGAGCTGCTCAGCCTAGCATGTTGAGATTATTTTCATTAAAATAATTTTGAAGTCTATGTAGTTTCTCCCAAACATGGCATTTATCCCAGAATCTCCTTTTGAACACGACTGTTCCCTTTCAGATTTTGACAGCTCTGGAAGGGTAAGGGGGAGCCTCCTAACCTAGGGGCTGCCACATTGTGTCTCAAAGCCTAGAGAAGTGGCTTTTTCATTCCTGCTTTCCTACCAGAGCTCCTTTGAAGAAGGCTCAGCTTACCAACACCTTCCACACACATTTTTGTGTTGCCTCCCAGTACTGCAGGCAGTGCCCAGCCTGCAGAGCAATCACCACTGAAGGATTAAGGGGCTGGAGTCAACCTGAAGCCCAGTGCTGTCAGTGCCCCATCTCCCTGTTCCCCCCAGATTCTCACCGCTGCCTTCAACACCTCATACC
Organism: Platyrinchus mystaceus; assembly: GCA_035041135.1. NCBI lineage: Eukaryota > Metazoa > Chordata > Aves > Passeriformes > Tyrannidae > Platyrinchus > Platyrinchus mystaceus. Next base: position 25,652,364 of record JAWWLV010000180.1, on the reverse strand, counting down.
CACCCTAGTGCTCACTCAACCCTCTCTTGATTTAATTCAACTTATTAAAGAGAGTTAATTCAGTAGGGCTGGGGGGCAGAGAGGAGCTTTTCTGCTGCAATTCACAATGAATTGCACAAGTTCAGCAAGCAGCAGGGCTTACACAAGAGAGGATGGGGCAGGACCACATGGCCAGGAGGGAAGAGCAGGATATCCCCTCTAGCTTGGTTATAATGTACAACCCAAATATTTAAATCAAATGGAAATCAGAGTCCTAGGGAGGAGTGACTGTATTAAAGAGGAGATTATATTTATTGGAACAGTGACATGCAAACTTCTTATTTGACAGGGTTCTTAAACAGGATTACAGGGCTTTAATTTTAGGTTCTTTAAATTGGTTTTTGAGAGAGAGAGAGAAACACAGAAAAAGTTTAGAGGGAGGTGGAATAACCTTGGAAAAAGTACACTACATTATGTCATGTCAACTATAATAGCTTCCCCAGCACAAATATATGCTAGCACACATTCTTCAAGCTAACTAATAAACAGAAGAGCTATAAAAAAATAATTACTTACACTATGTATTTGCACATTGCAACCAGTAATTCTGTAGCTTTAGTTTCATCTTCAAACTATCACTTATATTGACAAGCAACAGTGGCAGCACTGTATAACACAAAAGGAGTAAACAAATGACCTTTATCTAACTTTATTAAAGTAATAAAGGACACTTTTTTCTTTTTTTTTTTTTTTTACTTACTTCAAAGAGAGTTTTATAGCTAACTACCAGCAGGGTGTGGACTGAAGCTAAAAACTTTGAAATAGGTCCCTGTGAAATCTGAAACCAAAATACAGCAGAGGTCACCTCTGTGAAGAACCGCCTTGTCTGTATGTATACTATAAGCAAAGCTCTGTTAGCTCAGCCTCAGCAATAATGTAATTCAACTTAGCCCCTGGGAATAGCAACAACATCAGGTTTCTACTACAAAGATAAATTTACTGCACACAATACCTGTTACTATATATTTGCAGCATGTTTGATAGTAGCCAGACACTAGTGTTACATGGTATACCTCAAGCTATTTTTTCCTTGTTAAAGGCTAACCCAGGCTATAAATATGACATTGTTATTCTTACTCCCACCATTAGCCAATTCTTTTTAGTCAACACTGCACATACGTTAGTCTTATGCAACATACTAGCCAATAGTAAGAGGAAAGGAAGTAATACAACAGGGGATTATTTTTTTTTTTTTAAGTTTTTACTGCTTTTCCCCTAGAGGGGAAGATTTCAACCCTTTTCAACAAAGAAACTGATAATTTTTCCAGTGGAGAGACAGAACCTCCCAACACAAGTATTGGGACAGTAACTTTGTTCTGTCTCACGGCCTCCTGTGAAACAGTTCCCAGACCCAAATTTAGAGACAAGTGCCATACAGCACTCAAGGTTCTTGAAAAGGGTTGCCCACAGACACACCACTCTGCTGATACAAATGGGCTGGGCAGTCTATTCTTCCAGCTATAGGAAAGGACCCAGGCAGACAAAGCTGCTGGCACTGGAATCTCTGGGTGAACTTGGGCTCCTGCTTGCCTTGCCAACTGAGGACAGATATGGCAATCTTCACATCTAAGCAAAGACTTCCCAATGCACAGGAATGAAATGTTGACCACCCTTGCTGGACTACACTTCTCTACTACAGAAGAAATCCCACCACACTTAACACTCTCCACTGTCCACTTTCGGTCCATCGTTGGAGAGAGGTGTCTTGATCCAGGTAATTGGAGACTTTCATATTTAAGATAATTTGAAGGACACAGGATCCCACCTGGCAATACACTGTCACTTGATTTGATTAGAAACACTGATGCACAATAAAACATTAGGAATGGCAAGAAAACGAGAACATTTTCTGCAGACCAGAGAGCAAAAATTTCCATTTCAACAGGCATGGTGCTTGAGAAGAACTAAGCAGTCTTTGAATCTAGCCCTTAACCAGGAGCTGTCTTGGGCTTGTAAAATTAGGGGCACAGCTCTTTAGAAACATCTAAGTTTAAGCAAACAAACACAAAGAGCAGAAGCAGTATTTCAGTTTTTCCCCAAGTGCTTGGCCCACAGGAAAACATCTGATGCAAAGAGGGAACCAACCCACTCTGCTCCTCTGCCACCTAAGGGCAAATTATCCAGGCACCTATAAAAAAAACCCAAAACCTCCCAATGTTTTACAGCTTAAATGTTTTATACAGTTAAACTGAGTTCACGTGCTTGATGTTATTTGATATGTTTTAACTAGGAAGCTGGCTCGATTAATTTCAAGATTTTCTTTTTTTTTTTTTTTTGAACTAACCTGTTTTTGAGCACAGACTCACTCATGCTAGCACTACACAGATGTATTCAATCTCTTTGCATGCTGCAAAAGTATTTAAAACAGGTTTGAAACAGATTTAAAAAAGGAGGAGGAGGGGACCCTGACTGCCAGATCACTGGGTTTGGTTTCTGCTTTTGGGTTGGGTTTTTTTTACTTACTTCAAAACACGACACATTTCAAAGGATGTGCAAGTTCTTCTGCACATTTCTTATTTTTTTTCTGCTCAATACCAGCCCCATGATTTTGATCAGGTTGATAAGGAACAGGACAAACATCTAAAGAGGACTTTGCTGGTTACAGACATACTTGACTTTAAAAAACATGGTAGAAGCCATTATTAAAGCATGTATCACAAGCTCTTTCTTCTTCTTCAGCTGCTTGTGATTAAATCTCTGCAATAAAAATATTTATGAAAATTTGACTGAGAGATCTACTTTGGACACTTTGTCTTAGAAGACGGAGGTTTTTGTTCCAAATCATGCACACGCAGAGGTATCTGCCAAGCTCCCCAACTGTGTCACTCCAGTCCTTAAGCCATTTAACACAGAACATGCACGTGTCCTGGGAATGCCAAGTCAGCTACATGTAAAAGACAAACAGCTCTGCACAGCCAACCAATAACAATCAGCACATCAGTAAGAAATCTAGTTTGTATTCACTATTATATCCATCAATGGGAATAGGGAGGGGGGGAAGAAAAAAAAAGAAAGGAAAAAGAAAAAAAACTGACAAATGCCCACAAACTCTTTTACAACCCCAATAACTTCAGGAACAACAAGGTTACACAGCCTTTGCTTGAAAATAGTTTGCCCTAAGGGGGAACAGTAGATAAGTAGAAGTGAATTAAAGACTATGAACACCTTTGCTTTCTGCTCTGACCGCTGGGTCAAAAAAAATTTGAGTACCAGAAGAGCCCTTGCATATATTTTTAGACATATTCAGGCATTTAAAGACAGCTGCAATTGAAAGCCAGAAATTATACAGATTAACTGTGAACTCTACAATTACCCCTTAACTGGGTATTTAATATAATGCTATACACAACCAAAAATCTGAAACAGGATGATGGGCTTGTTGTGGGCACTATCACACTTTAACCATGATAACAGAAATATCTATTAGACTAGTTATTCATTTATTATGGCAGTAATGCTACATCAGAAGAGCTAACGTTGTATTCAGTTAACACAGGAATGCCTCCTGCACCTTAAATCTCAGCACCTCCACAGACACTGCAGATAATACAGCTGAAAACATTCATAATAGAATACTTGATCTGATCCTCCATGGGCTACTTATATCATGCAATCTCCAAATACAGTTTGTATGTTCCAAGAATGAAGTTGTTAGGTTTGCTTTTGGTGGTTCTGGGGTACACAGAAAACACAGTGCAGTCTGATGTATAGCAATAATTGGTATATTAAAAGACAGCTGGCTTAAATTGTGTTTTACTCTTGTTTCAGCACTGACCAGGAGACTGGAGAAATTGTTATACAATTCATTAGCTTTCCAAAAAAACAGCAGTGTTTCTGAATCAGGAAAACACAAAGGTACTTGTGAGGTCAGTACTTTCGAGTCATTGTATTCAGTTCTAGACAGAGCTGGATGCACTGCCTAGCATTGTCTGCTGTTTCCGTCCCAAAATCCTATTTTCAATTTCACCTAATTTTTCATATGTTAGGCTGAAGGTTGACTCTGCTAAGTGTCTGCTAGATCTGAAGCATCCGAGCCAAAACACTTCTACTCTTCCTGACATCAGGGCTCCTAAGTGTACTTTCCAATGCTATAGTTTAATTTTCATTTTTAAACTAAGGATATTTTCTTTGGAGAGCACTACCCAGCTTTCAAACACTTGACTTTGTGGCCCTACTGATGCTCTTTATAAATACCAAGGTTTTTTGTATATCCATCCATAAAGACTAAAATGTCACAGAGGTTGCTAAGGAATTGCTGGGATACTGGACTTTATGAAATGATTTACACTAATACCAGTAATTTCTCTGAACCCAGCCAATTTATAACCTACATTACTCTAGAAATTATTTATTTGAATCACACAGACAACTTCAGTACTAAATTGCTCTGACAACATTCTGTGAAGACTTCTAGAGCTGTCAAAAAAAAGCCAGTCTACATTTGGAGGGGGGAATAACACATATTTCAAATTATATTTTTCTTCCCTTGTTTTGACTATATTGGAACAATTAAGCAAGCTTTATCCATTAAGTAAGCTTTTCTAGTTTGCACTCTATTTACCATCAGAAGGACATGCACAGTTTGGGTGGTAAACCACCCTGCTTCCAGGACTGACATTATATTGTGCATCTGCAAACACAAGATGCAGACCCACATGGCCTCCAAATTATGTTGTATTTAGTGTAATAACTATGGATGATATGCAGAGGAATGCTTGTTTTCTACACACAAAAAAAGTATCATATAGCACTTAAATATCTGCATCAATGAAAAAGCTTTTATTATTATTATTACAGGTATAGATGAAGACAACAAGCAGAGATTTTCAAAGCAATTCCAAGAATCCTCTTAGTTTGGCCAACACAGCAGACAGTTCAGCTCTTGGCTGAAGTGCCAGCTGCCAGTAACGCCAGCACTGTGAGAGGTGCTCGTTCAGGGCAGCGCAGCAACAACAGCAACAGCAGCAAACTGCTGTCAACTCTACGGTATTCAGAACTGCCACGTACTTCAGCTGGAGAAGTAACTTCAGGAGACTGCTACTGCACAAGGGAAAAGGGATTTTCCAGCTGTTAGCTGCTGTGGGTGAAGAGAACACAATGTGAAATGTTACAAAGCAAGCTGGAGCTCTCACACCAGCCTGTGATTTACTGATCTTCACCTCAACCTGCTGACTCACGTGAAAACTGCCTCCTGCTTTGATGTCATTTGGATTTTAACACGTTAAACAATACAAGGCAAGCAAAGAGTTTCTTTCTAGCCAAAACCAGAACACTGTAAGAGACTGGGACAATGAATGAGGCTATTATAATATTTCCCTAATTAGCACTTTAACAGCTGATTGCATCCTTGTCAAGCAGAATTGACATTACTGCCATAAGACACAAACTAAATTTAGTATGCTCCCAGAGTCCCAACTGACTAGGTACCTACATTACAACTGTAATGATCCAGTGGGGAATAAAACGACCAGGAGCTGTCACCCTCACACTGAGGTCTGAACCTCTCAAGCCTTCTTTCATTATCCAACTGTTCAATGAATCTGCAGAAAATCTCAACCTTTTGCCCATCAACATTTTTCAATTTACTCTACAATTTTGAATTGAAGCCTCCCCCTTCCCCCAGCCCAGATTAAGAGCGTGCCATAACTAAAGATACTTTCTTACCTAACCAATTAATATTTTTTGTCCTACCTAATAGTCTGGACCACAAATTATCCACAAAACAGCCACGTACTTGCTAGGATATCTTTAAAAGAAATCCCTCAAAATCTCATTTGTGATGATGTACAGTGACGTGTGTTATCTTGAATACAGAAAGAAACAACAGTGTTTCCCCATATGCCAAGTGACTGAAAGTTAATATAGAAGCCGAGTACACTCTGGGCAAACAGAGCTAATATTAACACACAATGAGTAAGTTGCTGCTTGTTCCCTAAGGGTCAAATAGTTTTATTCATCCTCATCTGCCAAAAAATGCTACACCAAAGACAACTACCTCCCAAGAATCCTGCCAGAAGCCACACCACCATCTACCACCATCTCTCATGGTGAACGAAAACCAGCAACAGGCATTTCAAAACATAGCTTGAAGAAAAGCCTGTGATGTAATGGGAAGAAATGCTATTAAAAAATATAGATTGCATTCTTTTAAGTCAATAGCAAAACAATGACCGACTCAGTTTTTGAAACAGCAGCACTATGAAAATACAGAATTGATTTACAAGGAAAATAATAGCCAGAGGTTACTATGGCTGCTAAAGTTACAGGACATTTTTTAAAGAAACTAAAATTTGAATCGAGTTTAAAAAAAGCTAGCAAAGGCAATTTTATGCACCATCTCAAAGTCATAAAAGTTATTCTCCTAAATTAAATTGTTTTTTTAAAAGCATTATCATTCCAACACCATCCACAGCAAGGCAAGGACATTTGCTGCAGTTTTAACTAGCAACAATGATTTTAACAAGGGAAAATCCTGTAGCCTCTTGCCTTCTTTCATTTCAGTTTTTGATCTGTAAAACATTCCCCTTACAGAAGGAAACAAACTAAGGTTGGCTTGTCTTAAAATAGTTTTCATTTTTCATCTCTTACACGTTTATTTCTCACAATTTTCACAGCAAAAAGAGTCTTATGCCAAGTCATTTGGCCCGTAACAAGTGGAGCTGAACAAAAGCAGGCGGCCCCGCGTGCAATGTCACCTCCAACATCACATGCAACAGGGACCGTTCCAGCACAGTTTCACCGAGTCTGGCTCAGCTCAGCCAGCCCTGTCGAACAGCCCACGCTCATTTCATTACCAGCAAAGGGTCGTCAGAAGAGCTGCAGTACCTCTAGCTGACCGTCACGGTAAGACAGCCCCATTCACCCACATCGCTTCAGTCCAACCACTCCACAAGCAGTGCAAAGCTTCTGGCGTGAGAGGCACCACCTGGACCTCCTCTTTAGGTGAGATGATCATGGTGTCAGACAGCCTGACTGCACCACCCTAAAAATCACCATTTCCTTGAATAAAAATGTCAGCTGCCTCAATCCTCAGGCAAGAGTCAAGGATAATGACTGATTTAACCAAGAGACCATTAAATCCCCAGATATCCTAAAGCATAGCAGCACTCCATCTATTGGTCAGGAATTAAGGACATGCTTAATCATCATCATCATCGTGCACTAACCTCTATTATTAAACATTCAACCTCTAAACAGCCCACCCATTCCTGCTTAGGGCTTCAGGTTCTCCCAGAGAAAATTAAGCTCAAATAATGTCTTTTGAAAAATAACATATCACGAAAAGTGTTAACGTGACAGCACCTAAAGTTAAAACTAGTACACTCTATTAATCACACAATTATCATTTTGTTTCACTGAGAAACACATGCACTCATTACTCAAAGTAGCATTGAGGAGCTTGTCCGATAATGGCCAAAGGGCTCACGCTGTTCCCAGAGTTGACACTTTCTTTCCCTGTAAGAACAGGATGCCACCAAGGAGGTTTGTACAATTTGTTCATACACAGTTTCCATCCAGCAAGGCCACTTCAGCGGCTGCATGTGCAGTCCTGAGAACTCCCTGATACAAGGCAAACTCTGGCAGGGAGGCAAAAGGGAGGCTTTCACAGTAGATCTGCTGTCAAAGCAGGCAGGTGGAGAACTGCCCCATCTTGCACTGCTCCCTCAAAGCCATCACCATCCTTTCCCAGCAGATCACACCCAGACATACATCTGCCACACCTGCACTTTATTCCAGTCACCAGCAACTGGACCAGAAGGCAGGTGAGACAGCCTGAAGCTGCCCCAGGCACACCAAAGTGCTCTTTCAAAAGCTGAAGTCACATTTATCAGGCTTCATTCCTCTGGAACCAAAGCTCACTTAAGCAGTAACTTCTCCCACACAATTCAGCAATTCCATACATTCATGCTTTTATAACCCTTGGCCAACTATTTTTTGCCCAGATATTCATTGCCTTTGATTTTATCTATTTGTTTTAAAACTTAACTCCTCCACATAGTGGCATCATGCAGATGAGACACAAGCCTACAGATTTTTCTTTTGCTTGGCATCACATCACTACCCTCCAGACATGAGTCCAGGACCTGTGAATGAAAACCAGCAGATTCGGGCTCAACCGGCCTGTAACTTAACGATGCTGAGAAGACAGAAACAGAGGCAACCCAGCTGCATGACAAGCATATTGCTTTTGAGGCATATTCTACCCTTCCTACAGAGCCAGTCCAAGGCTTCCCTCCTAAAATCACATCATTTGGCCATGCAGATCCTGCCTATCCTGAAGTCTGTGGTGGACACTGACTGATAACTCCGCTCTGAATTCCTAAATAAGCTTTATAATGAGAGATGAAAACTGACCAAAAACCGCGGAACAAACTCCCAACAGGCCCATAGTAAATCATCATTTCTGGAGCCTAAAGTTCAAGGCAGCAATTTTGAATTTCCTCCTCTCTAGTACAAACACAGAGCGGCAATAATTCCAAGCTGCGAGCAGAACAGGGGGGCGTGTGGCCACGGCGAGCCCACAGCAGCGAGCGCCGCGGGGCTGATGCTGGTCACGCCGGTGGGTCCGCGCTGCCGTGACCGGAATGCGTGTTGCCTGCACCGGGAAAGCGCATTCCCGGGCTCTCCGCACCGCGATCCACAGCAAAGGTGGAGCCGTGCGCGACTAAACTTAGCACAAAAAGCCTAAATAACATGAATTTTAAGAAGTTTCCTGAGACGCACAGGGGAGTCCGGAGCCTTGCGGTGGAGCAAGGGCAGGCGTAGTTACAGCAATCGCTCGCCAGGTTTTATTTGATTAGCGGAGTTTCGGAGCAGAGGCGCATTATTTAAAGCCCCGTCCTCCTGCCCAGCCCGGCGCCGAGGCAGAGCGGCAGCGCTGCAGCATCTCCCCGGGCCGGAGCGCTGGCGTAGCCCCTCGGGCGAGTCTCCCCCGCGCCCCGCGGCCGCCGCGCTCCCGCCCCGCCGCCCCATCCCGCCGCCCGCCGCGGCCCCGCGCTCCCCCCGCAGCCCCGGGGCGGCCGCGGAACTGCGGGGAGCGCTCGGGGCCTCCGGCCGCCGCCGCCGCCCCCCCGTTGCCGGCCGCGGCGCGGCCACGGCTCCGCGCGCGGCGGGACCGGAGAGTCCCCCCGCTCCCTGCGCGCCCTCCCGCCC
>JAWWLV010000180.1:25626904-25643072 GCA_035041135.1 Platyrinchus mystaceus | reverse complement strand
GCCCCCCCTTTGCCGGCCGCGGCGCGGCCACGGCTCCGCGCTCGGCGGGAAAGGAGATTCCCCCCGCTCCCTGCTCGCCCTCCCGCCCGCGCCCCGCGGGAGCGGTACCTCAGCGGGCCCGCGCCTTTGTGCTGCAGTCCATCCCCGCGCCGGCGGCGGGAGCGCCAGCACCACCGCGGGAGCGGGCGGGGAAAGGGGCGGCGCACTATGTGGCAGGAAGGGACACCTGGGCTCCTCCCCCCGCGCCCGCCCGCACGCCGTGGATCACGATCTGGCAGCCGGGGGAGGGGGGACGCGTCCGCCGCCCTTCTTCAGCTGCCCCTCGGCCAAGTTGGAAGAGCTGACGCCCTCCCCTCGCCCTCCCCCGGCTTCCAACTTGGCCGAGGGACGGCGGCGCCGCCAGTGTCCTCCGCCCTGCCTGCTCTCCATTGTTGTCCCACGCCCCGCGCCTCGGCGGTACCTGCAGTGCGGGGCTGGAGCATCGGTCCCCGAGGGGCCGTGACGCGAGGAGATGGGGTCCTCGGTGCCCGGCGCACTGCTGAGGTGGCAGTGGGGGATACAGTTGTACGTAGGGACAAATGGATAAAGAAACCTCCCCCAAATAAAAAACAACAACAGAAAACCCCCTTGTTTTGAAGTGAAATTTTGAGAGATTTAAACAGTTGTTGGGGCTGAAAGGCAGCAGAAGGCTCCTCCAGATGGCTCATGCTGCTCAGGAAAAGGCTCTTGTGCTGAGAGCAGCCCTGGCTAAAGAAAGCTGCACAAAATGCTAAAGTCATCTTGGCAAACACTGTTCTTTCTCTTTCTTTCTCTTTCTCTTTCTGTCTCTTTCTTTCTTGTTCTTTAATTATTCTGCTTTGCAGCTAAATCATGCCTGTCTTGTTTCCCCGTTCAAAGTTACTTGTTTCTCAGTTTCAGGGCTGGTTTGGTTACATCTGAGCAGTTCTGACCAGACATTTGAAATCTCAGAAGCAAGGGGTGATAATTCTCCATTATATGCAAAAAAAAAAGTATTTTAATTACATTTTTAATTATTTCTAAAACTCAGAACTCCTGGAGTCCAACAAGTCCTCATGATTCGGGCTATGAATGGATTATAAGCAGGACCAAGGAGAAATTTTCTAAAATATGCTTGAAAGGCTTAAAAGGTCCCTTTGAAATCAGCAATACTGCTTACAGGTGTAAAATTACACACGTTAACCAACTTCATGTATGTTCAGGAATAAAACCTTTTAATTCTGCATACTTTTAAAGAGCCCCACAGGGACTGTGGTCATAGGGAAATGAGCAGGGCTGGAGTAAAGGCAAGATGAAAACAGTGCACCCCAGGACATTGATGGAGTTACCAGAGGCTCCAACCTGGCTGGCTGCTGCCACCACATCAGGATAGGAGCTATAAGTCCATCATAGAAGGGTGAGCAAGGGCCCTTGGGAGCTAGAGAGGTCCTTGGAGAAAAAAGTGCTTGAGGCATCAAACTATGCAGCCATGGGGTATTTGGTTTGAATAGGCAGAGGATGCAGAACATGTTTTAACTTTGCAAATGTGTACACGGCCCTGGGATGGCTCCACCTGACCAGACCAGTGCCACAGGAACCCACAGGTACCAGCCACTAATAATGGGATGAGGTGGTACCGCATCTGTTATTTAATACGAGACCTCTAACTATCTGGTGGATGTTGAAAATTAAAACTTACCTTAGGCACTGGAAGAATATATAACAACATGTGGATTGTGCTACGCAGGTTGAAGCAATTGGCTCTCTCCAATTTGCATATTTATTCAATTTAACACCCATGGAATTAGTGGGGCTGTTCCATCCGTGTTCATCCCATTTTTTATTTCCTTTCAAAAAAAAAATAACAGCTGTATCATGCCTTAGTAAACTTTTAACCTTGAAAAACTGCAAAATTACAAACTTTAGGTGTGGTTTTGAAAGTGAGGATGGAATGGAATTGGTGGATCAGAACTTGCCTCGAACTCTGAGCTCTGGTCCAAACAACTGCTTGGCTAGATGACGCTTGGCATACAAACAACTGGATATGAACTGGCCACACACAAATTTCATCTGGAAATTAAGAGGGTTCCTAACCATTAGAGCAATTAAATTCTGCATTTTCCAAGGAGGGTATTGGAAATGGAAAATCTCACTGCTTTTGAGATGAAGTTTATTAAATTCATTATACAATGCATTGTCTGCAACAGCAGGGGACAGACTTGATGTCTCAGGAGGTTGATTTGAGTGCTAAGGTGCTGCGTGACATTGATCACACACCCTGATATTTGAATAATAAGCAGCTGCTTATCCCAGCAGATGCCTTTCCCATGTATTGAAGGGTGAGTTTTCTTCTCCTGGGCATGTGGATGAGTTTTACTTTAGTCCTGGAAAGATTATGGAGCTGACAAGTACTCATCATGATTCAGGCTATAAATGGATTACAGGCAGGATAAAGAAGAAACTTTCCTGCACGGAAAAGACTTCTCCCATTAGTTCTGGAGGTTTTGTTCCCTCTTTCGAAACAACTGCCAGGTATTCCTGGAGAGTCACTGGCCTGGGCCACTTCTAGTTATAGGCAGATCTCTGCACTGCAGCTCCTGCAGATGATGCAGCAAATGGAGGTCTCTGCCCATGCTGCCTGTGAGTTCCTGCAGTGCCTGGGGGCTGCTGTGCATCCTTCTGTGGATTAGGACAAGTAACATATAGAGCAGAGAGAACACAGGAAGTGAAACCAAACCCATAGTAAGCTACAACAGCATTGTATGTTTGGAGAGTGGGTCCTCAGACATACATCCAGCTCTGTTACTCTCTCCGGAGCTCAGTGTTACTCCCTGTCTGCCAAGTCAAGGAAACCCTCTCTGTGTACATCTCTCGCTAAATGCATCACAAAAAAAAAAAAATCACAAAAAAAGGTAAAGCATTTCCTTTTCAGGGTCCCAATCTGGCAGAAATGCTTTGCCACTTTACATGGTACTGCAGCCTGTATACCCTCTGTAAAGCCATGTGTCTAATCAGTGAACCTAACTGAGCTACTCATTAGAAACTTGGCCAAACCACAAACATTTGTTTCCTTGCTTTATGCCAAACTCTGAGAAAGGGGGAGGGAGTGGCATGGAGCTCATGTTAATGAGTTCTTCAATCCCCACAGAGAGATAATCAGAGCATTGCTCAGAGATTCATCAACTTTTTTTATTAGCACTTTAATGACCTACATGTTGGTTGTTTTTTTTTAAGGAGTTACTTCAGCTAAGAGCTAGATAATTCCTCATGCAGCTGTGGTTTAGGAAGCAGCTCAGGGGACACACATGCCAAATTACTTTAGCTCTAGTTAAAAAAAAAAAACAAAACAAAACCAAAAAACAACAAAACATATACTACGAGTTTCCTGGGTGCCTCCCTTTTCAATCAAGGGCATTATGTCCTCAATCTGTCTCTTCTGGGTTACGTGTGGGAGGGGGGGGTGTTGGTTTCTTTTGCAGTCTCTGCAGCTTCATGAGCCATGCAGCTAAGTGCCAAACACTGGTGGTACTGTATGTTCCCCACGGACAAAGGACTGCAACAGTTCTCTGACCCTGATCACTCTGGGAGGCAGGTTCCCTCAGGAGGGATGAAAGGCATTTCCAGGGACCAGCACAGATCCTACAGAGCACTCCTGCTTCAGATGGCTCTGTGAGGATCAAAGTTGCTAAATGCTGAGGGCTGGAACCTTTTCCAAGTTGCTGCAGGGTGAACCTCTAACAAGGGATTCCCTGGTGCCTGCTGAGGAGTCTGTGGCCCTGCACACGTGGTGGGAACTCACTACAACCATCTATACATAACAGCAAGAGCCGATGGCAACAAAGAGCTCTCACAGGCTTGGTGGAGGCTCCTCAGAAAGTACTCAGAGTTTGGTATTTGGAGCTTTCCTTCCATAAGGAACTGCTCATGGTGGCAGTCCATAATGGCAGCTGCTCAGGAGTCCATTTGGTTTAAAAGGGGGAGAGCTGAGATGGCCTTTTGCTGTCACTCAGTAGGGCTGTTGGATGGAAAATGCTGTACAATCTCTTCCCATGCCTCCCCCGCTCCCCAGTGGCCAAATTTCCTTCTGGTGTTCTGGAGGGAGCTGTGAGAATATATACATTAAAGACAGGGACGTAGTCAAATACTGCAGGATAACTGGGGTTATGAGAGTATTATAGCGGAATACTATTTACTTTTTCCTGAATCAAACCCCAAGTGTTTCCTGTCAGACCTCAGTACAATGGGATACAAATGTACAGTCCATTACGTTCACATTTCCTCCAAACTGCTGTCTCTTTCCTTGGAACAGAGTACAGGAAAGGATGCTTTCTGCCCCCACTTGCGACTCTCAACTGACTTTATCTCTTTCGAAAAGGGATTTGAGACATTTAGCATGCACTGTCTTCTGTAGGTTGCCTCCCTTCTAATGCCTATTGCCTTAGGATGGGAGAGGCTGTAAACATGGAGGAATTCCTTTGATATCAAAGAGAGCTTCACTGGAGTAACATCAGCATGAATGAATGCAAAATGAGGTCCATGGAGAATCAAATGCTAAGCCTGGAGAAAAAAAAATAAATCAAGATTCACAGCACTAGTCCTGAAGAATAGTAGCTCATACCATATAAGAACCCCATAGTTCTCATTTCCTCTTTATCCCTTCAGGACAGGAAAGAACATCCTGCTCTTCTAATATGAACAAAATAAAAGTTATTTTTGGAAGCAAAAACTCATGTTCAGAGCACATTTTTAAAAAGACACCACTAATCTGTGATTCTGATGATGCATTTGGAGCACAGTTACATCCTCCTGCATCAAGAAACCCATGTTTGTTGGCTCAGCACCATCTACACTTGGGCAAAATGTTTATGTTGGTTGAACAATAAGGTAGGGGTTCTCTGTCAGCACATTAACTGTGACTTGAACCTAAATTGCCATCTCTGACAGGAGTGTGCTGTCAGCAGACCCACGCCAGTTGGGAAGCCCTGTACAACTGCCTGAGGGAGAGGAACATGGAAGTACAGGAGTGTAAGGTCATGGGCTGGTAGATGTGTGTGTTGATTCAGTAAGTCTGAAAAAGGCTTTCTGTACCTAACCTGACTCCAGGGTAAGCTTCCACTTTCTTCTTTGTTACACCAAGACAAACTGGACATAGGACAAAGCTAGAGTGATCCCCCACCCTCAGTGCTGAGGTATCTTTGCGTGCTGTGCTTGTTGTTCTCACTCTGGACCCGCAGAGGAGCACGTGGCGTAATTTTCTGGACTGATGTTCTGAAGTTTAGAGCATCAAATCAAATTCAGGGACTTCTGGGCAAACTGCTGCTTTTCATATTTGATGGATTGCTTGAAAGGACAGCACAGAGACAGTATCAGCCTCAAACCTTTTAATATGCATAAACAATATTAATTCATGAATAATGTTTTATTTTGGATTGTGCATTGGTAACTGTCACTCCCAAGGAAGTAACTAAGGATCGGAAGTAACTAAGATCAAAGAATATATATTAGCTCAATCTCTAACAATAAGGATAAACAAATTGTAGAGGAGTTAGTAATTTACTAATTCAAGATTATCAAACAGCTAATGTACTATAAGAAGAGTTCCACTTTCCCTTTAAAAACCATTCATAGAGCATAAGATTTTAACTACTCTCAGTGTCAAGGGCCCCAAATACCTAAGCAGACTCTTGGGAATGACCTCATCTGTAGTTTCTGAGTATATTCCCAGGGATGCGTAATGGTAGGAAGGGCTGGATGGAAAGCTGGGGGGGCAGGAGCTCACGGCCCAGCACAGCAGGGCTCCCTACATTGCAGCACGGGCCAGCAGTGCCTGCGGGGAGCTCCTGGCACTCACCTGCAGCGTGCAAGCGTGTGCTCAGGGCAGTGTCCTTCTATTGCTGCAGCCATCAAGACCACGCTTAAAAAACCCACCCAGAGATATTCCTGTGAAGTCAGTGGATTGCTCACATACTTGAAGCACTGATTTCCCTGGTGGGACAAATTGTGTTCAGTGGTTTTTGTATGAAAGGACGTGTGATTGCTGTTGCTGACTGTCTCCATTTGTTCTCAGACAGGAAGCAGAGAAGGGCAGTGGGACCGATGATCAAATCTGTGCAAACAGACACTGGAAACTCAAAACAAATCAGTCACAGAGGTATGTGGATAGAGAGAAGAGAAAAACCTTTGCTTCCCTTTGCCCAGCAAATCCTGATAATTCATCAGAATGTGTACTAACCAGCTCCAAGACTGTCTCTTACCCTGCTGATGACTTACCCTAAATTGCAAAGTCTGTGGTTTTAACTGGGATATCTGAACTCTCTGGAACTCTGCAGGGGAAAGATAAATGAATCTACACAGCAGACTTCAATATCTCAGCCATTTTGCTATGGAAGATAAGGAAATTGTGGAGGAATAAAAGCACAAATTCCCTTTAAGAACAGTACTGTGTAATTTTACATACCATCACTTATATACTAGAAAATAATATACAGGTCCACTATCTAATTAGAGTTCTGAATGTGTGTGTTATATGGCAGAAGAAGCAGCTCAAACTACTGTGCAGAAAACAGACCTTGGATTGTCTAAAGATAGATGGTGAAAAGCTATCAAACATCCACAGAGTTCCGTAGACTTCAGCAGAGTGAGAGATACATCAGTACAAATTGAGTCTCTGGCCTCCTGTAGCTCTGCAAATCATCAAAAAGGACATTAATGTCATTAGCAAAACCAACAAACGTGCCTATACTTATTACTTGTTTGTAATAAGATTTGGCTAGTGTATAATTAGCAGCCTGCAGAAGTCTTTTACGACCTCTGAGAACAGTCTCTGCCATGCTGAGGTTCACCAGAAAATTCCTGTTCTTTCCATGTAGTTAGAAATTGCCTATCAGTTTCTACCCCATCAGATGGACTGACAAAAGCATATGCAGTGTTATATAAAACCATATGAACTATATATGTATATATACACACCTACACATGCATTAGTTTTGTTTGATTATTTACTTTACAAGGATAATTTTTGATCAGGAGTGCTTGTTTCCCAAGAGCCAATAACACTTCTGCCAAGCAGGACAGTGAGTTATCTTGTTTTTGTGGTACATGGGCACAAGATTATCCATTAGATGGCTTAAACATGTCTCATTGTGAGTGGTTGATCAAGCCCATTCTCTGTCCTTCTGCTGGGATACTTTTTCTCTAGGCTTGAGCATGGCTGTACTGAGTTACTTAAACATGTGTCTAACTAAGAACATGCACAGCCCAAATGACACTGGAAGGGGACAAGTAGCTGCTGAACCAGGATCCTGATTTGGATCCCAGTGTCAAAAATCTTAATTGGGTGACAGCAAATGGCACTGAACAAGACTATAATTCATGCCACCACCTGTAGAAAGCTGGGGGAACTTTGGTCTTTGATTTAGGCTCATATGTTGCTGGATGGGAAAATGGCACACAAATGTTCAGCTGACACTAAAGCAGATGAGAACAGCGGTGTTGGAGTTGGCCCTCTGTCAAGCCAAACTGCAGCTACAGATCCGGCATCCTGCCTGGCTTTCAGATAGGAAACCAACTCCAGACCTCGCAGCTCTACTCCGTTTTTCTACAACTGGGGG
The DNA here is from genome assembly GCA_035041135.1 of Platyrinchus mystaceus. Lineage (NCBI taxonomy): Eukaryota > Metazoa > Chordata > Aves > Passeriformes > Tyrannidae > Platyrinchus > Platyrinchus mystaceus. The sequence goes on along the minus strand of JAWWLV010000180.1, from coordinate 25,635,465 downwards.
GCTTTGCAGAGCTGTTGAATGTATACATGAGAACCGGCTGTTTCACTTCCTTTTCCAACACCAGAGGTGTAAAAAGGCCAGCACGCAGCCAAGAAATGGGGCTGAGAGTCAACTGAGCATCTGACTGATAGATGCCCTTACTCATATCGAGTGCTCCAGGTGCTGGGGCCGGCTGCTGCTGCTGCTAAGGGCCAGCTTTCAAGTTCCTTTAGAGTGTTCTCTGTGCTCTGCACTGAAGCTCAGCTCAGTGCTATGAGTGCTTTGGGAAGCTGGCATGGAGGAACCTGTTCTGTGATACACGCTCTGTCACCTGCACCGGTGCTGTGCCAGCCACGCTTTGGGAAAGCTGCTCCTGCCTTGCAAATCATGTATGTTGCCTCTCTGCCTTGCAAGTGTGTGCTCGGGACAGCAATGTTCTGGGGCTGTGGGAGGGGTTCCTCCCATCTCATGGATGAACAGTACGGTCCCTTCACTTGTGATATTGTTATCAATGATTCAAAATGAGATAGCAAAAATACTTTCCATGCTGTGTAACTAGCTTCCCAGCAGACATCCAGCTGCAAATATGATACTCACACTCTGGTGCTTTCAAGGGTTATCAGTGTGATTGTGTATGCTAATGGAAAGATAGCACTGAGTGATAAAAAACAACAGCTGTAATAAAATGGGACTGTATTTCTGTTGCTGCTATGAACTTGGTGTATGAACATGGCCAGATCTTCAGAAGAAAACATCAAATTTGCATCCCCACGGTCCAAGTTTTTGGATGTCGTGACAGATGGTCTTTCAAATTCCCTTGCAGCAGGTGTGGCCATAATTCATAATTTGTCTTCCACCTAGGTGTTCATTTTCCTAACCCTTGACTGAAGTGTCCTGAGCCACTGACTCCTCTAATTTGATCCAACACTTTGTGCTTCTGTTTCAAAGCCTGTTAGCAGGCAGGCAACACCAACCAGCTTTATTCACAGAGTCCTTCTGGTTTGTGGGGAACTTTCATTTCTCTCAAAGTCAGACTGATGATTCAAGACTAATGAACTGCTGTGAATACTCTGCTTTATCAGAGGAAATAGTTGGAGACTGAAGTCTTGGTCCCTAACAAGTCTTTGCGAAGATATTAACATGTCTTGCCAAGACATAGTAATTCGCTCGCAGCCAATGCTACATTCCTCAGAGGCCATAAGGCAAGACTCGAAAAAAGGATCATGTGGCTGGGTCCAAACTGAATTAGCTACTCCAGAGAAACACCCTGAGCATGTGACTGCTTTGGAGACAGATCTAAGCTAACAAATCCCACCAGATTTTGGTGAATCCATTCATCTATTCTCAAGATGTTTCATGTAAGAAAGAGAAGAATATATTTTCAAAAAAAAAGAAATATTAAAACCCTGTCCATACAATGCAGTAGTCACAGGAAGAGAAGTAACCTTAATGACTGGAGTTAAAAAAAAGGAATTGTGGAAGAGGACATTGCACAGCTATGCCTACATTTTATTTGCTTGCTCTCCTGTGAGAAAAGTGTCAGGAGAAATAAAACAGAAAAATGCTACACATATTGCCTGTAACTGATTATGCAAAATACTGTCCTTCTGGGAGCTGCCTGCAGTAGGTTAAACCTGACTTTCAGAAGATGAACAGCAGGTTTTCAATTATGGCATTTGAGATCTGTGGGGTAGGGATTATGAGAAGATAGTGTAAGTCAGATGGCTCTTTGGAGACATGCTTTTTATTCAGTGACAGGACGAGCCCTCACACTAGTACTCTCACAGGCACTCAAGGTATGTACAGCAAAGGGCAACACAAAGATCCCCAAACAGGATCCAGCAACAGTGGAGCATGGTTTGGGCTGGGGGAGGATCAGTGCCTGGGATCCTCGGTGTTACCATCCCCGTCCTTCTGCTCAAATGCCATGCAGCTAATTAGTTGTGGGAATAGCCTTGGTGCCTGATAGTTGGGTTACCTCTGTGCCACATGCTATTGTTGGGCTATTTCTCCAGCCTGAAGGGCAGTGGGAATTTTATCAACACTTCAGTGAAAACAGGCCAGCAGGCAGGACTTTGCATCTCCCACGCTAAAAATCATTACGTGGTTCACCACTCATTGTTCTGACAGTTGTCTCATTTATTCACTTTTTACATCAAAATCCATTCCTCTAAAGCTTATATTCAGCCTTAATCTTCAGCATGTGTTAATAGTATTAATCATTCTGGAAATAGTTCTGTCTGCTTTGCTATCAGTAGCTATCTTGAAGACACACTGTCTCCACATTGCTTCCTGCTCCCTGGGGGTGGCTCTCGAGCAAATAAATAGGTGCACAGAAGGGGAGAGGGGTAGGAGGCAGAAGGAAGTAGAGGGGGATGCCCTTGGGCTGTGCATCCATATTTTAGAGGCTGTGCCAAGGTGCACTTAGCTGCATTGTGATTCAGCCATAGTTCTTTCTGGGGCACTCTGACCTTCCCCTATGCATCCCATCTGTCCTGGAGGAGGCGTAACACAACATGTCCGGGGTGGTAAACATCATCTAGAGACCTAGAAACCTTCCAAGGAGGATCCTACTGTCACAGGCATCAGGGGCAGATGGGACCTGCAGACAGGAGAGCCAGGTCTTGGAAATGCTCCGGAATCCTGCAGTTCAAATAAGTGTTGATGTTGCTGAGTGACCTGCCCATATGGTTTTGCCTTTTCACTTGCCTGACTTTTGTGATGCATCTCTTCAGAAAAAGAAAGGATATTCCGGAGGGCTTTGAAACCTTCTCCCGGATATATTAAGAAATAACACCATGTGTGGAATCACCAGCAGAGATATTCAACTAAGACTAAAAATAGAGTTTGTTTTTGCTTTCTTATTAAAAAAAAAAATGCTAATGCCCAGTTCTAGGATCCTCACATTTCTTTATCTAGTGGACAGTCTCCAAATAAAAGCATCCTCTGGGGCAATGTCATGTTCCCTTCACAATTGCCTGAACTGTTTTTTCCCTTCTTTCTGATCATATAACATCTCACAGCTGACTATGGCAATTGTGGAAAAATGCCAGTAACAGTAGTAGAAGTACAAGTAATACATTGCTACCTTCTTTGAATATGATTTAGCTGCTGAAAAACAAATGAAGGTTACAAGCATATGACCAGTCACCCACCTTCTTCCTGGCCCATGGCTTAAGAACTTCAAAATAGTAAAAAAATATTCCACAGTTAATTAAAAACCTTACTTTTATCAAGGTCAATAAAGGTGGCTCTGCCCATGACTGCACACAAAAAAATTCCAGCACAACTGGCAAATCCCTTCCCATGTCTTAGTTTGCCATATTTGAATAGTACAAAGTACTCACAGATCTGACTTTTCCATGATCCACAGCAGGTGCCAGAAGAACAAATTTCCACACAGGGCATTTGGTCAGGTATAGTACTGCTGTACTGCAAGTTGCACATGATGAAATAGTTATTGAATGGAAAAACATGAGGTCATCTTTTGCTATTGATAATCCATAAAAATGTAAAATACATGGGATATAAGTAGGAGTGGATCAGAACACTGCTATGGTAATTGTTTAAGAAACATTATGCTTTTACTCACAAATCAATAGAGGAGTCAACAAGTTCATCTGAGATCATTGTGTATCTATTTGAGGCATTTCTGTAGTACTTGCATTTTAGAAGACTAGTATCCCATAGCACATAACAGAATATTGTATTGGTAGTTGAAATTAACTTAATTACCTGACTTCTTTGGCATTGATCATTTATTTTGACTCTGTGGTCCTTGGAGTAATACTCTTTCTTCAATTCAGAGTATACTGTCAGCATTAACAGTGAAGCACAGACAGGAGAGAATAATCAACTTGCAGCCTCATCTCTTTTCTAGCTAACATTTTGCCATGAAGCAGATTTAAAAAGGCTGAAAATGAACATAAAATCGAAAGTTAACTGAGCTACTTCATGGTTTTCACTACAGCAGTGACAATATCCGTGCCACTGAACAAATTTACTGAGGAAATGATTTTTGCTGTCAACACCATTGGGAAAAAGCCAAAGTTCCCATTCAATTGACAGCAGTACTGTCCAAGTTAAATTTTAAAATGAGGATTTTGTGATTCTTTTTTACTCTCTCCAAAAATGTGGTGCATTTCTTGCATCACAGGCTAAGACTTCCTGTTCAGCTATACTGATTTTTAACCAAACGCTTTCCTTTACCTGTTACTTGACACTAACCCACCACTCCTCCTCTGGATCCTCTCCTCCATCTCTGTGCTCCCCTTTCCCTTCTGCTCTTTAAGTTAACATCACTTTCAAAAGTCCCCTTTTGATCAGCCCAAGCCTGCTGGCACGAGCTGTCAGCAGTATTCATTTCTCTAGACTCTAGCCTTGTGTTGCATTGCCTTGGCAACAAGATTTTAGCAGCAAGGCAACAGCCTTGAACTTGTCAGAGTCTGTTGAAACGCGCAGAGCATGTATTACTCTCCGGCACCTCAGGTTGCTATAACAACTACTAACAATAAAACTCATCTCCTGGCTTTAAATACAGGAACTTCTACAGTCTGTTTCCTGGCGGGACTGCAGCAATATTATGTGATTCCTGGCTGTGCTTGTTTTGCCACCTTCTTCCTTTTTGCACATGATAGCAGCTTCCAGGAGCTCGGCACCGAGGCGGGGAAGGAGCTCGGCCATGGGCAGCACAGCCCCTGACAGTGAGTGTGGGCACTGCTGGTGCAGGGTGGGGCTGGGTGAACAAAATGCCAAGTGACCCCAAGGACAGTGCAAGGCACAGAGCCCCAAGCAGCAAACTCCAAATCCTCCAGGCCACAGGCGGCGCCCAGTGACACTCAGCACCTGGTTGTACCAGGCCTTTGGCTGTAGCATTTTGATTTTTCCCCCATTCCTTCAAAATACACCCTGAGTGGCTGCTAACAGCATCCTGGGGAGGAGACTGCAGCCATCAGAGAGGCATTTTTGGTATCTATAAGCACAAAGTGTTTCCTCCTACCCTTGCAAATATTCAGCTGGCAATAATGATGAGAATAAAGGAGCAGTGCTAGTGTGGAAAGACAGGCAAGGGACCAATGACTGTTGTAGAATCATGTATCTCAAGTTGGAAGGGACCCATAAGGATCACTGAGTCTACTTCCCTGCTCCTCACAGAATTACCTACAACTAAACCATATGACTGAGAGCATCCTCTAGATGCTCCTTGAACTCTGGCAGGCTTTGTGCCATGACCAGTTCCCTGGGCAGCCTGTTCTAGAGATCAACCACCCTCTCAATGAAGAACCTTTTCCTAATGTCCAGTGTGAACTTCCCCTGACACAGCTTCATTCCATTTTCTTGTGTCCTATTGCTGGTCACCAGAGACATCAGCACCTGCCTTTCTCCTGCCTGCTGTGAAGAAGCTGTAGATTGCAGGCTGTTATGACACAAATGTCACAAATTAGGTCTGAATCACTAGTGTTAGGTATTTAAAAAACCTTCTTAGCAGAGACAAGACCTTTAGTGCCAGAGGAGCCCTTTATGACCTACATTTTCAGTTAATGAAAATGCAGAGTGAGGATGCAAATTGAGCCAGCGCAAAATCAGGAACCGTGGAAATTTCTCAGCAGCTCACCCAGTGCCCTGTCATACCTCCTTCCTGTGCCTTCATTCATGAGGACAGTGCAAAGCATTCATCCTTTTCCTGTATGTCACATCCATGAGTATCTCGTGCAGACGTAATATCATTCTCACTTTTCCATACCACGTGTTATATTTCTTCAAAGGGACAGAATTCATAACCCACGCCTCAAACAATGGGAAAGCTTGTGCAAGAATAGCTCAGGATACAGATCATGTCAAGTATGCTGAGGGATGCAAACAGGAACGGAAAAGAAGCAGCAGATCTTTCCTCCTGTATGAACGAAGCCCAGATCCTGCAGTCAGGAAGCACTGCCTGTGATACAGCGATTGGTGGGATGTGGGAGGAGGCTGAGCTGTGTCTGAGCAAAGGTCTGTTTGTTCAAACAGATTTTACAACATAGAAATGGTGCTTTTCATTTTCTGCAGTTCTTGCCAGCCAAAGGACAGTGGTTGCAGGTGGCAGGAGAGGCTGGAAGTCTCTGTCACACTGTTTCCTACTGCCTGCCACCCTGCGATCCCTCGGGGACCCCAAGCACAGGGCACTGCCTGGACCCACAGGGCTTTTAGAAATTTCCCCAAACAGAACCCACATGGGCAATGCTGCTGATGATAAAAGAATCAGTGCAGGGCAGAAAAGTTGCAGGCAAGGAGCATCCCTGGATATGCACAATCTTTCTACAGGAATCCTTTTCTTCACCTCACTTGTTTTTTTGGGCTCATGCTTTCTCCTATATAGAATTTTGAGCAAACATTCCCTGTACTGAGTTGCTAAGAGTCAAGCAGCCAGCCTGACAGAGACACTCCAGCCCCTAAACTTCTCTGGAGCTTCTTGTATTTCATGTTTCATTTAGGGGGAGTTTTTCTCATGCCTAATCTAGAGTTTTGGCTTAACAGATAAAAACAACTAATCAAACATAATGAGCCTTTGTTTTAAGGAAAACATCTGATTTGAAAAGACCGGGGTTCAGTTCTGCAGTTAGATCTAATGACACTGGTGTCCAAAGACCTGAAATATCATAGATGGGGTCTCAGATAGTCCCAAACCTCTCTTAGATATGGGCTATGGATCACCATCCCTTGGGCACGGGAGTCAAATAATGTGGCCTGGCACCAAACTAAAGCACCTAAGCCTCAGAGTTTGGTGTAACATCCAGGACATGTGTCAGTGCCCAGGTTTGTGCCCAAGTGCTGATCGCAGCCTGAGAATGCAGCACAGCAACTGCAGGTTTGCTCCCATAAGGCAAGTTATAAGGACCTGGGCTACATTTTTAAGGCTTAAAGTTTCTACACTGGACACATGTAGAATGTTTAATCCCTACTTTTCTGCTTTGTCCCATTATCTGAGACAGACAGTAACCCAATACTTTGTGTCTGTACTCCTGCACCCCCTGTAATAAACATCTGTTTCTTGTATTGTGATTCATTTAATATATTACACAGCTTGGGACACAAAATTATTTCAACACATTCAGGCTCAAGGGATTTTTCATCAGGTGAGTGGGCCTCACTCACAAAGGCAGTGACTTCGGGTGGGAGCTGGGGCTTGTAAAATGTGGCCATATATAAATACACATACAAATAAATGTCTACTACACTGAAAATATTAATTAGAAACAAAATCCATGTCTGGCAATGCCAGAGACTTGGGCGAGCACTGAGAGGAGAAGTGCCACTACCCAAGCTCTGGCAGGAACTTGCAGGAGGGTTCCCATTTGCCTCCCAAGCAGACAGCAAGAGGAGTGGGACCTATCAGACACCTGGCTCCATTCGTTTTATTGCTGGAGCAGATAAGGAAACATTGTGTAATAGAAATACTTCCCAGGTGTCAGGCCAAAACACAGGCAGCTCATTGAACCCTGTGAACGTTTGTGCTAGTGAAGACTTTGAGGAAGAATGGCATGGTAGGAACTGAATAAAAGTCGCTGTTGTGCAATAAGCATGATTTTAATATTTAAATACGGACTGTACCCATAAATGTATGCGATTCATCAGCATATACTTCCTTAGCAGCATGGAGTTTTATGCAGGCTGAAGAAACGATCTCCTAAAGCACTTAACACCAGTGCTGCACCAGTGACCACTGTTGTCTCTTTTGCATACATTAGATCTAGCTTTTTCCATCTCTTCTCATCTAGAACAGGCAAGGGAAAACTAAAAAGCCTTGGAAATGGCCACAAGGCTCACATTTCGCTTGCAAACAGGCAAGTACAGGTGAGTGGGGATGTGTGAGCATTGTTTGGTGTTGAAATGGAGCCAGGCAGAAAACGCAGCAAACATTTTATTTTCATCCCTGTCGTTAAAGGTTTACAGGCAAAGTCCAAACATCTGGTATTTAACTGAAAAGAGCAGATGTGGAAGTACTCAGATATCTACCTGGCCTGCTGCTGCCTCCCTTTCCTTTCCAAATGCAGCTGCCGGGACCCACCCAACCATGATCAAACTTCCAGTGCTGGCTGCATAAATTGTCCTCCCAGGAAAAACGAAGATAAGATCTCTAGATAGGCTTGTTTCTTCTCTCCCTGCTATCTTTTCCCCCAAACACACCATTTGTTGTTGCAGTTTCCAGTTTCACTGTTTCCAAACATACAAAATTTATTTTAAAAGTGATCCAAGAGGACTCCTGCCACATGTTTGAAACTTTCATTTAACTCAGAGATGAGAGCTGAAAATACAAACAGCATTTTGCTATTCTCAGGCCCTTCCGTGTCTTGGCACATTACAGCCCTGCTGATAGATACTACTACAACACTGGCATTAATTGTTGTTAGGTAATTTTCTAGGGTGGAATAGGAAGAAAATTGGACTTACAATACTTGCTCTCCCCCGCATGGACACAGGTGTGCCTCTGGGCTGGGGGGATGTGACCCTGCCCAGGCAGCACAGAGACATGAAAGCAGACAAACTCACTGTGGGTCTTTCTGAGTAAAACGAACTGCATGTGACTGTTTGCAGGACAGTCC